>SSNP01000025.1:1968560-1993503 GCA_006937955.1 Pachypanchax playfairii | reverse complement strand
TGGTCTTCAGGAGGTTAGAAAAACAAGCGCCCCCCCCCCCACACACACACACTCATGCAGGCCAAAACAAATGTAAAAAATAAAAAACATAGGATCTACACACACATATGTTCTGTATCATCAAAACGATCACAGAGCCTGAAGACATAAACTGCCTTTTTCAGAGTACATTAGTGTCGCTCCACATACAGTACAGAACATTGTTCCATCCAATCTTCCTCATCTTTAACCCACTGACCCACAAAACACACAACAAGGATTTTGTGAGTGAGGGAATTTCCTGCTTAATCCAAAATCAGACCGCAGCACTAAAACCAGCTGCAATCCGGTCCAAATGTTCTGGTATGATTTTGTTTTTATTGAGATTCAACATCACTTCATCTTTTTTCTGTTGTTGCTCTAAAATAATTTGATCTTTAACATAAAAGCTACATTTCTCATTTAAGTCCCAATCAGATTAATTTGTCTTTTATTCTAGTTTTTGTTCAGGTTTTGTGAGCGTGTGGGAACACTGCTATGTGCAGATACCTTGCAGAGCTGACAGAGGAGATAGTGGAGGTTCCCAGGGTGATGCGGTGCAGCCCGCTCTGCTCCAACAGAGATGCATTGTGATATGGATTCTGAGCCTGACACACATTTTAACAAGAAACAATAGAAACACACAACAAGTCTTTTTTAACCAGCAAAAAATATAAAGAGTCATAGTAAAATAATATTAACTATTTTCTGTCTGTACATAAGAACAACAATTTAAAAAATGTTTCTAAAACATCACAAACACAAATAGAATTCAAACACATTTCAATGTCATGAAATAATAATCTCCCAAACGACTGTTTGCGAATAGATTTGGATGATGGACTCATCATGAATAACATGATATGAATCAGACAGAGGAAAAAACTGCTAATAGGTAACAATTTATACATTCTGCCCTTAAAATATAAAAAACAGCAAAAACATGTCTCTATTAATAGTTTCAGGCATTTTCCCTCGATGATTCAGAGACGGAGCGAAAGAGTGAAATAAGGGTTTAAAATACACTTGTGCAATTGCTCATCCATGCACACACAACAACACAATCATCTCACAAAACAGCACATGGGACTTGGAGCAAATATCTGCTTTTCAAATTCTGTGCAACATGCAACACTTACACAGTCTTCTACTAATCCCTCCAACAGGAGGGAAAAGATGTTTATTTTAACAGATACAATGAGCTGGACTAGTAAAGACAAGGCAGACGAGGAAGTGAAGATGTAAAAGTAGGATGAGATTTCATAATGAGCGCTGCACAATGCTTTTGCACAAGCGGCTAAAGAACGCGCAGCATTTCAGTGGCTTATATGTTTTTCTATGTGGGTCAAGAATAAACCCTGAAGGTAGAAGAACAGCGAGGGATGACAGGAGAGACTGATGGACTGAGAGAAGAATGAAAAAGGAGGACAGGAGGGTATTTGTGTCAGTAATGGACACAGTGAGAATGTCTAAGAGAGAGGAGATGTTAAAACAGTAAAAGTCTTTGGGATCATGCAGAGGATTCACTCTGCAAGTCATTACTGTTCAACAGCAACAACCCAGCGGTGACGTTAGAGCTCATTCGAATAATTCTGATCATGTTTCGTGTGTGACTTACAGTGTTCTGTGACGGTCTCGGCGGATCTTCTCCAGGGCTCTTTTTACCCAGACAGGAAACTCTCCAAGCTTCTTGGACTTCTGAGTTGAACACAGTGAAGACGAGCATTACTAACAAGCCCTGAAAAAAAGAGCAGTAAAGAGATGCGATCAGAGAACATCAAATCAATAACCAGCTTCTGCTTTAGAATCTTTACAAGACTCAGACCTGCAGTAGACAGAGGACATTGAAGATGTAATAGAAAGCCAAGATACTGTTGTTCACAGCGATCAGACCACACAGCCAGGTGGAGGTGGCCACCAGCAACAACCCGAAAGCATTTCGGATAGTAGCGCTACAGAGACAGAAAAACAAAGGTCATAAAAGATTAGACTTGAGTTAAATGACTTTTCAACAAAGTTAGATATAAAAAAATTTTTTTTAAATCTCAGCAGATAAATTTGCCACTACACATTCACGTTAAGTCATAAGATAAAAAAACGATTCAACTTTTACTCTGTGAGGACAATAACACTGAACTCATTAGTAGGTTACGCAGTTCTTTAGTTCCAACAATCCTTAAAAAAATCTTTGTTACCTCACGTCACTGTAGCAATTTATATTTATTACTTTTACTTATAATGTAACACTGTTTGTTACAGTTGCTTGATTGTGTTTCTGTGTTGTTCCTTTACTTAAATATTTTCTATCTGAACTTATCTAGTTATTAACATTGTGGTCTTTTTATTGGATATTTCTATATCTCGTGTGGTTTTAGTTCATTTTCAGAATGCTTCACGCTTTTCCTCTTGATTTGCATCACTTTGGTCATTTATAACAGGCTCTTTTTACAACCGATATTTGGATTTGACAGAATAAGGAAGGCACAGATTTAACAACAAAACATGTCATTTGTGTAAAAGACTTACATGACAGGGAGTTTCTTTGTTTCCTTCTGGGATGGATTACAGGACATCTTGGCAACAATCATGAAGATCCCACCGTTCATCTGGATCAGGGGAGATCGATAGATCAGGTTAAATAACATTTTACAAAACATTTAAATAAGTCTGGTTCTGTTATTGAAGATATTTTTAATCATGACAAACAAATAAAGCTAAATTTATGTGGAAAAAAATGTTTGAATCAGAAAAAATATTACTTTTATTTATATGTCTCTTGTTTATCCAGAGAGTTTTCACAAGTGAAGGATATTACATAAGAAGGTCCACAATTCAATTAGTACTCTAACCAAGTTCAAGTGGTTTCACTTTCTGAAATTAATCTGAAGATCTGCTGGAAATCTGCAAACTTTTATCAAAAACATATTTATTTAATTCCATCACATTGCTGCTTGCATCATAATTGATCTAATTTAGGGTTTAATACAAGCAGGGGGACAGTTACCAGTATGACAATGGCAACAGGTCCGGCGAAGCTCCAGATGAGTTTATCATACATGGAAATCCAACAAAAGTCTGGATTCCCGTAACCCTCAGGGTCCAAACCTACAGCCAGGCCTGCAGAGGAGACACACAGACATCAAGATCAGTTCTTTGATGGCGTCTGCAGATAATAACAGGAATAGAAGTTAAAATATATATAAAATATAAAATAAATATAAAAAAGATATTGAATGACTAAATACATCAAATAGATTTTTAAATTTGGAGGTGTACAACCTGTTTTCATTCAGCTTCCATCCTTATTCAGACATAACTGTCACAACTTTGACATTTGAAGCTAAAAATATATATATTTTAATTGAATTGGAAAAATATGAGAGACAGAAAAACCCCAAATGAAGACCAGCAGATTAACCCATCTCAGAGCCTGAGGCAACAGACATGTTAGAGTGTGTGTGTATGTGCGTGTGTGTTTGTAATAGTGGGAGACAGATCTGTTCTCCAGGCAAAGGGAGACACCAGCTTGTGTATTTGTTAGTGACAGAAACAGCAACAGATAGACAAGCGCTGACAGAATGCTGTGGGTCTGGATGGAAACTGCTACTGTCTCTGCGTGCATGTGTATGTGTGTGTGTGTGTGTGTGTGTGTGTGAAGGAAGCAGACAGGTATTACTTGCTGGCACCATGTCTCATGGCAGTAATTGCTTTGCATGTGAATTTCTGCTTCACTATCTCAATATTAAAAATGTCACCGAAACCTTTTTATTACAAACGTCAGTAGAAAAGCTTATCTTCACAGCCACACTCGCTGTGAGTGTGTATGATGGTTAGAACTGTGCAGATCCTGTGTGAGACAGTGTGTTATCATAAAAGTGTAGCTTTGACAAGGGCTGTCTGTGTTTGCACAGACGCATTTACCGGTGATGATGGCGGGCACGCCCCAGCCGATGGCGTAGTAGAACCTCATGGGTCCATAGTTGATGTTGCGTTGCTCAGTCTGCATTCGGTAGATGTGAAGACCCTCCACGAACATCCAAGCAAACGTGGACATGAAGAAGTAGTGCAGGAGAATGGCGACGACCGTGCACAGGAACTGGAAGGAGAGAGAGAGATTAAAGGAAGGGAAAAAGACAGCAAAGAAAAGACTGTAGAAAAACATGAAACTGGACATTTTTTAAGAAAAAGAGACAGAGTCAAGCAGAGATAAAAGTAATGTTAAAGGTATAAAAAAGAAACTGAACGAGTAAAAGAAAGCAAGAAACAAAGAAATCAAACCTTTAGTTTTAGCTGTCAGATCTCTGCAAGGCACCAATAAATCTTTACGACATGTACAACAGAGCAGGTGTCTGTGCTATGAAGTAACGCTCACTGGTTTAATTAATAACAAACAGTTTATGGTTTTACAGTATTTCTCTAGAAAAGCATCATGCAATCATTTTTCTAATGTGTTGTATTAATACAAAAACAGCCAGGAGCATATCTGGGAATATGAGTATGAGAGAAAACACACAAAATGATTATGAATGTCATCACATACATCATAAAGGGATTTTTATACCTTTAATACATTATAAGCAATTTTATAGAATTTTTTAAATTACAAAATGAGCACAAATTTCATTTTAACATGCTAAAATATTTTATTGATCAACTCTATGTCTATGAGTAGATGCAAATGGGAAATGTATTCATATGTAAACAATGTGTGATCGGCTGAAACATGGACTTCTGAATCAGTTACAACAATTTTCTCAAAGTTCTGCAGTTTTGTTTGGCAGTAATACAGAATTTCAACAAGTTTTTAAAGTATAAGAAATTACCTTCAAGATCCATGGCAATGTGTCTGCAGTGATTTTTTTTTTTAAACTCTTGAGCCTTTTGCCAGTTTTATTTTTTATTTGACTGGATAATCAGAATCCATAAAACACACATTGCACTGCAATCACAAAGGTAATAATTTATTGAGAAAACTGTGGTGCTGTTTTTCAAAGACCTAAAAGCTAAAAAAAAAATCTGGACAAAGCAAATGTTGGGAATTTAAACAAGTAGTTGTTTGAAATTGGTGAACAAGTGCTCCATGATTATTTGTCAGATTTATGTAGAACAAAATTTAAAAGAGGTAACAGCTAATCTGTGAATATTTTATTTGTAGCCTTATATCATCATTTAAATATCCAATTATCACAACTTAATCATCTTAAACAATGAATCCTGCTTTAGATCAAAGTCTATTTTAATTCTCAAAATCTTAAAAGCTGAATTAATTTAATGTAACTTTAACTCCAAGTACGTTTTTATTATCCAGCCTTAGCTGAGATATTTGACTATCCTACAAGAGAAAAGCAGCCATGCAGGTCAAGATAGGATTTACATTTAATACATTGATTCAATAGCTTAAACTCTTCAGATATAACAGCAGCTTAACTGAGTAAAATATCTCTCAGCTTTTATTGATCACCAGTCAGGCACTGTAGATCTTTATGTTAAGAAAACCTAGCTGATAAATATTTTTAAGGTCAAAAAGAAAAAAAAATGTAGCAAAAACAAGGAATATACACACACACACACACACACACACACACACACACACACACACACAAAGTAGCAGTCTTGACTGCAACGCTTCTGCCAGACGATGAATTTCACACTCCCACTCACAACATACTAACACTTCAAGTCTCACAAAGAAACACAAAAATATGCATAAGTGAAAGCCAATACACAAGACAGCTGCGAGCACTAACATGCTTCCTGGAGCATAGTGCACATGAATTAGAGAACATATTGTTCAGCTAGAAGTTCCCAATCTGTACTGTAAGAGCTGTGCAGTCGACTACAGGGGGGATACGGCCTAATTAAATGGATTTTCTGCTGAGTGAACACATATTTGCACTGCAAGATTCACTGATCTTTAAACATTCTCAAACACACACAACGTGTGTTATGTAACAAAACAGAGTTATAGCTGTCAGGGGAGGAGAAGAAAATGAGAGAGAAGGGGAGGGAAATGAAGAATAAGAAGTGAAAATACCCTCAAATTCTGCAGAACTGGACCAAAATAAATTATATTTTAAGTTTTGGTTATAAAGCTTTTAAAAGATTAAGTAATTTAAGACTGTAACAGCTCAGTGATGAATGTTAAACATTCTGCTTTCAGCCTGAAAACAAACACCATGTGCTGCAGAAACACAACCTCAAACACATCGTGCATTTACCTGCTGTTCAGTCTGATTGACCCCGAGCAAAAACACCAGCTCAGATAAAAACATGGCTGCCGCTGTGTTGGAGTGGATGCTCCTTGTGTTGGACTTGAGGCCCCGCAGGCAAGAAAGCACCAGGACACTGAGGAGGAGGGCCAGCATGGAGACGCACAGGGAGGTGTAAGTCACTAGGGCCAACGTCTCCAAATCCCCTTCCAACTGCTACTCCGAGAAAGGACATGCAGGTAAAGATGGTGAAATAAACTGAAACAGTTAAACAGTTACAATCTTATCTAAAAATATTCTCAAGAATTTCATTTTCCCAGAAATAATGCTGGAAAAAACATCTATTGATAACAAGGTAGGTTTTATATGAACTGTGGTTTAAGTTTTGAAGAAATACAGTGTTTGATTTCTCCAATCTATTGTTTGAATTTCTGATATATCACCAACTTAGTATGCTGCAGACTGACAGCCAGAGAGGCTTCCATTAGGCAGTGGAAATCTCCCGGAGCTTTAACAAGGCTTTCTGTAGCCTTGTAAGCATCAGTCAGGATAGTTTTTTTTTTTTTTTTGCTTCAGGATTTCATACTCCAACACCAATGAAATCTAGCAAATACCAATTACAGTGTTCAGATGAAAAGGAAAGGGACAGATACACAGCAGGAGACAGTTTATCTGTCAATATTATTAAGGATGTTAGAGCATATGTATTAGGACGGACATATGAAAAATCAAAAAGAGTGTTAATGCATGCATTCATTTGGTTAAGAACTGAGTGTTTGACTGGTGGCTAACCTCTCTCTGTGAGCTGTCCATCAGCACACCGAAGGTGCCGAGTCTCTGGCACTGACAGCGAACATGAGAGGTGTTTCTGTACACCACTATACAGTCCCTCACCGTCCAGCAGCCTCCAATCTCATGCCTGCAAAATGAAGGGTTTGCAATGAAAGATAACATTTTTCAAAGAATATGCATGAAAGACACATAAAAAGATTGGCAACGTGCAACGAGAGCTTTGCAGTTCCAAACGTTGTCCATTCCATCACTATAAAAACGGAAGGTTTTTCTCTTTTGTTGTGGTTAGTAAATGTGGCCGTATCCTCACTACATGCAGTCCGTTTTTGGAGATCTTTGTCAGTTCAAGTGGCTCAGATCTCTATCCTGATACTGGGTTTGATGGAAATCCTTTTATTAAACTGTGACACCATTATTATAGTCAGTCACATAAATTAAGGTTGAAAACTGAGACTGTATCCAGTTCTAAGCCAGAATATTTTAAAAAATCATCTGTTTTCTAAACCCACCTGATCTTGTTCTGGGTGGGGGGGTCGTCCAGCTGTTATTGGGTGAGAGATTAACCACTACTTACAACCAATTCCACTCACATCTAATGTCAAATTAGAGTCACTGGTTAACCTTACATGCATGTTTTTAGTTTGTAGGAGGAAACTGAACCCAGATGGGATGTAACAGTCTGCATGTGTGTCGACTCTCACTTACGGGCTGCTGTGATTCCACTGCACACACAGCGGCTTGCTGCGATTTGCTGTCTCCAGCAGTTTGAACTCAAGCAGGATGGGCTGGTCTAAGTGACCGCCCACAAACGTCTGGTTGTTGTAGACAGAGACGGTGACCACAGGAGAGTTCATAACTGGGTGTCTGGGAAGCCTGGAGGAGAGAAAGTCCAGCATTGCCACACATTCGCTTGATCAATTAGTGTTTCATATTTTGTGATTAAAAAACTGACACAGCAGGAAAAAGGGAAGAAGATCTGCATATCACATTAGATATAAACAGATTTTTATTGATGCCAGCTAAATACCGGACAGCTTGTTATCTAGTAATTAGACCCAAAGGAGCAGTGAGAAATTGGAAAAGAGATGAGAAACAGTGTTTGAAGAAAATAAAAATAGAAAAGATGTTGAATAAAAAAAAAAACTGCAGCCAGTTTTAAAAAGCTTTACAAACCACTAAGTCAGCTGACTCTAGTTCTAATCAATGGTTTCTGTCATTTATCTTGAACTTGTTTTAGTATCTATAAATATAACTTTTTCTGTCATTTTGTTGATTTTTATTATTATTGTTTCAAATGAGACTGATTCCCACCTCACGCCTCTCCGGTCTGCGTGGTACTTAGGCGGCAGGGCAGCACCCAGGCTTCGATAGATCAACAAGATGACGATGGTGAAAGGTGGCTCAGATAATGAGACACTGCGTCTGGCTGCTGTGTATTCTTTCGTTTGATTGGCTGAGATAGCAACTGGGACCGAGGCCGCGCTCTGAGGGGCGGAGGCTGAGATACAGAAATCCAAGTCAGAAAGGATTTTTTTGGTGTCAGTCACAGGCTTTTATTTTTATTTAAATGTTTGTGTTATCTTACGTTCTTTCTCTGTTCGCTCCTTTTCCTTCCAGTTGTGTTGCTGCTGCCGTTGTGGAACCAGGGCAGCGGGGGGCAGGGACACGTGGGTGTAGGGGTCCCACAAAGTCTGACTACGAAACAAGGTGGTGTAATACCGAGGAAAACGCTGCCGCGCGTAGGTGAGGTTCTCCACACGGTCCAGATTCATGACTAAAAACAAAACAGGCAAAGAATAAAATGACAAACACAAGAACAGATTTTAAAGGCAAAACATCAATAAATATAATTTATTATAACTCTTTTTAGTGTCTGGTTGACATAACAGATTGCATCGAAGACAAAAACCTGATGACACGTTTACTTCATTTTGCAAAGAGAATGTTTAATCTTAGGGTTTTTACTGTTTCCCCTCACAATCACAATGTGACGGTTCTATTTTTAGATACAGTTAATTATTTGTTCAGTTAGGTGCAAAACCGTACAGATGAACACACTGGAAAAGTTTGTTTTTTATTTTACTAAACGTATGTCTGTGAAAAACTGGAACATCTGTTATGAATCCTTGAGTGTTTGTGTTTTTCACTTTGGTCACGAATTATATTTTCAAAATAAGATTCATGTATTGTCACATTTTTACTCACACTGTAAATTTTTGGAGTCTTCTAGTAAGTTTGTTGCTCTCACAGTTGGTCTCACATTTGGTTTCCATCAAGCAGTCACTCTTACATACGGTAATTTTTTTCAAACTCCAATTTGATAAAACCAAAAATGTTTTTTGGGGCACAATGCAAATAAAAACCTTTGTTCAGCTTCATAATTGCGAGTAATCAAATATTTTATTTATGCAAAAAAAAACACCTCTTATTTTGTATTTATGCCATATTGGGTGTCATCATGCAGGTTGGTAGATGCACACGTTATCTATAACATAAAAAAAGCCTTGTAGCTGCTGGACAGCTAACACTTTAGTATTTTCCTGTGAAAATACAAGCTAATGTCATTTTGAGAATAAAAATCTTTATTTTCCAGTCAATCAATTTGTTTTCTGTCTGGATTGGTGTTTTAATGAAGAAAGACTATAAAGAATCAATAAGTCCAAACAAAAACACACATGTTGGTAGAGAGGAGAATATTCATTACAAAGTGTTCAATAATGAGCAAGAACTTAACCCAGTAAACAGAAATAGAACAAAACTTATATTTTTATGGCGACAACAGCAATCATCAGTCAGAAATGCATTGAGTACTAATGTGGGTAACTTTAAGCAAATAAAAAAGTATTATGTATAAAGCAAACTTGGGGAAAAAATAATGTTAGATATTAAAATGAAACAACACAACAGGATCTTTACAGAAACTAATAGATTGGAGTAACAGATGAATTTCTGCCAATTCATAGCCGTTACCAAGTTATTTAACCCTTTGCATTCAGCTGAAGGCAGCAAATGTCTGCATGTACTGTGTGTGTGTAGGAGTGTGAAATGTTGTGTCTGTCATTTTTGTTGTTCTTGATTTCACCAGTGATGTTATTTCCATACCCTCCTACTGAGAATCTGCATCGGATTTAACAGCACGTTAGATGAATTTGAAAGAGGTGGCGAAAGAGATCAGTAAAGAGAGAGACGAGAGAGAGAACATAATCTTAAGGCAGACAGTTCATTTAGGCAGAAACAGACAAGATAATTTCATATTTGCTCTGCCATTAAATGTGTTAACAAACCACTTTACAAGAAGAAATCAGAGTCAGTGACAGGTACGTTTATTATTTTATGGGTAATCTTGTGTGTGGATGTGGATTTTAGGAGAAATCCAGTCTGTTAGCTGAGGATAAATATGTTGTCTCTCCTTGCCGTGTCAACACCTCTTCTCACTGTACGTGGTTCAGATGAATCTTTTTATCTTTGCTATAGTTACATTAGTGTATTTCAGTGTCATGGTATCTGAACTTGCGACTCGTGTGTCTGCGTGTGTGTAGCGTGTGCGTGTAGCATCTGTTAATCTAAATGGTGTATGTTGGCTGGTGCCGCAGCACCTCGAGGTTTTTATTCATGTCCTCAAAGCATTAGCTGTGATGCTTGTGTGGGAGTGTGAAATTCATGGTTTTGTGTTGCTGCCAACACTCTACCTCTGCCATCGTCATTTCTTTTGCTTCATATTGAGGCATTTTATTGAATTTCACAGCAGAGATTTACATTATTTTAAAGACATTGTCTGTATAGAGTAGGATTTACTTGCTGTCTTAATGATGTCTTTGTGTCTGTCTGTAGACTGTCTGCTTCATTCTAAACTCACCTATGTTGGGTGATACCAAGGCCACAGGGTTGAGGTAGGTAAGCTTCATATTCTGAGCCAGATTTTTGGCATATTGTTCCAACAGCTCCGTCAGCTCAGCCGGACCTCCACCAAGGATGTGATTTTGATTCTGAGCGAGAGCCCGCCAAAGTCCAGAAGTACTGGGACCCAAAAGCACACTGCAGCCTCGCAGGATGTTCTGAAAGCAGCAGAGATAAAAAAAATCTAAATAACATTTTTAATTTTTGTGTTTTTTTTTTTAATTATGCTGAGTAACACTTGACATAAACAACTGATACTTGTTCATTTTAGTGTCAAATTCAAAATCCTCTTTTTAAAACATGATGTTGTTTTGAGACAGAAATAATATAAAAAACATCCAATTTGGTAAAGTAAAAAGCAGCTGTGCAGACACTGCATAGCAATTTGGACAGTTTATTAGGAAAGACCAAAAAAAACCCCTCTTATAATGAACAATCAGAATAAATTATTTGAATATTTTATTCAGATATAAAGCACACTGCTCCTTTTCCCCAATTGTAGTTTTTCACCCCAGCTCATTGAGATACAGAATGTGTTGATTTGCATATCTGGTGACCAATTAAGACTGATTTACACCTGGAAGACCACAGCTGAGAGGTGGAATAGTTTAGATCAAATGCCCACGATTATCCTGTCTTTTTACCCATAAAATTTACATTTCTAAAAGGGGAAAAAAACAATAAGAATATGTGAACATGAAGTAATGTAAAAAATATTATGAAAATAAGAATGTCTAATGAGAAATGCCAGAAAGAAAATAGGAAAAATAAGAGAATTAGCAAGTGAGAAAAGCTGATTAAAAAATTAAAGTTTTGAAGAATTAAAAATTAGAGAATATGAGAGGTTTCTAACGAAATGTAGCTTACTTCCAAAGTGACTGTGTGTGTTTTTTTTTTTTTTGGGGGGGGGGGAATAAATACTCCAGCAACATTTGTAGTAAAAAGAAGAATCTCTCGATTTGGTAAATCAACCCTATTGACCAATGTGTTTGAGCTTGTGGCCTTCATCAGACTCATCGTTTAATTATTAGAAATCTTTTTGGTCAGTGTGGTAAAATGAAAATGCAGACATTGTGCAATGTCTTATAAAATAAACAAAAAAGAATAAAACAGACCTTGTAGCACAAGAATCCAACCTCAATGTAAAGTCTTTGCTCAGCTGCTTAACAAGCCGGATGGTTTAAACTGCTGTAAGCTAAATGTCAAACCAGACAAGTCTTGATCCCAATTAAAGTAAGTTTTACCACCATCTGAAACGCTTGTCTTGAACTTTTCTTTTTAAGGAAAATTTGTGACCCTGGATGGCAGTCTGTTAGAGATGCTACAATATGAACACTCATACAAAACACTCAGAACAAACTGAGGGCTGTATGATTCTTTACAGTCAGGCTACACGAGAGCCAATAAAATACGACAGTGTCATATAAAACTCAGGGGAGAAAAATGAAGCAAACCTTCACACCAACAAGGAAAACTACAGACACTGCAGTATAAGAAGAATTCTGTGAGTTGTTCAGGGAATTAGGCAGAAAGTAGAAAAATGAAAGAACTAATGGGATGCGAGACAGAGGAAGGTTGTGAGTACAAAAACGGTAATGAGATGTCAAACATGATCCAACATAGTGAATCTTTAGAAGCAGGAATCAGAGACAAATGGGCAAACACCCACTTCTGTACCACAAAAACTGCTCCCAAAGGTTTCTGTTACAATCATCTCAGGTTGTTAAAAATTGTTTTGCATGTGCAGTTTATTTCATTGGTTGACTGTAAGTAACAATTTACCAATGTGACACTAATTATGTTAAACATAAATATTTTTATTTTGATTCCGGTTTAGTTTTTGAGCAAAACGTATCACAACATTTAAACATCTAGTGATTTGTCTTCCTGGTTACACAACTGTTTAAATGTCCAAATTCTATTTGTAGTACAACAAGTCAGGCTGTTGTAGTAAATCAAGTCATCATCCCTTTAATTACACACACACACACACACCTAGGGTCATTTTGGGGTCACCAATTAGCCTAACAGGTATGATTTTGGTCTGTGAGAGGATCCCAGAGTAATCAGAAAAACATTTTTTACATACTTTTAATTAACCAGATCGTATTAAGACAATGGAATTAGCTCCTTATTTACACTTAATTTTGCTCATTTAAAAACTATAGAGACAATAAAAGTTGACACCAAAGTAAATTGTACACTGAAAAAACCTCTGAAACTAATTTACAGAAGCAGCAGACGACAAACTAAAAAACAGGCAGCAATGATCAACATGTGTGACTCAGTCAACAACATAATCCACAAACCATTAGGACAAAATGAAACACAATAATGTCTGATCTTATTTATAGATTATACATAAAATATTGAAGGGTAATTAAAAAAATACCTACAATACCAGCTAATTTGTAGTACATTATACTAATTAAAATAAAATGCCCAGATCTTATGATACAACATCTGGCTTGTTTTGACTAACCACTGTCATTATCAGAATCACAGTTTGAACATAAAATGTTTTCACTTTCTTTCATTTAGCATCACATTGTGGATCAGAAATTCTACTTTTCTCTCTACCTTCATTTATCTTTCCTGCATCCACAAAAGCTCGACTGTCTCCACAGGGTTACTATAGTAACTGTGTTCTGAAATACCTGTTATTCTTGCCAAATAGCTGCTGTTTAAACTGAGGTCTCAGCTTTTATTAGATATATATATTTCATCATGTTTGGAGCGAAACGTGGGCCGTCTGCTTCTGCTTCATAGATGAAACCTCAAACTTGAAATGAGATATGAGATAAAGAACACATCATTTGTGTTGTCTTTTTGTTCTTATATGAGAAAAGCGACAATAAAAATGGTTATTTTACAATTAAAGTAACACACAGCAGCTTTAGAACTCTGTTAACCAGCTGGTGGATTGTTAAACCTTAACATGTATTATTCAGATTTACTGGCAGGTTAAAACGTTGAACGTTGGACAAAAGGCGGTTTTTATTTCACTCAACATAGACATGATTTATGCTGCTGTTGGGTTGCCACAGCAACCATTTTTCCCAGGCAATAATTATATGTTGGTTACATGGAGGATTGCACAGTATTAGGGCTACAAATGCTTTTAAAATGTCTCTTTTGCAACAAAACAACAACAATACTAGTTAAATGTACAGATGTTATCTCCAGTGTTTTGTATGCAACAGGTGCATATAAAAACTTAAATAAAAAACTGGTGAATCATTAACTACTTCAGCACAAATATAATGCACATAATGTATAAATTTAGCATCATTTGAGGCTAAAAAAGCAACAATATTCCAACTTCAAACGTAAAATCACCACACTGGAATCCTGCTATAAATGTAAGCCACTATGAATAAAATTAAACACACAAACACATACAAGACAGTTTTTTTCTGATTATCTGATTAAAATGCACAACCCTCAGCTCCTATAGCTCTGTCGTCTGTTTTGACTCTGCAGGGCGTGGCTACTGCTGCTTCAGCTGTCATCAGCTGGATGAAATCATCCCTTTCAGCAGAAACTAATTATTTCCTCTTTGTGTGGACACTGGGAAAAACGCTTCCTTTTATCACATAAATTACTTTGTAGATAATGATCAGCTAAAGAATGAAGAGTGACATGTTTTTAGGAGATGTGGGATTATTATTTGCACATGTAAAAATCTCCCACAACTGTCAAATGTACCATCAAATATTACAACATCATCCCTGTAACTGGTACTGCTGGTAAACTTTGACAACTAACAATGTGATTATAGTTTATGATCGTGATTTATCACAAAAATTGAGATTTAATGTTATAAAACAGTGTGTGTAGCTGCAAACAAACAAAAATCAGACAATAACTTAAAATAACAACAACGATTCAAAACGTCACCTTTTTTTAAAAAGGTTTCCTGTCTGCTAGGAGATTCTCCGTTTACTGCGCAGCAGCAGGTAAAATGAGATTCTGTCGTCTAACATGATGATCTGACATGCTGCAATATCTCATCAGTTGGTGTCAACACATCAAAAGTACTTCACATTTCTGAGGGCAGACATTTTATTTGAATATTTTGTCACCAAGTCTGTACTTCATGTGTACTTGTCTGTGTTTCCCAACACTTTAATTCTTTTCTTAAATTAGTTTGGTTTTGTTTGTAAACTATACACTGACTACATATTAAGGAAGTTCTATGCAAACAGATTTATTAGGAGAAAGTCCATTCTGTAAATGTTTTGATAACCTGATAACCTCAGTGGTACTTTGGTAGTGATGGCGTTCTGACGTCAGGCTTTCACGTGTTGAAATATCAGCTAAGTAAACTTAATGATTCTGCATTTATGCATATTTATTTTTCAAGTTTCAAGTTTCATTCCAACACTGGCCTTAATCTGCATCTCATTGTTAAGAAAACACACAGACATACAGTACAGTAGGTTTTTTTGTTGTTTTTGTTTTACAAATGAAAGACATCAGTATGAAGGAACTTGACTGTGAGCTCTTACCTCATTGAAGTGTGCGTCCTGCGTGGCAGTAAGTCCAAAGCCACTTTGTTGGATCTCAAACGTCAGGAGGCGCGAGAGCAGTCGCTCAGCTATCTGTAAATCGTTCCCATAGAGCCGAGTGGTGGCTTCTGTAACATCCCGCAGCTGGTGTGCGAGCTTCTTCTCCATGATGGTATTCATTTCTGTCTCGTTACGCTCTAGGGAATCAAGCTACACACAAGAAAAAAAAAACCTTATCAAGAAGAGATTTGATCTCACAACATGTGAAGACGTGAGCACTGGGCTTCTGGTGCTTTTAAAGTGAGGAGCGAAAACTTTCAGAACCTTTGAAAACCACAATTTAAAGTGTGTGCAGTAGTTCACATACAGCAATGCTGAGCTCCACAAATGGTGGTGAGGTGCAGTTGTACAGATCTGGCTCCAGCCATCCTCTCTCCACATCACAGTGTCTGATGGCTGCGCCTGCATGGAGGAGAAACAAGGAGTTTATTACTGTTTTCTAACAGGAACAGGATGTAATACTGCACTAATGATTGTGTGTACACACCCACAGAGCCTTTGGGACAGGGGACTGCAGCAGGCAGGTTGAACTTGGTCCGAGGCCACCAAATCCCCTGAGTGATGGTCTTTGGGCAGCCATCATAAATGACTGCAGAGAAAATCTTATTAATACTCATGTTTTTCAGACTCTTTTTAAAAGCCTCTTTTTATTTGGACTGACAGTGATTATAAATAAAGTCATAAAAGATAAAGCATAACTGGAAAACTGATTTAAAAGTCTTACTTTAGTTTAAAATGCCTGAGATCACGATTAAGCTCCCTCTTGTGTAAATAAAAGTTATTCTGAAATGCTGACTTCAAAGTTTTTCAACTTGAGAATAAATGAAGATGGGTGATTTTGGACATTAATGCCTTCACAGCACAGTGGAGAATGTAAACACATAACAAAATGACACACCCCACCTTCACAGCCTGAATTTGTGACTTCAGCAAAGGGGTTGTCACATGCGTTGCACTGGCGACCAATCACACCAGGCCTGCACTGACACTGGCCTGTTTCAGGGTCACATGATCGTGAGAAGGAACCCACTGGGTAGCAGTCACATGGCAGGCAGGCATCAGATCCTTTAGGGTGGTAATGAAACTCCTAAACAAACAACAACAAAGCATTCAAATGTTAAATTAGCTGTAAGAGTTGTTCAAATTAGATTTGATGCATGTAAATATGCCACTTTAATAAACATGTAAGTGGATAATTTGGATGAAATTTATCTATCCCTTCTGATCAGGAGGTGGAAAGAAAAGTGTGCAGATTCATTGCATCAAATCTTTAAGTGGTTTAAGCAAATAAAACCTTCTCTACAACTACTGATATGGATCTGTGAACATCTTGTTTGTGCATGTGTTGAGGTCAAATCTAAGGTCAATGTTAGAGATTAAAGATTATGGTCAAAACATCAGATTAAAACCAGGATAAAGTGGGTTTAATGTACTGGCTACACACAAATATGAATAAAAACAAAAACAGATGTTAATAAGAAATAATGATCATCCTGCACATCGCGGTGCCATTTCTGGATTAGCTGGTGATTTGGCTTCATTAAAGTCTTTTTAATCCTGACAGTATTATTTTGACACGTACTCGGAACCAAAATGTTTGTAACTATTAAATAAAACTCCAAATAAAACAGTGGAAATACATTTTAATTCAAAATGTTAAAAGTTCTGGTTCTGATGTGGCTCAAGCTGCAGCTTCAGTGTAAATAATGAAACATGTTACTGTCCTAACCACACATGGATGCTACTTTGTGTGTCAGTGTTGTTACCTTGCAGTGACAGAGTCCACTCGTCTTGTTACAGTCAGGGTCAAAGCCTTTATTGGTGTCACAGTGACAAGGTCCACAGGTTGGAGACCCCCACCAACCCCGGGGACAATGGTGATCTATCCTGCATGTGCAAACACACACACACACAATTAGAGTCACAACAAAGAAGTTAATTAACTATTAAAACAGTTGATTTGCTGAAATTTGACTTAAGTTCAGAAATGATCACACTTTTTAGAGCAACTCGCTTGTTTTTATTTGATTCTACATACTGTACCTTCTGCAGTGCTGAGAAGTATAAACTGACAATATGGTGGTGTCTAAGGAAACATTTTTTTGGTATTTTATTGTGTAACTAAATTGTTACAGCAGAATTATTAACATTTCTTTTTTACATCTACCAGAAGAGTTTATTTTTTATTGGCAAAAATCAGAAATGATTATTACTAATTAAAATATTTGTGTTCACTTTCTCATGTGAATGTTTTTCTCGTTAAAGGAAACTTTATCGTCTGATTCTAATTTTGTTTTCTCAAAGAGAAATAATTTGAATGTTTGCAGGAGTCTCTTCAAAGGAAAAACTTTTCAGAGATATTTTACTCATTTTCCAGCATTTCCATCACTGTGGCAGCACATGTTTTGCCAAAAGAGAACTGATTGAAAAAACAAATTCTCATGAAGCAAAAACTGCAAAATATTCTTGATGTCTAGTTGTGTGAATTTCATATTTATCAGATGAACGACTCGGGTAATTTATGTGGAAGTTGGTGTTTATTTAGGAAAGCTCCACTGAGATACTGAAGAACACTGAGCCAAATCTTTAAACTTGGAGAAAATAAAGATGGTAAATTATACACAACAGAAAGGTGAGATGAGATGCTTCAGGAAATACTTGAAGATGTTTATTTTAAAAGCTGCTGACAATGTGTGCAATATTAAAAAAATTCAACAGATGAACAGAGACACACAAACTCACACTAAGAGCACATTATGAGCTGAAGCTGAGTGGATTTCACATACTGAGAGGAAGTTTGGTGTCAGTTCAGAGTCACACTATCGTGCACAACAAATCTTAGTGTGTTTAAGTGTGTGAGAGACTTCTGACTTTTCCCTGAACCGATCCCACAGTGAATTACAGGTAACGCTGAACTCACGGGGCAACAGGGAGGAGCTATGATCAAGACACACACACACACACACAGCTGAGCTTAAATGGCTTTAAACTTCAAAGAACTTCAAACAGTGTTGACATCTTACAGGTCAGGTTGATTAAATGTGGGTGCAGGTGTGTGTGTCTACCTGTGCTGGCAGTACTGCCCGTAATGATTGTCTCCACAGTCACAGACGTATCCGTGAGAAGAGCTCGGCTTCCGGTGGCACTGAGCTTCGTTTTCACATGGATTCAGATGGCAAGCGTCTGTGCAGCTTTTCCCATAGTAACCTAAAATATACAGAAAGAGACTTTTAACATGCAACTTTATCTCCTTGAGAAAGTTTCCTTTAAGTACTGTATCTAACATTCCAAATATCAGTTATATAACTCTGATGCATAAGTAATGACCATAGCAAGAGCACGTTTCCTTTAACCCAATAAGCACTCAATCATTTAACCTCTTAGGACAGAAATTGAGACTGCTGAGGTAGAAATATGGACAACCAAATGTTAAGAAAAACTCTTAGAATTATTCATCATAATATTATAATTTCTGTGACACAATAAAAATGAAATTTTACCATCACTTCTTAGTAAAAGTAATAAATAAAAAAAAGTTTTTATGTGATGTGACCTGAATATGTTTAAAACATTGGATGCTAAGAGTTGATTCACAGTTACTGACACCAATCTGACTTGCTACCTTTGAGCTGTGACTGATATTTTATTGGTGAAATGATAAATAAAACAGCAAAAAACTGAATTAACACAATACTGTAAATATGTAGAAGAAACATAAAGAGCAAAATATGAAAAACACAAAGAAAGAATGTGTTGATGAATGAGAAGTAAAACAAACATTTTTAACTCCTTTCTGTAGAAACAACACCCAAAGCTGTCATAATCAGATTAATTTTTACACTTTTACACACATTTACACACACAGTTAAATGAGCCTTGGACAGACAGTGATATATAACACACACTCCCAGCGTTGCACCTGTGCACCATGATGAACAAAGCTGTCATTCACTTTAATGCAATCCCCTGACGCTCCACACGAAAACACCAGCCTCTTATATGATAATAGAGGCCAGAACATAAAACCCCTCTTTAATCTAATGACTAAAGCAGAAAGCTTTATGAACACTATAAGGTGTCTTTAGAATAAATACAAAAGACCTCTTACCAAGACCTGCTTTTAATGTGAAAATAACATAATTGGGCCATTTAGTCTTTAAGGTAGTTTTAGGAGTAAAATATTACATGACTAAGATCCACCTAAGGACCCTGCTCTTATGTTTGGATACAAAATAAGAGCAACGATTTTAAACATTATGACTATGTTGAATCACAAGGAAACAGTAGGTACAAAATGATTTAGCTGCAGTTGTTAATCCTATTAATTTACTCAAATAATACTGCTAAAATTATAAGAAATGATTACAGGAAGTTTAAATACATGTCTGGAATAAGAGATTATTTATTCTTCAAACACTTCATTCAGGGGGTTTTAAAGAGAACATTTCATACAAATTTCAGGACTTTGTGGTTATTTCTGAAGTATTAACCAGTAATATAAAACATTTTATATCTAAAAAACGTCAGGAAACACTGATTAACAGACCTTTCAATCTGTCTGCATTAAAATTCGGGTGGTCCCGGCTCGTTACGTCAGGTCTCGAGCAGCAGCTCGTTCATATTCATTATTCAAATTTGCTGGACTCTGATTGGGTAACAAACCAGCCTATGAGAGCAAGGTATACTGTTTCCTGCCCCGCTGCTCATGGCAACGTCAGACGTCGTGTCTTCCTGTTTGCTAAGTCTTATGCTACAGCTTTTAGCCAGCAGCATGCTAGGTGTGGTTTCAACTTTAGGAGCTGCCGAAAACTAACGAACAAAGGAGTTGTGACGAAACAGATACAGGCCATTTGAACTCGGGTTTTATCGCCACCTGCGTAGTTTGAGAGATTAAAACTGAAAGAGAAGTTTTAACACCCAGTATGAAGGTAAGAACACCCGTGGAGCTAAAACATGTCCATGTTTCACCAGAATGTGAACGCATATAAAAAGGTAACTGCAGTAGTTCAGTCTTGTCCTTTTTTTAAAGTGATGCATTAAGTTTAATCTATCAAGATCAATGACTCAAAGGATTTCGGAAAAGCACCAGTATGATAATTTGAAAATGACAGATACACTGAGCAGCTTTTAGGTTAATATTTATCAATACAAGACTGACAGGGGGCATCATGTAGAAATATAAAAAAGCAATGGCCATGACGTCCATCATGAAGGTGAATTTAAACATACTCACTATAATAACAACAGCCAATAATATTCAGCAACTTTATTCCTTACAAAATGCTTAACAGTTTTTTTCTAATTAGCTATAATTAACACACAGACTGGACTGTGGCTGCTATAAGAGGTAGATGCAAAAACTTAAAAGACTTTAATAGACGTCATAAACATCAAGGTTTTGGTTGTGTATTGATCCCAAACACGAAATACATATACAGTTGATTCACATCAATAAAAGCCATCAGGGGAAACATATAGAATTTGTGAAAAGATTTCACATCACACAGAGAATCATAATAATCAATGAGAATTTCTTCTTTCACCTGCTTTCAGCCAACAGGTTCAGCTTTCAGGCTGCTTTTTAAATTTAACAGCAGTGAATTGAGAGATATTTCTGACTGACTGAGTGACTGACTGATGTGTGCAGCTTGTGGAGCTCTGCTCTCCTCCCTCTGGAGCTGACAAAGGTGTGTGAGGTGGCCTTTCATGTATTCGTCTCTGGAAAATTCTGCAGTTTCTTTAAAGCTTTTGACCTTGGCAGCAGCTGCAGACCCACACAGCTTTTCAATGACTACTTTTATTCATATCTCACTCGTTTACTTTGTTATTCATGAAATTATAAAACCACACCAACACACAATAGGAAAAAATAATATTAAACAGACTGGAAAGAAAGGATGCCTTATCTCAGCTTTCATTCTGATGATATTAAATTATTTAATGTGTTTTTATTTTTGTTCTGACTACGTTACAAAGAAATAAAGTATTTTCAGTTTGACTTGTTTTTTTCCCCACTAACAAAATCTTAGAAGTACAATCAGAACAAAAAATAAGTGATCATTTTTTTTCGTGATTCACGACTTCAAGGCTGTCCGTTCCTGAGTTTTCTCAAACACACACGGACATTTTCATTCATCATCTATCAGCCATATACATCTTTACACTTTCTCCATGGCAACTGCCTGAATGAGACAACTATGGCCTTGGATGTTTTCTGATGCTTATAATGACGCCGGCCTTGTCACAACAATTTGTGATAAAAAGACAGAATGAAAGACTCGAGCATCTTCCAACAAAGACGGATACATCATCTGGTTTAAATACGTTTTTGTCTTCACGACTCAGATTTGAGGAGCTTGTTTGAAAAGTTGTGTCCACTGAGCTTCACACACAATCGCAGTGACTTTTTGTTTCTTGTCTGACTTCAGACATCAGCTTTACCTCCCCAAAAGATTTTACAGAGTAAAGACCAACAGATCATTAGTTCCTTGTGTGTGTCTAAATATCCAATTAGAATAAACAACATCAATAAATCACTGCTTGCAAAGACATAATTATCAGAATCTTAAACAGTTTTAATAAGTAATTGTATTACATTGCAGCACTTAATACGCCATAAGCCTTTGTAAATAGTTTATCTTCACTCTAAGACACCATCATATTTTAAAACACAGACCAGTTACACAAAAAAAAAAAAAAAAATCTTGGGTATTAAATTATTAGGCACAAAAATCACTGATCTGTGGGAGGCAAGCCTGTGTAAACCTTTGCTTTTAGGACTTGATATGAATCCATTATGTGACAATTGCTGCAACTAAACCTTCCTAGCTACTGATCGGTCTTTTATATTTTTATTTGCAAAACAGCCCAAACTTTCAGATATTTTCAGGTTTTTTGGATATAAACACTCCCAAGGTCTTTTTAATAAATTTAACGCAAAGATTGATTTAGTTATTTGAAGATACAAACATTTTAAAACTACTGTTTATAATATTTATAATTTTAGACTTACAAAATTAAGTTTTCTTTAAAACTTTCAGAGATAATTAAGTTTGTCAGTTAAAGATGCAACAATAGAGGTAGAAACTATAATAGTACCTCCACCATGTTTCACACAAAGGAATGATATTTTTCCCCTTTTTTCCCAAATTTAACACTTTTCACTCAAGTAGTAAATTGTTCAACTTTAACATGCGTATCATACAAATATTAATAAATTCTCCTTGTCAGATTAACTGCTAATCCTAAAGAATTACATGTTTCCACTACTCTCACAGAATTACCATAATGTATTTTACAATTGAGAAATGAATGATAATATTTTACAACTACTTGTGTGAAACATACATCAAAAGCCTCAGAGCACCTCCGTATATACTGACTAATGATATAACATTTAATGCAGCTATTAATCAGTGTGATTTACTGATATCCTTTGGGAACTGTTTGTTAAATTGTGGACTAAAAGTAGAATCACTCCTGAGGTAAGTGGTAAAATCTCTCACCATCAATTTTTTATTGGTTCATCATAGAATAATTCATAGAGCCATGTGAAAGTGGTTTACCAGAGCATTCCAGATGTTGATATCAAACCTGGTCAATAAGTGGCTTTCCAAGCTATGGAGTCATTTGTCATAGAGAACAAATTTACTCTGATTCAGCACCTTGAGGGTATCTTGCATCTACTGTACGTTCAAACACAGCAAATGCAGCTTGAAACTCATAAATCATTTTCTCTGTACCTTTTTTCTCCCAGAGGGACTGAAACTAAAACACTGCAGCAGCACACCACACCCCAAAACACCAATTTACACACTGAACTTCTCTATCAATTGGCAGAAATATTCCTTTGGTCTTTCAATTAAAGTCCTGCATTAAACTCACTTGTGAAAGTTGATGTTGTGTTCAGTTTTTTAACGGCTAAAAGGTTCAAGTGGATTCAAACGCAGTTTTAATTTATCATTTCAAACTCAGTTCTTCACAGCAGCAAACTAGCCTGTAGCAACTAGCAGGAGCTGTCACATTCAGTGAGTTCACGCCAGCGTGATGCACACTTACAGGCGTGCACAGTTCAGAAAGCATACATCTTTGTGCTTTGTCATGCAGAATCGTGTCTCAGCGTGAATCTGTGGAAGTTAAGGTGTGCATGTGAAGGCATCTGCTTTCCACACAGGAGGTTGAATTGCTTAAATCAAACTATCAACTGTTTGAGACTCATTAAGCGAGTCTCAGCTCAGGGTTAAAAAACACAAACACTCAAATGAAAGGGAATTATTCAGCGTCCACCTCTCCTCTTTTTCCTCTATTTGCTCATATTAAAGTTTGATTTGTCTCCAAGCAACATTCATTGTATAACACTCTGAATTTTTAATGCTTATTGTGCTGATGAAACATAATGAGAGTAGCAGTCAAGTGAGGGCATTTACTGTAAATAAGTTCATGCACACTGAGTTTGCAGATCAGTGTGTGTGTGTGCATATGCAATTCAATTCAGGTGTGAAGACATCTGTGTGTTCCCTTTCTATGTGTGTGCACCATGGTAATGAGTCAGGGTGTTAACATTAGCTTGCGGGCTGTTGAAGGATGCTACAGAACTAGCAGTGCCTCTCTGCTTCCTTCTTGAGCTGTCAGGCTGGAGGCTCCATATCCACCAACACACACATCTTACTTTGATCTTACTCTTTCGTTTCATTAACTTTCCTTCTGTTCCTACAACCCAGGTGGGGGTGGGTGGGGGGTGGGCTTAAAAGTTTGGTATACGTTGCTTTTAATATCTTGTATCTGGTTCAGGAGGGGCCCTGGTCCCCATCTCCAGAAGAGGTGGACAGGTGGACACAAATGACCCTCTTTTCACTCACATGCTGACACCCAAGATCAAATTAGAATCTCTTGTTTACTTTAAATGCACATTTTTGAACTCTGGGGAGAATCTAGTGGTCCTCAAGAGAAAACCCACGCATCGAAAAGATTCTCTTTAATAACGTCTCTCTTTTTAATAAATAAACAGAATTTTTTTTACTTGTCTATGCACGTAATATACTTCTAACTGATTATTGCTATAGGGTGTTAAAACACTTCTGTAAAAGAGGGTTATCCCTGTAAAATACAAATTAGAATATGAAGTTTTACTTCTGACATCTGAAGGATTTAACAACTGAGGCCATTTTTATTAGATATTTATTAGATTTTATTGTTCCATGTGTTTCTAACAGAGCAATTTGCTCTGAGACTGCAGGTCTGCTCGTGGTTCCTAG
This sequence comes from Pachypanchax playfairii, assembly GCA_006937955.1. Lineage (NCBI taxonomy): Eukaryota > Metazoa > Chordata > Actinopteri > Cyprinodontiformes > Aplocheilidae > Pachypanchax > Pachypanchax playfairii. The sequence continues at coordinate 1,968,762 of SSNP01000025.1, read as the reverse complement.
AGTCTCCAAAATTCGATTGGGAGGCAGAGCTTTCAGTTTTCATCCATGAGTCAGACACCCTGTCTACTTTTACATTTTAAAACTTTCCCTTTTGATCAATCCTATACATGTTGTTAGTTTAGGTTATCCTGATACATCCCTTTAGTTATGCTACTATAGTCTTCGACTGCTGAAAGACAAGCTGACCACATTTCATCACTCT
>SSNP01000025.1:1899534-1959494 GCA_006937955.1 Pachypanchax playfairii | reverse complement strand
GTGAAAACCTTGTGAAGAATTACAGAAAATGTTTGACCTCTGTCATTGCCAACAAAGGCTATATAACGAAGTATTGAGATTAACTTTTGTTATTGACCAAATACTTATTTTCCACCATAATTTGCAAATAAATTCTTTAAAAATCAGACAATGTGATTTTCTGGATTTTTTTTCCTCATTTTGTCTCTCATAGTTGAGGTATACCTATGATGAAAATTACAGGCCTCTCTGATCTTTTTAAGTGGGAGAACTTACACAATTGGTGGCTGACTAAATACTTTTTTGCCCCACTGTATATATATATATATATATATATATATATATATATATATATATATATATATATATATATATATAAATTTACTATAATATGCATATTTTTTATTCATCCCTATTGCTATGTTGATCATTCTTCTTCAGGAGGGCGTGAGTAGATGGATATTTGTTTTCTGCACAAGTTCACGGCACAGATAAAAATAAACAACTACATGAAACCAACACAGAGGACAAATGGGCAGCTTTTATATCCCCGGAAGGTTTTTCTTAAAGTAGTGTGAATAAAAAAACAAGAATCAGCAGAGGAACATATCCTGATCTGGTACCTGTGGAATATTTGAACACCACTTGTCCTTCTTGGATCTCCAAAGCAATGAAATCATGTTTCTCGTTAAATCGTCCGTTGTAGAAGAGAAGGCCACTTTTCTCCAGGGTAGCAAATCTTGACAAGATACACAGAGAAATACATTTTACCCAACATGTATTACTAAACAATTAAAAGCTGGTTTTGCTTTTTTTTTTTTTTTTTACATTTTATCTTGTAAAAAATGGAAACTGCATATTGTGTTTTGGGTCGGACTTTGGCTTGGTTAATGCAACTTTTAACGAATCTATACAGCAAGTAAAACAAATCAAAAAATAATATTTAGAAAGTACATGGATAGTGCCGACCTTTGCCAAGAAATAAATTTCTCTACTGTAGGATTCAGACAAAAACTAACAGTCTTACATGAAGTTCATCCACATTTTTTGATTCATTCACCATAGAAACATAACCTCTCCCTTTGAGATCACTTATATATCATCATCCAGTATATTTTAATATATATTTAGGAATGCACCGATACTGATACTAGTATCAAGTATCTGGGCTGATACCATTACAATGTACTCATATTGTATCGGTTAGTTAACCAATATCATGAACTGATTATTAAAATGTGGAAACTCTGCAATAATTTCACAGAATATTATTATTTTTCACTTGAAATGTTAGTTTCGTGGACCTGTCTTCCAAATCATTTCATGTTTTGTGTGGTAGAAGTATCTACATTGGTACTTGGTATCAGCAAATACTCAGATCCAAGCTTTGGAATCAAATATATTCAAAAAAAGTGGTATCGCTGCATCTCTCTATATATATATTAATGGAAAATTACATTTCTACAATGGTGATTTTCAAACTTTAACAGATTGGTCCATATACAACTTCAAACAATCCTGAAAATGTCATCAATATCCGTTCAGGAGTTTTGAACAAACAAATAAATAAAGTAATGCCACCAAAAAAAAACTCAGATGACACGTGTTCTCCTCAGATAATCCCTGCTGAAAAGACAAGTTACACAATAACATATAAAAACAACCTATTTTATAATAGAATTAAATTTAATTTTAAACCTTACGACTCATGACCTTTGACACTTTTGAGGCAATGTAAATTTTTCTTCCACTTCTTTTTCCCATCAGAAAGGTTAAATGGATTCAAACCCATCTACAAGGGATTAAAAATGAATCCATAAATCCACAAACTTAAGAGGTCAGATTCAAGGAAACTCTTGATAATAAATGTCTGAAATGAATAATTTAAGCTCTTTAAAAAAGAAAATGTTCTCACAGATTCTTATTCTAAGTGAAAAAAATGCTAATATGGTTACACAAATGGTTTTCATTATGTTGCTAAAGAATAGAAGTATCATATGAAAACTTAAAATTTCACTGATATAAATAAACTAATATTGTGTTTAATCACAACTTTTTTCTTAAACCACCTGAAACAGGTAAAAAATTCCACAGCCTAACTTTTATTTATGGAAATCTCAAATGAAATCAACATTTCACAAATACATGGAAACTGAATAAGAAAATAAATGCAGAAAATCATACTTTATATGTTCATGATAGTGTAATTCACTATTTTTTCAACTATTTTTCAGTGACTTGTTCCCAAAAGCAATAAAACTGCATAAATGAATATTATGCATTAATTATAGTTCATATCCCTCAAACTCCTTCAGCTCAGCAGCCAGTGCTGATTTTCAGCACGGCTGAACAAACAAAAGAAATTCTCTAATAAACAGAACTGGAATGTAGACGCCATCCTCCAGCTGGCCTGGAAATAAACTACTTTGAGCTGAAAGAAAAAAAAAACATTTTCACATCTATTTTTCTTTACCTTTTGCCAAGCAGAAATATTGGAACTAAGGAAACCTTAACTTTTGGCTAAACAGAAACAAACACTGTTTTATAAGCAGTAGCATAAAGGTCATGTTAGCAACAGTTGCTAAATAAAAAGAAACGAGACGTGTCTTAGAATTGGAAAAAAACATGTCTAATTTCAGGATCTGCTCAGCGTGTCATAATGAAATAAAATACATCTAATTTCTTCAAGTTGGAAGTTGAATTTTCTGAATATTTTTCACTTAAAATCTAGGTTAAGCTCCAGAAAGGCCAAAAAATGAGATTAGTTGATAAAACAAGTCACTGGTTGTAATAGAACAGAATTAACAATAAGTGTTTGACATGTCCATCTTTCTCAGGCACTCAGTGATTAGGATCCAATAACTTTTCTTTATCACATTTTTCAAAATGTAGGTTTTTAACCAACAATTCAGCTCAGCATGAGCAATGTTAAAGGAGTAATATTAACAAAACTACTAACTGCTCTTTAATTGAACTTAACAAAGAAACCTGTTTAACCTGTCACTTCATTCCTTGACTGATCGCCACTGCGCAGACGGAGGCCACAAATCAATAGAACAAGTAGGAGGTACTTTAAGGCACAGAGTATACTCATTTTACAAGAACACCGTGACCGAAATGTCTCACAGAAACCACTCAAGGTGGCCACATCAGCCTAGCAACCACCCCCATGGGCAACATCACCTTAGCAACTACCATTAGATGACATCACCCTTAGCAACCATCCCATAATCATGTCCTGACCACACTTGAGGACCACTAGAGATCATCCTTTAGACAACCACTCGATATGTTAAGAGATGGCGCTGCAGGGAAATAATGGGTGGGGGGGGCGGATGTGAGCAAGACAAAGGACCAAAACTAGAAGGGAATTTGACCTTAATCATAACACGTACCATAATAATTATACTGTTTTTTTAAGAATTCTGATGAAAATCCCAAAGGAAGTTTTTACACATTAATATCCTCGTTAAGAAGAAGAACAATCAAATGTTTTCTTCTTTGCATTTTTATTAATTTGGAGCATTTGAGGTTTATGATAAAAAGAAATAACAATACGATAATGATAAGAAGAATTGGAAGAAAAAATAAATTAAAAAGTGTAAGATAATAATGTATCTTTATTTTATCACATGCTCTAGTAAAACATATGATCAGCAATTTCCTGTTTTAATAATTTTATTAATATTTACAATATAGTTGAAATCAGAAATCTTAAAATTTTTCTGAAAAAAAATCTTAACTTTTAGTTTAAAATAAACCGACTATTCGCATCACTCCTGTTTAAAAAAACTAAACCACACATTTATTTAAACTTCACGTACAGGTGTCATGATCATAATTGAGCTTTGGCTCTCCATGTTCTAACCTCCTGATGCACAGAGATGACTCACGTATCAGCTTTTGCTTAAAGATGTGAGACTGAAAGAAGAGATTGGATGTAAGATAAGAGCATGAAGAGGAAAGAGAGATGGCCAAAGAGATTTTCCTGGAACTAGTAAATTGACAGATGAAAGAGGAGCCTGTGGAGACGCTGCACTTCTCAGTAGAGAAAGGTGGAGGCAGCAGAGAAGAAACCATGAGTAACAGGATCAATCTCACAGGGAGATGAAATAAGTAGATTAAAGCAAAGACAGTCTGTAAGAGAACTGAGAATCAAAGAGGAGTGATTATATATTTCTGTCTGAGTAAAGCTGGATGATGAGAGATGGGAGCTAAAAGAAAAGAGCAGAAGAAAAGGAAAGAATATAAAAAATAAGGTTTTAACTGCCAGCTAAAGGAGGAGTTTTCATCCTACTTACGTTAATGAGATGGAGAGGTGAAATCTCTGCCGTAGGCCTCGGAACATGACGAAGGACTTTGGCTGGAAGGACCTGGCTGTGACGGTGCAGTATGGACGCTCATAACCTCCTGCAGGACACTCACAGCGAAAACCTCCACCAGAAAGCTCCCGACATGTTCCTCCGTTCCGACACACACCTGGCATGCACCTGCCCTGACGTCTGTCGAACTCACATCTGTCCCCTGAAACAAAAATGAAAGAATTAATTTAACTATGCATCAGCTGTTTTCTATAACAGCAAATAACACTTCCTGCTTGTTAAACATTTTTAAAACGGCTGCATTTTATGGATTGTGTAAATCAAGATTATTGCAATTTTTTTCCTGAAGTGTTTTGGTGGTATCGACTTCCTCCAAAAAACAACAGCTAAAGTTCAAACTGTTTGTGTGAATTATTTACTGTTTGTTATCTTGTTAGAGACCTTACAAATGTCTTAAAATACAACAAAGGTTTGTTTTTTTTAACTCAGTAAAGGAAACAGAGTGCAGAACTTTTCCTCACTGTGAGTTTAAGTGGTCTATTACTTTTTGGTTAGCTGGTGGAAGCGGCACCGCACTGATTCTTGAAGAATACTAAATTTTAAAAAGTAAAATTATAGTGTTTTCCATTTTTTAGGTTTGTTTGTTGTTTGTTTTTTGGTGATAGCCAGAAGACAGAGAGTGTAAAAGGAATACATGGTGCATGTCTGCAGGAGAAAAGGGAATGAAGTATAAAGAACTGAAAAACCCAAACAACAAGAACAAATCTTAAGACAAAAATAAACACAGATTTGGCTGCCAGTCAAACAAGCACCAGTCTGGAGCGTCTCTGAAACACCCACGCAACACACACCAACACACACGCTACATAAAAAGGTATGTAGACATGCATGTTGAATGCTTTTCACCTTTCCCTCAGCGTACATTGGACACACACATTGTCTGACATTTAGCATCTGCACACAAAGAACACCCACACACAGTGCCCTCCATGCAACCAGAGCAGACAGGCTTTGAAAGTAGCCTAAAGACAGATGGCTCCTTAAGGACCCATTTTAGAACCTGCTGATGGGCTGAAAGAAACACACACACACACACACTCATGCACAGTCAGACACCAAAATAACAAACCAAAATGCCAACACATCAATAAATAATGCAATGCAGATATTTTTATCCAACAAAAGACACAGGGTCTCTTATTTATCTCTTTTTATTCCACATATTTAAGATATAAGTGAAACCACCCTGCAGAATTTTGGGTTTGATCATGTCACTGTCTTGGTTTATGAACACTCTAGATAAAGAACCCACTGGCCGAGTCCTCACATCGTAACAATGAAACACACAAACAAAAGACTGCAGCTGTGAGTCAATAACAGGCTTCACCTCTCCTCATGATCAACTGGATGTAAAGATCATCTGACACACACAAACTACCTCGTGCACACCCACAGGCAGACACAGAAGAGTGAGTTGTGACCATCGAGGAACAGATCCACATAAAAACACTGATGGGAAAGCTGTAAAAGCACATGCAGTCATGTCTGACTCATGTTGATACTAAGTCTGTGTGACACAGAGGTGAAGCTGAATGACAGAGTTAGATGTAAAGTGTTAAAGCATTTAAAGCACGTGTGAGAAATGAAGGGAGAAACTGTTTTATTTGGCTTTTAACATTCATCTGATCCTGTCCATCCTAATGTTACACTCACTCTCCTTCATTCTTAATTTAGTGTGTCATCCAAATCATTATCTGGCCTGTGATCTTCTGTTTTTAAAGTTCTACTTCAGTCTCCAGGAAACAAAAAAAAAACATCCAGGTTAATTAGGGATGGTGAGCGTTGACTTTTACCTGCAGCATGTTGTACAACAATAAAACAAATAGAAATAAATAAATTGTCATATATGTGACAATGGGATGTTGGTGACATTGGTGAGAAACCCAGCCCTCTTTGGAGCTCTATAACTGCAACATTCCTCACAGTAAAAACAATCTCTGAACTTTATATGATCTGACTGATGTTTTGATTTCTTTAGCAGTTTTAATGCAACTGCAGTTTATGTTTTATTATTTTTTTACACAGTTTTTATCATTGAGTTGGCGTCACAGAGTAACTGTTGAACTTTCACATCTGTTTTCAAAAAAGTGTCTTATTTCCACAAAACCTTACCATATTTATAAGGTTTATACATCAAGACAGGCATTTTTATCTTCTATCACACGTTGTGTCTTTGACTGCTATAGAACTAGAATTTCTTATTCAAATCCCCTAGAAGCCTGAGTTTTCCCTGCAAATAGTCAAATATCCTATAAATTAACATATTAGACACATAAAACATTACAAGATTGTTTTATTAGTTGATATTGTACCACTTATTGTTCAAAACCTTTCTCAATATGACTTATTTAAAGCTTCATTTCTAATCTACTTTTCTGTTTTTCCTGTGAGGGAGTGAAAACCTTAAAATTCTACTGGCAGAAGTTTGAACAATTTCTTAATCTTTGTTCTTGTTACAGCACTTTTACAATTTATTCAAGTTTAGATTTTGGTTACTGAGTCCCATATTGATGTATTGAATATTACAGAATATTGCAAATTTGATTCTGAAAATATCAAGTTAAAACTTTAATATCACCATTCTCTCATTTTATCAGTCGAATCTTTTGACCATCCTACTCTTATTTATCATCCTATTTCTGTACATCACCTCTTTAAAAGTGTCTCCAGGCGGGCCATATCTACCAAATTTGTCTGACAAACACTCTTTCAGACCACTGCATCACCCTGAGGAGACACACACTCACACCGACACAAAGAGACACTCAGTCAAACACCTAGCTCAACTTACGATAGCCCAAGGACGTTTAAATTATCACATCTGTCTCTCCGTGTTTTGCTTTCTCTCATCCCGCTTCCCCTCTTATCTTAAGCGTATACTCTTCTGTAAGAGCACACAACAGGCAGCCAATTAAACCAAGAACCAGACACACACAACCAGACAAACACAACACCACATTCCTGTCTCTGCCTGCTGCAACCACTCAACCGAATAGACCGTCTCATTCATATTAAAATAAATAAATCGACATTAATACTCATGAATTATGCGTGTGCCGGGACATACAGGCAGACACCTATAAACACCTACAGACACACACACACACACACACATGCTGGTTCATTGTACACAAAGAGCTGAGCTAAAGCTGACAGAGTGAAAGAAAATAAATTGGCTAAAAGAAGACAGACGGAGACAAACAAACTAAAAAATATACAATATTAAAAATAGAATAAGGGAAATATGAGGGAAAACAGTGAGTCCCAAATAAACACACATTAAAATGTAAAAGCAGGAAGTAAGATGGAGCAGACATGATCTCATCTAAACCTTTTCAGTTCTTCTTTTTGTCATTTAGGTGTGGAGTTAATTAAAGCACATATATACACTGATGACTTGTAATAGAAGAGAAACACTCACACGGACACGAAGGTCAAGTGATTACTAAACAGTAGGTGTCCTGTGCAAAGAATGCACTCAAAAATTCACCCTGAAACGCATCAGCTTCATGCACAGATGGTTTTTAATTGGCATACCGAAATGGAAATGAACACACCCACTCAGACAGGACAGCATTTTTATGGAAACATGCAGCAAACAAAGAAACACACACAAAGACGGCAGGGCCACATCATGCACAAGAAGTAACAGGTACAATTACTGTAGCAGTTCATTATTGAACTATTACCTTTACTTCACTGCATCACCTCAAATCGCTACAATTATCCACACAAAAGCAATCATTCTGACAGCTCATGTAATCAGGACTGAGAACATTTAAACAGTCCAGCTAAAAAATTATAGTTATTTTTTCTAGCAAGAACAGTTAATTGTTGTGCCAATAAAATGTCAAAAAACACTGAGTTAAAGACTTCAATGCATTAATAAGTCTGAAAATAACATTTATAATAAAACAAATCAGGATTTCTTTGTTTCATAAAATTCCTTTAGTATATTGTTTGAGAAAATGTTTAAAATTTATGTTAAAACATTTATTTTGAAGTTCGAGTTCTGTTGCAGTTTGGTTTGATTGTTTGAACAGTGTGCAATCTGCACAGTGGATCAGTTGTTGCACTGTTGCTTTGCAGGAAGAAGGTCCTGGGTTTGTAATGTGACTGGAGCCGTTTCTCAATATGTGTACTTGTATGGACTTGTGTACTCGTGTACTTAAGAAACGTCATCAGCGGTGTACTGTTCCAATTCTAAGTACACATCAACGCAAGTACACTCAGGTATCCCATAATGCACTTGGTCAAAAACTGTTTTACCTAACAAAAATAAAACAAAAATGTTTATGTCTAACGCAGGGGTGTCCAACTCCAGGCCTCGAGGGCCACTATCCTGCATGTTTTAGATGTTCCTCTGCTTCAACACCCCTGATGCAGATGAATGGGTTAACAGGCTTCTGCTGGACTTGCTGAGATGTTGAAGATTGAAATCAGGTGTGTTGAAGCAGGAAAACATCTAAAACATGCAGGATAGTGGCCCTCAAGGCCTGGAGTTGGACACCCCTTGTCTAACGTCCATCCATTTCTTTCACTTGTATACTAAAATAGGCCGTTCGTTTTGGGTATTTCATGTCAGTTTTTTAATCGAAGCATAAAGCAACTTTTGTTGCCTTGACAACGCAGTACGGTTCTGTTCTAAATGCCATCCTTGTACTTCCATTCAGTAGTATGAACTTTCTAGTGTGCTTGCCAAGAACGTACTTGTCAAGACGCAAGAACGTACTAGCATACTTGAGTATTGAGAGACGGCCTGGGTTTTCCTCCCACAGACCAATAACATGCATGTTAGGTTAATTAGTGACACTAAATTGGCCCTAGGCATGAGTGTGTGAAGTGTCTGTGTGGCTCTGTGATAGACTTGCAACCTGTCAAGCATTTAACCCACCCTTCTGCACGTCCACCAGCTCCCTGCAACCCTTTACAGCAGTGTTTCCCTTTGGGCCGGACCACGTTTTAGATGAGTCCCTGCTCCAACACAGCTGACTCAAATGAACAAATTATCTGACATCTTGCTGGTAACAACTGACGAAGCCTGTTAATGATCCATCAATTTAAATCAAGTGTGCCAAAGTAGGGAAACATCAAAAACTTGTAGGTCAGGACCAGGAAACAATGGCACAGTCGGATATGAAAAATGGATGAAACCCTATTTTCAGTCACTTTTTCTCTTCCTCTCCCTGAATCATCCTCTTGTCCTTCCCTCTCTTGTCTTAATTTTACTTTTACATCTTCCTCTGCATAACCTCCATCCCATGTTCTTCCTTTCTTTTCATCTATTTTCATATCTAGCCCTTTTTTCTTTTCTTCCTCTGCCTTAATGCATTCACACCACCGCTTCATTCATGAGTATGTTTTATTCATCAAAGCCAGCATCCTTCAACCACCCCCGGCACCTTAGTTGCTCCGCCCACTTACCCATCCCACCCTCCTCCTCCTCCATCCCAACACATGGTGTATTCCCAGAGGCCAACATGCCCCCACTTTCTTCCCCCTTCTCCTTCCTCTTGCATTGATTTTATACACAACCATGTGGCTCTTTCTTTAAAACACTGAAGACAAATGTAGCTTGAAGGGTTCCACAGATTTTGAGTGATGTGCCATGAGAACTGCTCATTTTACTGAAATATAAATCAGATTATCTTTTATTTGATCAAAGTTAAAAAATGTTAAAAACTAAAAATAGTTTTTAAATACTAATATGACAATTAATGATATTTTGAATAGAAAAAAATTCCACTCATGTAAATTCTGGTTGTTCCAGACGTGTAATTATATCAGTGTTGTTCGAAGAGAAAAAATCTGCAGTCATAAAAATCCATATCTATAAAAACAATGGCTGCTGAGACCCCATGACTGAAATTCAAGCTTGGAGACATAAATAGGGATGATGTCAGGAGGCCGACCAACTGCCTGGAGAGAGACACTTTCTGAAATGTGTCATAAAACGCTGCTGTCGAGCAGTCTCAGAAGTTTTTCTATTATTTATTTAGCAGTGTATCTGAACCCATTCAGAACTATAGATTATTAAATTTTAAAGTTTCCTTAAAAATCTAAAATTGTCATTTAAAACCTCCAATTTCTTCTTTTTTAAAGAAATAACAAATATGAGATGAAAACATTCTGAAACACTAACTCATAATAAGCATGAATTTATTGAAAATGTTGAGGAACTGTTTACATAACTGACGTTCTTCCAAACAGGAAACCAGGGACAACATTACCTGTGATCCAAAAGCACTGCAGGTTAAAATTTGAATCATTTGTAACTGCAAATGGAGATTTTATTCATTTTAAATGCCTCAGAGTTTTCAGCTCTAATCAGGATGTTCATAAGATTTTGCATCAACTTCCTGCCTCAAGCACTTTCTCTCCTTTCCTGAGCTTTGTGACTTTTTTATATATTAGTTTTTAGAAAGCCACTTTTAATGAATGTCTGGTTTGCTCGCAGACATTTTGCTTCTTCTTCTCTTGTTACTAAATTTGACTCTTTTCTTTCAAATTCATTGTATTTCCTTGTCTGCATCTATTAGAAAACCTCGTGAACTTTTTGTCTTTTTTCTTACTTTCCCCCATTTTCACTTTCCTGATTACTTTATGCTATTTTTTTCTGAATCTCCTCTTCCACTTTCATCCATCTTCACCTTTTAAACAAACCTCTCCTGCTGGTTAAGCATAGTTTTATTAAAAAAAATCAGATCATGAATGCTGATAATACTAATATAGATAGATATCACAATGTTTAATTTTTTTTTACTGTTATTTATTTATTAACTTTTAACAGACAGACTGAATGCGGTTTATCTTTTATCTTTGCAAACAGTCTTTTCTCTACTAAAGTGGAATTAATTATTTTGCGTAAACATATTTTAAGCAAAGCAATAATAAATTTTATAGTCAACAAAAACTGCTCATTCACAAGTTGGTCATTTCATACAGTCAGTATCTTGACTTGTTTCTAAATCTTCTTGAAACACCAAACATCCTCATCCTTTCTCATCACCTCTCCTTCTTTCCCTCCACTCTTCATCGCCACATTTTCCCAAAATGAATTTCACCTCGTCTTCCTTCCTCTCAAATGATTAATGCATTTTCCTCCTGAGCTCAGCAAATCATGTTACCTGCAGTGCTTCTTTTTCATTTAGCATGCACATTGCTAAATAAGGTTTATTATGTACACAGATTTTCTCTTACAGGATCAAAACTATTTTCTAAAATTCTTAACAAAAAACAAACATTCTCATCGTCACACTTTTAATTCTCTATAACTTTTTCTTGCAGACACAATAATGACCTCGAGAATTAAAGTCACTCTCTGAATCCATCATATACCATTATCTCTGATGCTGCCTGACTCATCCATCCGGCCTGGTTTTTATCTCCTCAGCCCACAAACCTCCGCCCTCATCCTCTTCATTTTTCCACACTTTAATCTTCTCATTAACTCATCCCATATTTTGCTGCATCATTCTTCACTTTTCAAAATGTTTTTTACCCCTTTTCTGTTTGAAGTTACATGCCAACAACGTGTAACTGATTTCTCCAAGTCTTCTGTTACTTTCTGGTAATAACATTTTCTTTTATCAAGTATCATTCTTTACAAGCTCCATTCAGCCAATATGCTCTTTGTCTGATTCGTTTCTTCTGCTTATCTGCTGGATTTAATTTCTCACTCTAACATGCATATCTGCCCCATCACACCCAAAACTAATCGGATCTCTGCTTACTGTATTTCTTCCTTATTCAGTTTTCTCTCTCACTTCCTGTTTCTCTGCTTCTCTCAGACTAAAAAGAAAACAGCTTTGAGAGGACATGAGATTTATTTCTACCTCGTGAATGTACTTCAGATTTTATTTGAGAGGAATCAAAGATCTGCTCTCACTGTCTACTGTTAGGATTCACTGTCTTCCAGGTACTTCCACAAACCACGTCCAGGTTCTGTAATGTCAGTGTTTTTTACAGCTGTAAATCTCAAATACTGGGAATGTTCAATTTTGGGTTTTCTGGCAAAGAAAGAAGATTATATTCTTTCTGCCATCTGACAGATTCAGTAACCTATAAAAGGGGTATTAGCTGTAATATTAATGGTGCTGTTCAGTGGGGTTTCCCACTCCTCTGTCAAGGATTTTCCCAAGAAGCCACTTTAAAGGTTAACCTTTTTTTCGAGACCTGTCAGATTTAACAGATAATTATATGGAAAGGTGAGCAGAGAAATATTTTCCAACTCACTCAAAGATTTAAGCTTTATTCATGACACTTTTTAATTAAACTCATGTGCAGCTGAAGCAACAAATCTGTGTTTTTACTAACTTTTATTTAAAAAAAAATATTCACTTGAGAAAAGCTTTTACATGTGAATAATTCAGTTATTTATAAAAATCATATGATTGAAATCACATCATGGTTTAAACTTATAAGCCACTTTGATAATACTAATGCTTATATGGAGATGGAATATATTTCATCTGCTTTTTATTTAAATTCTTTTTTAGTGTTGCCAGTTATTCATGGTTTTTAAATCAAGTCCTTTGTTAATTTAAAAGTAATAATTCATAATTTTGGATTAATTTAATTCCAAACTCAAACAACAGCCTTTAAACGAGATGTTTTAGTTTGGCTGAGAAGGTTTTTGATTTTACAGGAAATGCATTTGATTGGCTGAACATACAAACAACTTAACAGCTTTTCAAATTGCTCTTTAGGAANGTAGAAATTCTCTGTGGTGTGGATTTACTAATATAAAACACCACAACAGCTGTTTCATTCCCTTTTTGGATTAATTATTCAAGGAGGCAGATGTCATGTCACAAGGCATTTGCAGACGTTTAAAATGATCAAATGATTTGTCTAGCCGGGAAACTGCAACAAGCTCAATGTTTCTAACCAAAAAAAAAAAAAAAAAAAACTTAAAACAACTTTCATAATTTCTATTTATCTCATTTGCTTAAAATACAGTAGTTTAAAGGAAGGATTTCCAATATATAGAGGTTCTTAATTCATTGAAATAGTGACAGAATTACTCTTTTTTTAAATAAAAAAAACAGATTCAGGAATAAAGATTAGAATAAACTCGTGTTTTGCTTCTTCCATTTGCATCTGAAATTAGTTTAAAATGCCTGTCAGCAGTTTGTCAGTCACAAATCCTGTAATACAGTGTCAGAATAAAAGCTTTTCACATAGAATTAACTTTGGACTCAGGTACATTAGGAATTACATATCTGAGTTTCATTCAATCCCTTGATTACCTTTGGGGATTTTACGGCTAATTTCCGCTGGTTTAATGTTCTACACTCACTCTTATGCCTGCCTGGAGCAGCAGAAATGTCAATGTAATGTTTCAAGAGAGATACAGTATCCCACAGGTGAAAAGCAGCATTAACCCTCTTTAAAAAGGGTCAAATCAATGTTGTCACGCTTGTTTTGGAGACAGACATAGAAAAGCTGACACATCTTTTTAGTTTTATCAAAGTGATGCAATAATCTTCCTTCAGTACTCCTCGTTCAAAACTTTGTTCCACTTCCAGCCCACAACAATATTCAATTTAATTAAAATAAAACCAATTTTTTTTAAACTTGCCTCAGATTTGTTGAAGAGTTTTTCTGTTTTTTGACTCAAAAACATGTCTGCCGGTGGCAAAATGAAGTTTGCCGTATTGGTGAAAACCCCAGGCAGGATTAGCTCCTGTCTGTGAGAGCAATCCATAGAATTCTGGAGAAAACCAATTCAAAGCCACAGAGAACAGGGAGGATAAAGGCAGGCCAAACCGAAAAATGAATGGAAGATAGAGTCAACTTGGTTAGGAGATGTCTGGAGATTTCTGTGTGTTTCAGAATCAATTCGTCCCGCTGTATCCCTCGTCATCCTCCTCCTATTCTTCCCACTTGCCCTGAGGCGATGACGAGACACTACAACTCTCGACGCCTACGCAGGAAGTGCACAACAACAGCAGCCCCGAACCCATCTGATTTCCCTTGTTCTTCCTCACCTCTTATCATTCATCCCCTCACTCACTCCTCCCAGCAGCGTTCCCTCAATATTAGAATCTCTCAATTGATCCATCTCCAAAAAACAGGTGATTTTGGACATCTCACAGGCAAACTTGGTATGATTTAGCCATAACGTTGTAAAATAATGAGCTGTTTCTATTTAAGTAATCAGTTTTTCACCCCTATGTGTAATTATCTATAAATACTCTCTATCATCTCCTTCTTCCTATTTTAGTTTTTATTACTACTTTTACAGCAAGCTCATTTTATCCCTCCTTCTCAGGTTTCTCTCCATTTACCTAATATTTTCTACATCCCCTCATCTCTCCTTCTCTTTACCATCATATTCTGCTGATTTCCTATCTGCTCATCTTGTTTTGTCTGTCTCAGTGGGAGTTTGAAAAACACTCCGTCTCGCTCATGAAAAGAAAGTGCTGCTTCACTCCCCTCGCTTTCTTTTGATACAAAATAAAAAGGAAATGTGAAATATCCCCCAGACTCGCCCAGACACTCATGCATACTGACATTCAGAGCATCTATACTCCTATAACAAGTCAGTGTCTGAAGCAATATGTAGGGACAGGAAAGAGGTCTGAAAGGAGTCTGGTGTATTGGGAAAGGTAAGAAAAAATGAAGAGTTTGCATATTTGTATTGTATGTGCAAGATGAGGAACAAAAAAACAGTGAAGGGCTTTAGTGACTCAGGTGGTTGTGTGTTGTGTGTTTGAATTTAAGTGTGTACAAGACTAAGTAACAGGTTCAAGAGGAGGAAACACTCCCAAGAGGCAAAGTGTGTCTGTTCATGTTGTTTAGCTCAGCATGACAAAAGCGAGAAAACAGAGACGATGAAAAATAAAATCAGCATGGGACACGAACAAAAAGCCACTAACATTCAGTTTTACTTCACCCGGGTGGAGATGAAGATTAAAGTAGAACAGAAACATTCCCACATTGCTGTCTGATATTTTCTTTTTTCTATCTGTGCAACAACTGCACTCTCAATGATAAACCAAAAAAAACATCACTTATACAGCAGTTTAGTCTTGTTAGTCTGAAACTTTTTGTCTTTTTCACTTGTCTGAATATTTACTTTCAATTTGTTTAAAGCACAAGTTATGCAGAAGTTATAGGATCATAGAAATGAGAATAATGCTGCAGGGACTGTAACAGCTGCCTGTTATAGAACAGGAATTCATAGCTTTGCACACTTCATCTGACAGAGAGCACCTCTCAGTTTAAGGCAGTCTGAATACTGCTTCACCTACATAGATGAGAGCATTAAGCTACAAGAATAGAGTCAGCCAGACATTTGCCACTAAGGTCATGCAGGTATAAACAAGAGCTGAGATCAGCTCACATGGTTATCTTTGCCATGAAAAACCTTGATTAAAAAACAATATCCAAATCAACTCAAATGATTCTACTGTACTTTTTTTTATCCATTTGTCAAAATATCTTCATCCACACTTTGGTCCATTTATTAGTCTAAAAAACACTGGTGTGTCCCTTTTAAATGCTGTCAAACGCCATATTCATGCTTTCTGTTGGCTTGATCATAAGACAATAGATCCACTGGCAGAGTTCAGAGTTTACGTTTGAGGTCTGTACGCATTTGCACCGCCACTCTGCAAAAAAATTCTTCTCCTTCTTCTGAGTTCCTTTAACTGGTAGTACAGGAGCTTTACCGTGCAACACTGCCCTCATGATTTCTGTTTGGATTGGACCATTTGCTGCACTTGGATCCGCATCCACAAGCTTTCTGACAGTGTAATGAAATATGCATGAAATGAACGTAGAGGATGAACAGAAGGATTCAGATGGATGGGTTTACATATTTAAGAGGAGCACAAATGGCCCTTTATTTTAACGATAAACGTATATTCTCATGAGTTGCCTCTATGTGGTGTATACTTTTATTTTAACAAAACATCAAGACAAACGTAAAAAGAACATTATTTGATTCACAGAAGATTGAAAATGGTTCCATTGTTGTTTTTAGTAATGTAAACATTTCTGCAAAGCTCTGTATCTCACATCCACACAGATACACCAGAAATAGATTCTTCAGTTTGGAAAACAATCTTAAAATCAGGTTTTGTCACCAAAAACTAGATTTCTGTGTGGATGGAAGGTGCAAATAAGTTATTTGTGTCCAAAAATACTCTAATAATCTTTTTCCTTCTTATCCATAAGGAACTCCACAATTATACAATAAATGTGTTTGAATAAACAACTCTGTCCAAAAAATACACAGTTATTAACAAATGTGTTTTAGTTTTCAACCTCAATTTACATGTTCACAAACACAAGCAAGACTTTCTTTTTATTATCAATTTTTATAATTTTTGAGGAATTAAATTATGAATTNATTAATAATATTAAATTATTTGCCATAGTCTCTGGATCTTCTCAGTGTCCTCTGTTAATCATCTTCCATCTGCATCACTTGTTTGTCTTTAGCTCATGTCAGATCTTCTACTTAGCCACAGAATTATGATGCAAAACATGTTTGGACTTATATATTTAATGTTTTTGTTCATTTACTTCATCTGGACATACTGCATATCACTACATTTCAATACCAACATTTAAATGACTTACATTTTTGTGTATTTGATTTAATAGCTCACACAAAACTATATCATATCTGCCTATGGGAACTTTAGCAAGGGACCAAATTTGCTCAGATTTGTTTGTTCTGAACTCTAAACCGTGTAACGTGTTTGTGTAGCCTTCTTTGAACAGATTTGCACACTTCCAATCCTACTCACCAGTGTAGTCTTCACGGCAGATGCAGGTGTATCCTCCTTCTCTGCGGGCACATACCCCTCCATTCAGGCAGGGGTTGGAGTAGCACAGGTTGATCTCCGTCTCACAGTAATCACCCGTGAAGCCCACCGGGCACCGGCAGCGCAGGCCAGCGATGGGGTGAATTGGCCGGAACAAGATGGAAGGAGAAGAGATGAAGGGAGCAGAGCTGTTGAAGCGAAGCACGGAGATGCACTTCATGTAATTCTGACAAGGCTCCCGCAAACACACGTTGTCATCGAACGGGAGGACCTGGAGTTATAAAAGAGGACAGATCATAAGTGTTGTTCAACATTCAAACACCAAACATATAAAAGAAACATGATTTATTTTCTGAAAACAAATTTTCTGATGAGTGAAGGCAGTATTGACGCAAATGGGGAAAAGAACTTTGATAGTTGTGCTACATGGAAACTTTAAGGGACCATTAACTGAGTCATAAAAGCAGTGATGGAAAAGTTTAAACCCCTTTATATATGAACACCAATCAATATAAAAATATAAGCTCCATTACAAGTTCAACCAAGACACAAATAAACCTACCTCAGTACTTTATGTTGGGAAGATGTACTCAAAGTAAAGTGAAAGTTAATGGACTGCATTGACTTCAATGTAAAGTACTTACTCCCCTAAAAAAATGTGTTTCTGAGTGAAAACTGAAAAGCTCCTAATTATTTACACAAATGTGTTGATTTGTGAGTCTTTTGTGCACCAATTGAATTATTTATTTGGTTTTTTACAACAAAAAAAATTCTGATATTATCAAATTTGAGTCAGCAGTACGTTCACCAACATGTGGGACTATTAAAAGATTCTTTATCCACTTAAAAAAAAATAGAAAGAGATTGACAGAACTTCTCCACAGGTTTCTTAACCCATCTATTTTCTATTCAGGGTTGCTCCTAGTTGGTAATTTCATAACTGTATTAATGTGTTTACATGACAACATGTGATCTCATTAGCTGCATATTATTGCATACATTTGAATGGCTCATCTGTAATTAACATCTGTTTTTAATTATTATGTATCTGCATGCAGTAATCCTGTCTCATGATGCAGGTCTGCTCAATTTTGCAAAGTATTATTAGAAATATCCTCGTCTCCTCAAAATGTTGATTTTAAATCCTGCAAATTTCAGCTTGATGAATCTGAACGTTTTTCTCTTCTTTTGGGTTTTAACTTCAAATCATCATCAGAATTCATTATAACATAACAGTGTTTAACTAATGATGGTTTGAAAAAGTGTAAGTTTTTGTTTGAATGTGATCCACATGCTTTTTGGGACGAGTAT
This sequence comes from Pachypanchax playfairii, assembly GCA_006937955.1. Classification (NCBI taxonomy): domain Eukaryota; kingdom Metazoa; phylum Chordata; class Actinopteri; order Cyprinodontiformes; family Aplocheilidae; genus Pachypanchax; species Pachypanchax playfairii. The sequence continues at coordinate 1,941,040 of SSNP01000025.1, read as the reverse complement.
CTCATTTTGTTGTTTTAGAAAGAGAGAGAATAACCACAGGCAGTTAGTGTGATAATTCTAAGTCAGTATAAACAGCTGGAAATGATCAAACCTCCATCTGTGTCAGTGATGTCAACCTCGGCCTATTGAGGTACAGCTGCTCCTCCAGGGCCTCGGAGGGGAAGAAACGTCCTCCAGGTAACGCAGCAGAGAAGCTGACGTTTAGGATGCTTCCTGGAGCAGCGTCCAGGTCTGGCTGGATGTTGAAGATGAAAACATCCTCAACAGGCACCGAGAGCACAGCAGATACTCCTTCCAGGAAGTTACTCAGCAGCGGTGACAGAAAGTGCTCCTGGGACATGTTCTGAAGGCGGACGGTGACGCTGCTGCCCAGCATGTCCTCGGTGATGATGAGGACACGGAGGACACACTGCGCTGAGATGCTGTGGACACCGTCTGTAAAGTTGAAGAGGAAAGAAGAGTTTTTAAATCACTGTGTGTAGTAAAAGTCAACGACAATTTAAAGTTAATATCACTTTTAAGTTAAAAAAAAAGTATTTTTACTTTAATGTGTTCTTCAGAGAATTTTTTTACTGAAAATCTATAAAAATGTTCTTTAATATATTTTTATTTATTCTGAAATGAAACATTTCTGTCCAGAGAGTCGTCTCTTCCAGAATGACAATATCCCAAATCCACCCACAGAGCTCCGACCTCTCTTCTCACATCAGCAGTGTAAAAATTATGGAAATCTCTGGGCTTTGCCGTCATGCTATTTCCATTCAGCTGAACACCTATAGAAGGCTTTAGATCACTGTGTTAGGCAGCAGTCACCTAGTAATCAAATCTCATTTCTTTTTATGGTTTCCTCCAATAAAGCCTCTTAACTTTCATTTCAGTGAACCCTAAAAGCTAAATCCTAATTACTTTTTTCTAAGAATACCATTATGTTTTAACATTAATTTGTCACCCATCTGTATAATAATTGTTTTGCCAAGAAATAATAAACTGTTTGACTGATTAATTATATTAAAATGCAACAGTCTTTCGCACATCTGTTGGATTGTGCTCAAGGAGCTCTTGTATTTTTAGGCAATTGAAAGCTTTAGTTTGGCATTTCTATTCAGAATTTAGATTTGCATTTTTATTGCAAATATTTCATTTTTAACTTTAAACAAGTGTGAAAATCAAGTGAAATAACAACAAAAAGATTATAAATTTTCAAAAGTTGTCAGAAGCAAATAAAATGTCAAATATATAAATGATAAAAATGTTTTTTTATGGAGACAGAATGCAGAGGACACACGTTTTAGTCTCTAAATGGACATTAGTGTTTTGTAATTACCTGTAAGAGAATAACTTGAGACATTTCTGTAACACAATTTGTTTCTGAAAGCCAGAATGGCTAAAGATGCTAACTGCGCTAGCACTGAGTCTGAAGCTTCACAACTTTGGTTTGTGTTGTTTAACTGTATCAAATTTCTGTTTGACAGAATATACACACACTGATAATATGCTTTCAGTTCCCGATAAGGGCCTTTGGAAGAAACGGTAGGTTAATATATCAGCTTGAGAATCTTGTCATTTTAGGAGCATTTTGGTTGTTTTATATTAGCAATCATCTTTTTACAGTCTGAAAATCCACTAGCATGATGCACCTCAAAATTTAACATGGGAGTCAGAGGTCATCTAAGGTCCTCTGCTACCACAGAACTAGTATCAGTTCTTTCCTAAACTTATGTCACAACAGAAAAGGGTTGAACTACTAAAACACAAAGGTCCATCCATCCATCCATCCATCCATCCATCCATCCATCCATCCATCCATCCATCCATCCATCCATCCATCCATCCATCCATCCACCCACCCACCATCCATCCATATTCAGGGTTGCAGTCGGCTTGTACTTTACAAATTAACAGATCACTGAAAATATTTTCAATAGACAATAAAACTGAAAAGAAAAGCAAAATGCAAGAAACTTAGAAATCCAGACAAGGAAAAAATCACTGACCATGAAAAAAAGACACAGAAACACACTTTAATTGACTGACAACAGCAACAGAACCCAAACAGATTATTTTATACACAAGCATGCTGATGGTCAAATACACTATTTAGAAGCCACGAGTTTGAATAAGACATCTAAAGACACACTTTCCTTCCATTTGATGGATCAACACTAACAAACGAAATGTGTCCCTTCATATGTTTACAATATGAAAGTCCTGGCTGTGTTCATTTAAAATGATATGGTATGAAAATCAAGCTATGAAAGATAAAAAAAACACCAGCATGGAGGATTTTTTTACACTGTAGCCCTGATACAATGTTAAAGTCCAACAAATTTAAAAGAATACAGAGAGAATGAAAGAGTATAAAAAAAGCAATAAGTCATCCTGAAAAAAACATGGTCGGAAGAACAAGAGAAGAAAGGAACATGTCAGCAATGAATGTGGGGGGTAAAGGAGACGGAAGGACACAGAGAGGATCAGGAGGACAGAAAGGCACTGGAGGGTGAAGGACAGAAAGGAAGGTTTATTAAAACTGGAAAAAGACACAATAGTGAAGAACCCAAAAGGAAAATGAAACAAGAGAATGAATCTCTCTCAATAAACATGAATAAAAGAAACAAATATCTTTTTGCTGTAAATAACATTAATCTCTTTGCTGAGGATATAAAAAACAAATCAAGGACTGAATATGTCTTTTCAATTGCAGATATTTAACAAGAAGTAAGAAGTTACAGTTCCTGTTGACACAGTTTGAGAAAATATAGACAAAAAAAACATGTTTAAAAATATCTAAACTGACTAAATAGAGGAAGAATCAGAGAAGATAATGCAGGAAAGTGTGTGGAGGCTGGGGGGCTGGGTCTGGTGGCAGCTGGTTTGATTACTGGATTATAAAGAGCCTCACTCCCTTCTGACCACTATGACACACACATACACACACATGCAGCCTCTGTGATAAATTAACAGCCAGAGAAAGGAGTGAATATATATTTAAGAAAACAAACAAAGAACTGTACAAGTCACTATCGGACGAGCTGATCTTCAGACAATGAAGGAGACTCATTGGCTCAGTTGGCTCCTAAAACAAGAGTAACTGAACCTCAAGCATATTTTCATTAAAGAAGAATTGAATTCCAATCTTCCTGATCTACTTACACTGAGCCGTTACATTAAACTGTCAATCTGATCATTTTAAACACAACAAAATCATATTGCTTTTTATCTGGGAATAACAACAGCGATATTACTTCTCTGACACTGGAGGCATAAAGACCGGAGCTGTCCACACGCTGTTCAGATGATATTACTGCTTATTTCTGACAAAAACACGTAAACATTGTTTCCTCAAATGCTCGGGAGGTTTTATGTTTTCATTGTATCCTGCTGTTTTCGGTGCAGCTTCCTGCAGGTCAGGCACTCGTCTTCAGACAAGCAAAAGATAACAGCCTCAGACACAGATCATTCTCATCTGAGTCACAACCTCACAGGAATCCACTTCAGAGACTCACAGGGAACCACAGCAGCATCCAAACAGCACAACGTTGGTATCAACTGAGTCTAAAAGGAAACATACAAAGCAGTACACTCGGAGATAGCAGCACCTGCTAGCTTGATCGTTTTGAAATTCACAGTAATGTCATGCTTCAGAGGTATTTATACCTCAACTCTGTTAAAACAAGTACGATTAACAGAGTTGTTGTAAGTATTCGCTAAATTTTGCCCAGATTGCTGCCAACTAAGAAGATTTACATGATGATATTAAAAGGGGAGTGGGTGCAGTTTCAGGTCTCCTCTTTGTTAAGACCTTTTTGTTTATGTCTTTATTTATTTATTTCAGTCTTTTTATGTATTTATTTTTTTTTTTTAGTCCATACCAGAGTATTATAATCTAAAGGCCACAGGAGAACTGTGAATTAGTTCAGATGAAAGGTGGCCAAAGGTGGTCTTCATTATTAATACATCTGCTTCTCTCCATGCCACTCAGCTTCAATGCGCACGCTAACAATGAATAAATAATGAATTAATAATTTATAAACTATAACCTCAAACTATACAAATGGAAGGTTATTTTGGCTTCTTTAGTACAACAAAGCATTTTGCAAACAACAACTCAGAGACCCTTTTAAAGCTTTCACAGCTCCTGTGGGCTTCTAACTGTCTCCTCCTTCTTGCGTCCAACTTTTCAACTATAGGGGGAGGGGGCACTTGGCGTGCATAGAGACTCTAAGAATAACCACACTGATTCAGAATCATCCGTGAGGTTTAGTGGGTGCGTGAGCGTGAACATGCCATGAAAGAGAGGCCGACCTTCGAAAAGTGCATCTTCTCTAAGACGCTTTGTGGGAATGCGTTCCCAGAGTTTCAAAGGGGAGTTCGGTGCTATCTCTCTGTGCCAGGTAGCCTGACTAATAGCACACTTGAAGCTTCTTGAATGTCAGAGCCTCCTGAGGTTGCTGCCAGGAAATCTGTACAGAAATAGTTTATTAAGTAGCATGCAGCAGAAACCCATAGCTGCAACTAAAAAAGTTCAGATTTTTATAAAATATATGTGCAGCAAACACTGAAGAGGATACGGAAGGCAGTAAACAATGTTTTAGTGCAGTTCTTTTTTATAAAATTCTTCTTTATTGTGTTTTAAATCACTTTACATGACTTAAAACGTCATCAAACTGCTCGGTGTCATTTTCAAGCTGATGAGACCGACTGAGAGAAAAAGATTACCAAAGATTTATTGTCACAGAGAATTTGGAGTTCCTTTTGTTCTTCTGGCACAATGTGAAATATTTTTTTTGATAAACTACAAAGAAAAAATTTGAAGCACATTCAGCATCCAGATACTTTATTGAAAGAGAAAATGAGAATTACACACACGGAAATAGTTTATTAAGTATCATGTAACATAATGCCGGAGCTTTTTACTGTAAAAGAGACGAAAGCTTTTCTGATCGGTATTTATTGCATTCGACTGCATCAACTCAAACTTTCTATTATTGGCGTGTGGGAGCAAAAACTTGCTTTGCATCGACTGACTGAAGGTCATACCCTCCATTTAAAGTTGGAAAATGTAAACAGTGATAAGAAATTGTATAACGATTAATCAATTTTCTGTATATCATTCTTGGTGGTTTAACACTGGCAGGATTAGAAATCCCAGCATGCTTCAGTTGTTCCCTTGTGACATTAATACGGCTACAGTTTAGGGTCCGACTAAAACCATTTGCACTCCTAAAATTATAATGAGTCGGGATTAAAATGAAAGAAGCCAAAAGGGGAGATGCTACAACCACAAAACAGTGAAATCGGATTTACGCTGAACAAAAGCTGAGTGCTGCTATAGTGAAACCTACCAAACCCTGTTTCGGTGCTTTAAACCATCACTTCACAGCCTGTGCACTCACAATCACATGGTTTTAAATCCCATTTCACACCATGTTGTCACATCACTTTGTTTGGTCTTTTCCTCTCTGTCCTCTGCCTTCAGCGTCCTCCAGAATTTCTGACAAAAGACCCAGAGTAGCAGGGTGGATTTCGAAAAACTCCTTGTTATAAATATTGTGTGAAGTTCCCAGCTGCCCCTCAGGTCTGTAAAATAAATATGTGCAGTTGACGCTGAACAGATGAAGTCATTTCTGAACATAATGCTAATGAAGCGCAGAAACGTCTGGAGCACAGTCAACCAAGAAGAATGACTCGCTCATAAGAGTTAAAGTAGCTCTTAAACACTTAAGTGAGTGAAGAGATGAGGCAGGAAATACATTAAAGCTCCCGAAATGACACAAGAATAACATGTATGCATCATTATAAAGCACATACACCTGGGCATTTGCATTCTTCACAGTCTGTGGATTAAAGGCACTTGTTATGTATAAGAAATGTTTGTGATTTTACGTAAAAGTTACTTATTAAAGTAGAAGTCCAAGCAAATCTTTCATAATAAATAATCTCACCCTTTTTATTAAGATACCTAGATTTAACTTCAGTTGAGGTGAATTTGACGTGACCTCTCAGATGTGCCTCCATCTGTTTTCTGTTTGCTCTGGGTTCTTCTCAATCCTAGAGTCTGGGTTATGGGATTATCAGGATCTGGGATTATTTTACTAGCTTTTCTTGTATCTTTGTTTGTGGTTTTACTTTTGTAAATTATTATGTGCAAGTGTCTGTAGTTGTCAGATTTATTTTTATAGCTTGACCTTCCAGTTTGATCTACTGTAGGTTGTTGTTCATTGTGTCTGGTTATAGTTTATTCTTTTATTCAAGTTATTCTTAGTCATGTTTGTTCATGTATTTATCAAAGTTTTCTTTATGATAGTTGTTGGTTTTTCTGTTTGTATCTAAAAAATCTTCTGTCTGATTTATTTTTTCCATTCGCTTGTCATGGTTTGTGTCGTGTTTAACCTTGGTTGACCTTGTCGTTGCCCAAAGTTTATTCATGCAATTTTTAAGTTATTTTAGCTACAACTCTTTGTTTTTTTCACATTAAAGCCTTTGAGGGGGGTAGTCCATGTTTTTTCCTACAGTACTGATCCATACACTACACATTATGACAATATGCACAACTTTTCATTTACTTTGTAGGTGGTAAAAAAATCATTTTAATGCCAATGACCCAAACTCTTCCTGCGTTGCTTTTTGCCTGGTAACAGCTGAGATAGATGATACAATTTAATGAATGGCATATTTAGCACCTCATATCGGTTGTCTGCAAAACCCATTTCTCAGCTGAAAAGATTGAAATTTTACACCCAATTGCTGCTGTGGGGTTTCATAATAATGCAGCTGTGACGGTCAGCTCGGCAAAGCTTGACCATCAAAAAAATCCCTTTTTGAGTCTCACCTCTGTATGCTAATCACAAAATTGTTGCATTTCTATGCTGTCAGTGGCTCCATTCTCATTTCTGTAGAATATTGCAGAAACGTATTTGGGATCATTATGAATTTCTGTAAAAGCAAACAAGAGTTTGGTTTCCTGGTGTTAAGGTCCCAGTTGCTCATTAAGAACCCTACTGTAAGTTAAACTCAATTTACTAATGTGTTTTTTGTGGTTATTCAATTAAAAAAAAAAACTTAGTTGGGATTTTCAGCTTCATGACTTTGAATTAGATAATTCACTTTTAAGCAAATAGCAAATGGAAGTAAATTTGTCATCCATCTTCATGTTCAGTCTATTTCTGCTCAGAAAACATGTAAGTGACCAAAAAGAGCCGATTTCAATGCCCAAACTTTCTCAGTCTGTGAAGCTCTGAGGACGGAATATAGATTTGTTATGCTTCCTTGTAAACTGCTTCTCTCAGCATATGTATGACTGAATTTGGTGCCACAGCAAATTCTCCCTTGAGGATTTTACTAAGTTATTTATCACAACTTTCCAAGAACTCTTCTGCCACTAAAAATGCATTGTTGGTACAGAAAATACATTAATTTAGAGGATTTTATTTGTACAGGTCAGTTTAGAGAAGATAACGTAGAGTACTGGTTATAAAAGTTGGAAAATATTCACCTTTTCAGTCAACTAGAATCAGAGTGACCTTTTCATGTCAGCAGAGCAATGTCAAGAGACATGATCCCAACTATAGCATGAAATCAGATTAGTGTTTTTATAGTATAATCTTACAAACTGTGTCGATGCAATTAAAAGCAAGTGTATGACTCCTGCTTTACCATCACTAACTGCTAAATTAAGCTTAAAGATATCAAAAGCAAGACAAATTTGGGTCAGTGTAAAAATCTGCTTGTGTCACAGGTTTCAGCTCAGCATTGGTTACACAATCATATTAGCCAACAGATAGATAAATAAACCATCTGGTTCTCTGAAAACTCATTTTTATGTCCATGTCACACATTCTGTCATTGTAAAACATTTTAAATGAAGATATTTTTTTTTTTCTTATTGTAGTTACTAATGACTTTTAACATTTGTGCATTTAACAATAATATCTATAGGTCAGGTTCTACAGACAGATGCAAAAGAAGTATAGAAACACAATTCCAGAAAATTATCATTTGAATTAAACAATATATGCTAACCTTTACTTTTTAATCTGTTTTATAATAAACAGTCTTTGGACAACCTCTTATCAAACCTCTTCTGTGATACACCTGAACCTAAAAGGGCATTTGTTTTCATCACAGAATAACATTTGAACCGACATTTAATGCTGTTCTGAGTTCTCTTGTCTTTTCTTCTTTGTGTTTTACAACATAATCGTCTTTTTATAACTAAGAAACATGGAACTAAAATGATCAACAAAAAATTAATTATGACATCAACAACTTAGATGAAATAACATGTTTTCATTTGTCTTATCAACTACTTAAAGTTATTTACAGTGCAAGCTGCATCCACCCAGCAGACTAGTTCCTTCTATTCATACTGCTACTTGTCTTTCATATAACCACTGACACATCAGGGGGAAGTTGTAGGGCTCAGTGTCTTGCCCAAGGCGTTCTGACAAGTGGACTGCAGAAGCTGGAGATCAAAGTGCTCACAGATCGATCGACTCATTCTAACTCCAGAGCTGCGTATAAAGGCTCTAATCTTGCCTCATTTTACCTTCATGTTTGCAACACTGATGAAAATAATCCTAAACATATAGAATATGCATGCGGGAGCTGACCTCTCTCGACTGACCCACATTACCAAAGAACCATCTAGAGTGTACTCACCCAGAAAACAGTAGTTAACATCAGTGCGCTGACCTGTACGAACACTAAGTGAAGTCAGTGTTCACTGATCTGTGGCCAGGCTTAATCTTGGCATTAATACATGATGTGTTCTTTTTTTTTTCTAGCACCATCTGAGCTCTCAAAAAAAACCTGGTGCACAGTATAAAGAGGCCATTTAGCTCATGTCAGAGTGGAAAATAAGTTGCATAATGAGCTTGTTCAGAATAAAAGTGTTACGCTTACTAGATGACTGCAGACCAATCAATGATCGAAACACAATAATCCCAGTTTTAACAGCTGTGTGGCAATTTTTTTAGATTATTTCATTCGTTATGGTCTAACAGATGAAGAAATCTATTTAAAATGGAAAAAAAACAAACAAAAACAAGGAGAAATTTATATCCAGCATCATAAAGAGGCAGTGCTTCAGCCTGGCTGTGCAGTCCAATAGAATTCATGTGAAAAATGGGCTCAAAGTTGCACATGGTTCTATGCACCACTACATGCTTTATCTGTGATTGCATTTCTGTTCTGTTTGAGAAAACGAAGCATTCTGGAGGTATTGCGACTGGGACACATGAGTCATTTTCTGTGAAGTTGAATATGCTGAAAAAAAAGCAAACAAGGATTTTGCAATGAAGCTGCTGAGAGTGAGAAAAACAAAAAATACTCACATTCTCAATTTACACAACCTAAATTACTCCATCAAAAAAAAAAAAAAGCCACAGATACAGATGTTGCACCACAAGCACCAAATGGGAGTGATTTTCACACTAATAGTAAAAATAAATAAAATCGGCAGTAAAAGCACATTCTTGTGTTATATCGAAGTAGTACCAAGACAAAATCTGACAAATCATGCCTCTAACACGTTGACACCACAACCTTCATTTGCCCTGCAAAGTCCATTTGAGCATGTGTTTGTTCCAACAATGCATTGCTCTATTTTCTAGCTTTTCCAGCCACATATTCACAGCTGGGAGTTTGGGACTGTACAACCACAGACTCTGCTGCTGGCTGTTGGTGCAGTTGGGGGTTACTTTGCTGAAGGGCACCTTGAGCTGTTACTATTTGGGATGCCAAGCAGTCTCATTACAGCTTCAACCAGTTGACCCCTAAAGCATGCTTCATCTGTGTGTGTATGTGCCTATACTCCTGGCAGCAGAAAAATTAATGCCATATTTAATCTTTAGGCACAATAAAAACAAGAATCCCCTTCAGATATAAAAGCCTGCAAAAAAAAAGTCCTAAAAATAAGAAAAGAGAAGGACATTTAAGTAGAAGAGTGGACAAAAAGTGGGAGACAAAAAGAGAAATCATGTGAAGAAAGTATGAAAGGAAGCACTTGAGAAGAAGAAGGGCAGAGGGAGAAAAGTAGTCCCAAAACTCTCTGGCACTCACAGATATTATTCATTGAGAAAACATGAATACATCCTCCAGTGCAATGCTCTAAACCACCTGAGAACACACACACACACACACACACACACACACACACACACATACGAAAGGCAAACGCACAAATAATACACAAACATGTGCACAAAAAAAATCTGTCTACCACAGGAAACCTCAGCTCAAATACACACAAATAAACAGGGCAAGCCCATATATGCAAATCCATACCGTAGCTACACAACACTTCAGTGCACACACAAATACACGGAGGGGAAATAAGCAGAAAAGATGAGAGAAGAAGGAGGAGCAGAGTTGTGGAGAAACAGCCTCTGAGAGTTACTGTATGTGAGGATTACAGAGAAAAACTGAGGGAAAGAAAAAAGAAAGCGACTGAAAATGAGGAAAAAAAGAGAAGAGATAAATAAAAAAGAAAATCAAAGTTTAGACTATAGTATCTGGATAGTTTAGAGATACTTAAAACTTAGAATAAATGGAACGTTTGACATGTTTTGCTGAATTATTTTATTTATTTTGATTTAACGAGTCTTAAAGTTAAGCAGAGTAAAATGTTGATGCCTCAAAGGGTTTGAGTCCAAAAGTCACAAGCCTTAATTAACTTCTTGAGCCAGCAGTTTTTTTTAAAGTTATAGTAAAGACACATAAAGTAATGCAGGTTTTCGGAGTTTTACACATACTCTGATATCTCAAAAAATGAGAACAACCAGCAGCCCCGGAGTTTTCTCAGCTACTTCTTAATGTTCCAAAGTATAACAAAAATCATGGTTATAATGCTAAAAATCAAATGAATTGATAATCATGGTTTCAAAAAAGCTGTTTGATGTTTTCAAAGTAACACAGAATTTTACATAAATGGTGATGTAGAAGGGGGGAAACATTTTAGAGAGAACCAAGTTTGTTAGAATTAAAACACTTGTTTGAGTGTAAATCTTCAGGAGGATTTAGTGGACAACAAAATCATGACCCTCATGGACATTTTACAACAGTAAAAAGACAAATTCAGATGAATCTCAGTCAAAATCAGACCTGTTGGTTGAAAATTTGTTGCTTTCTAATTACAAAATCGTAAAAATAAATTATAAATAAATTGGAGCAGCGTGATTCAAAATATAAGCTTTGAATTAGCGACACAGTAAATAAAAGATGTGCTACTCTTCCCAACGAGTGTGGTAAATATATAATCAAAGACTTTATCAAATGAAAAATGGATAAATGAACCTGAACAGTTTAATTTTAGGGGGACTTAAACAACACTGCTTAAGAGAAAGTCAAAGGGAGAAAATTATTTCCTAATTTCCTCATTTTTAGAATTTAGTAAGTATTTAAGATTTTTGGGGAAAAAATCTTTCCAGTCGTGAATTTAAGAGTGGATAGGGAACTTCTTACTGGTAACAAGTTGAATGAAGTCACTGAAATACCAATCGAATCTGAATTCAAACATGGGCTAATAAAGAAAACCGGTTTTTAATGCTAAATTGTCTCAGACAGACTTTGATAAATGCTAAATTCCCTAAACAGTGACTGGACTGCTGAAAAGCTGCTTATCAAATGTGATTTGTGGTACAAGCTTCATATACCTATTTTTATTTGTCAAAAATAATCATGTAAAAAGTTATAGCTATAAAAATTTTAATTTTGCCCCCAAAAATAAACATTTTCACTTGGAAATTAGATAAAAAATGGGGAAAAAAGAAGGTAAAGTGAATGTAAAACAGAAACTAAACTAATGGAAATAAAACAGAGAAAAAATAGGTATTAAAACAAACGACAGAAAAATCTGCTTGTCATTGTCCGAGTAGAGAGCAGAGGAAGACAGTGGTGGGTAGAAGGAGGACAGGTAGACACAGATAACACAAAACAAACAATAAAAGTGACAGTTTTGCTTGACTGTTGTTTCATTATAATATGATAACTGTCAGATCCAGGAGAAGTGAAGAGGGAGGAGATGAGACACGCAAAGGGAGGGTAAATGGTTTTATAGTGGGAGGAAAATGGAGGGATAACTGGAAATGAATCTTTACGTCTGGACTCATCAGAACTCAGCGTTCACTGGGAGAGTCAGATGAAGACAGAGGTCGACACAAGCAAAACCTAAATCAGTTTATTTCTTTTTTTAATTGTTAATAGCTACATTTTTATTTGGTTTCTTAGTCAAATTCTTCTTTTTCTTTTCCTTTCACTCATTTCTTTACTCACTCCCATACAAAATTTACAACTGGTTTACTAATTCATCATCACGTAACTTCCTTTTACGCACTCATTTAATGATCGCACACCAGCTCATCCGTCAGTGTCTTTAAAGCTCTCTGTCATTAAACTGACCACTCACAAGTTGAAACTCTCACTCACTGGAACAGATTTTTCTCACTTTCTCATGCAAAAACACACCAAAGTGAATATTAATCAATCAAAATCACATTAAAAAAGCTCCTATTAAGAAACTGTGTAACTGGGATAGCAGGTCACACACTCCCGAGCAACCTCTTCTCTAATAAAGCTCGCTGACAGAATGCGAACACAATATCTGCTCTTCAAAGCAACAATGTTGCTCTTGTTCCCTGTTCTGGAGCTTATTTTGATTCTAAGGCTTTGATCATTGTCTGCACACAAAAAAAGGCTGTGAAGCATCGTGGAAGCTGTTTTGAAGTTAAATCTAGTAAATGTACACATGTTTACAGGAACTTTTTTGCAACCAGTTTTGATTTTTAAAAGTCTTGTGTTCTAGTTTTAGCCTCAGATCCACCCGGAATGTGATTTTATTTAGTGCAAAATGTTGTTAAAAATCAAAAAGTCAATAACACCAACAAGGTTGTAGATTTAAAAACTGTTCTTTCGTTGTAGGATTTTATCCCAAAATACATTCAGTTAAATAAGCACTAATATACTTTCATGGAATAATCAGTTAAAATTGGCAGTTGATGTTACCAGATAGAATTATTGCTTATTTCCCTCCTTAACACAGAAGATTTTCACTTGGGCTGCACTTAGCACAGATCCCATCAATCAAAACGTGTTTGCAGAATTATGAAACTGATCAATGCTTACAACTTCCCTCCAGGAAAAATATGATTCCCATATCCGAAATAAATCCAGTTACTTCAAATATTTACATCAGCTTTCTGTATAAATTGACAAATGTAAAGACCATCACAAGTTTAGTCTCAGTTCAACAAAAAATGCCTTGAATTATCAACATAAAACATTTTCTACAACTATCTTTGTATTGTTCTGAGTTATTTAAGTCTCTTATCTCAGATGAAATCCCCTCTACGCATCACACAATCCTTTCCTCATACACACACAGAAAACTACTTGACTTGCTAGCAGGTAATTATAGCTTAAACACAAGGCTTTATCTCTGTCTACATTTCCTTCTAGGACCTTTCTTTTAAAAATAAGACGGGTTGTCTTGGACTGTGAATAAAAACCCATTTTCTTGGTTTGTTTTCTCTGTCAGTCACTATCCGCCCTCTATTAGGTTTCTGAAAGGCCAGCTGACTAAATCCAATTTCTTCATGATCACAAGCTAAAGCACAGAAGTCAGCTGATCACCCTCAAGCTTCCACTTCCACAGCACACATACACACAGTGTTAGGCTTCTTATCTTCACAGAATGTATTTTTTAAATACTGCATGAAGCTTTTCGGGGGGTCTAACTGGACATCACACACTCCAGCTCTTCCATATTTTAGCCAACATTTTCCCGTCATGGTCTCTTACCTGTGACAGTGATCAGCATGGGCGCAACCAGAGGCCTGTTGTTATCCAGTTTTCGACTCAGTTTGATCTCTCCGCTGGTGTGATTCAGGAGCAGCAGGTGAAGCTCATTTCCTCTGTCAATGGTGTAGTACAACCTGTCTGACACATCCGGGTCATGGGCCGGCACCCTCCCAATCACCCCACTGGGGAAACTGTTGGACCGATTGGACACAAAGTTGTTGAAAATGATTTGGAAGTCCTTCAGAGTTGGTCTGTTGTCGTTCTGGTCCACCAAACGAATTCTAACTGTTGCCCTGCTGACTAGAGGTGCTGATGTAGCCTGGACTACAATCACATACTCATTACGGGTCTCATAGTCAAGATCAATGAGTGAAGTGAGTTCTCCTGAAAAGATGTCCATTTGAAATATCTCAGGGATGTTGCCCTCTACGATTTGGTACATGATCTGAGCATTAGCACCCTCGTCTGGATCCGTGGCAGTGATCTGGGCTACAACAGAACCCACTGCACTGTTTTCCTTCACCAAAACTTCAAAGTCATCTGCAGGGAAGACAGGTGCGTTGTCATTTACATCAAGGACTGTCACCTGAATGTGGACAGGGGTTCGTTGGGGGGGCACGCCACGATCCACAGCATAGGCAGTGAGCTCATAGAATGGCACACTCTCACGATCCAAACGACGGACAGTTCGAACAATGCCAGATGTTGGTTCAATGGTAAAGTCTCCATCCCCATCCTCACCATTTTGGAAAGTGTACTGAACACGGCCATTGGCATGTGCATCACGGTCTGTAGCTGAGATCTGGAGGACACTGGTGAAAGGAGGAGCATCTTCACTTACTGTCCCCTGATATCTGGGACTGAGGAACTGTGGTGCATTGTCATTTACATCATTCACATTCACCTCAACGTACGTTGTGTCTGATTTCTGTGGTATGCCGTTGTCTTTAGCTGTTATAGCCAAAGTGTAGGTCATCTGGTCCTCATAGTCAAGTTCAGCCTGGAGTGTTATCGCCCCCGTGGAGGGATCGATGCGGAACTGAGGGATGTTGTCCTCGAGAAAATACGTGATTCGAGCATTTTCACCAACATCATCATCTGTGGCACTGATCACAACTACAGTACTTCCAGGCGGTCGGTCCTCATTCACGCTGACAGAGTAATGAGCACTCTGAAATACAGGTCTGTGCGTGTTGGCATCAGTGATGTTGATGTGCACCTGACAGGTGTCATGCAGTGTGCGGTCTGAAGCAGTGACAGTTAAAACATAACGACGCTCTTGTTTGTAGTCCAGTGGGAGAGCTAAGGAGAGAAGTCCTGCTCCTCCTGCGGTGCTGATAGCAAAGCGGTTTCTGGTGTTTCCCCCTGTTATCTGATAGGTCACTGCGCTGTTGACGTCTCTATCCACTGCAGTGACAGTCACCACACTAGTACCAACTGCTGCATCCTCATTCAGCCGCGCATAGTACTCCTTTTGAACAAACTCAGGCCGATTGTCATTTACATCCATGACTGTGATGGTGACACTTGCTGTAGCTGAAAGAGGTGGCATACCATAATCCCTGGCCTCAACACCAAAGAAATAATGCTCCACAGATTCTCTATCAAGAATGGAGCTGACGGTGACCCAGCCTGTTGCAGAATTAATGATGAATGGTGTGTCAGACCCAGTGCCAGTTAATCTGTACTCCAGACGTGCATTATCACCTGAATCTGTATCGATGGCTTGAATGTGGAGAATGGAACTGCCAACTGGGGCACTTTCAAGCACAGATGCCTGGAATGGTGTTGAGACAAAAATAGGTGGGTTGTCATTGACATCTGTAACTTGCACACTGACAATTCCTGTATTGTTGGAGAGAGGTGGTCTCCCATTGTCCTGAGCACGAACACGAAGTGTATATTCCCGTTCAGACTCATAGTCCAAAGGTGCCACCACCTGAATTTCCCCTGTGACGCTGTCAATGGAAAATTGTCCTCGACTGTTGCCACTGATGATGTTATAGTGAACAGCAGCATTACTGTCCTTGTCCCGGTCTGTGGCACTCACACGGAGGATCTCAGAGTGAGGTCGCACATCCTCCTTCACTGCCACAACATAACGCTTTTCACTGAACTGTGGCACGTTGTCATTTTCATCAAGCACTGTGATAAAAACTTTGACTGTGGCAGAGCGTGGCCCAGGATCCTTCCCCTGGTCACTGGCCTCCACCTGGAGGGTGTAATGCTCGTTTGTTTCTCGGTCCACAGATCCACGTGTTGTAATGAGACCAGATCGGGGATCAATTTCAAAGGCAGCTCGTGCTATTGCAGCTGACTCACCAATGAACCGATAACGGATATTAGCATTGGATGGGGAGTCGGAATCTGTTGCTCTCAGCTGTAGGATGGGATAGCCTTCTTCTACATTCTCCCTAATAGTCTCCCTGTACTCTAACTGCTCAAATATTGGAGAATGATCATTGCGGTCTGAAATAGTGATGGCTACCATTGTGGTGCCAGAAAGGCGAGGAGTGCCATGATCAGTCGCTGTGACCCGGAAGTAATGCTGATCCATGTGTTCCCTGTCAAGAACCTGAGTGGTGGTGATGAGGCCTGTGTCTGGGTGGATGTGGAAATAGTCTGATGATCGACTGTTCATCAGTGGGGCCATTGTAAAGCTCACTCTGCCTGCATCTCCTGCATCAGGGTCTGAGGCTGACATTATAATGACAGAGGTACCGGGTGGCTGGTTTTCAGCCACCTGAACTTGGTAGTTATACAGTGAGAAATGAGGGTGTCTGTTTGCTGCACGTCTAGAACGAGACCAAGGCATCATAATCCTCCTGTCCTTTCCTCCCAGTGAGGTATGATCATCATCCTCTGCTACTATTATCAGTCGTTCCAGGCTTCTCTCTCCTCTTGAAGTGTGCTGTTTCTCCTCCTCCACCTCAGTCTTACCCCCCTCACTTCTCTGGTGGCTTTCATCTGCTTGACTCGCTCTTTTCTCTATTTTATGATCTAACTGTGAGGTGGGTGAAGTGGTACTGCCCCTATACTGACCCATCCCTCCCTCTGCCTCACTCTTCTCTCCCTGGCCTCCCTTTGTAACTCCCTTCTCCATTTCCTCCTCTGCCCGTGGTTCCCTGCCTCCCATCAGCCGCGCCTCTGTTTCGCCCTCCCCCACCTGTAATTTTCCCCCCGAAATAGCAGAAGCAACAGCAGCAGACCCCTCCAAACCCTCTCCCTCCCTCTCTGCACTCCTCTCTCTTTCTTCTCCGGTCCCCATCTGCCGCCTATCTGACTGTCTGACACCTTCGGGCTCTAATGGCACTTGATTACCAGATTTTAATTGCATATGTGCGCGTTCGCCTCGCTCAGTGGCTGAACAGCCGTTAGAAATGCTTTCAGCGCACCTTGCACGGACGGCATTTTCCCACAGATCACGTTTTTGTGTCCCATCCTGCCAAGCCGACTTCTCTATTTTAGATTCACGGCTGTCTTCATTATTAATCTCTTTGCTTCCCCTCTCTTTGTTGTTGTTATTGCTATTTGAGTTAAATTTACTCCACAGAAACACGCGCTGAGCTGGAGCTGTCCGTTGTGCTGAAATGACCTCATCAGAGGGGGAGGAAACTGAGGAGTCGCCCTGCCATGTGCTCCGATTCATATGAGAAAGAAACGAGATCAACTTTTCTGTGGTTTGATTAAGCTGCGAGAAGAGAGGCGGATTGATTTTGGGAGAGTGAGTCGTAGCTGACGCAGCACCGAGAGATGAAACGAGAAACTTAGAAGGCAGAGGACAACCTGAGTCACACTTTGCTTGTGAAGTTGCTTTTACTTTCACAGCATTCTTACGCTGCAGTTTGAATTGTTTTACTCTCTCTGGATAATTATCCGTTTCTGTTCGAGCGAGTTTGTAAATCGTCAGTTCAGAATATTTGGATTTAGTTTCAGTAATAGCTCTTTTGTTTGATGGAAAGTGTCGGCCCGGCGTCTCTACTGTTCTATTAAAAATGAATTGGTTGAGAAGATCCATCTGAGTCATGCCTCTCTGGAGGACCATAAACACAGATAAATATCCATCCCCCACATCTTTTCCGACCAAACAACCACCAGTAACCTCTTTGCTTCCCCTCTGATTTTGACTGCTCTCCCACCTGGTTGTCGAGACTGATTTCTGCTGTAACTCTTTATCAGTACTGAGTAAAAGCATCGCAACCGGGAAGAGTAAACGAACGTCGGGATAATTAGACAAATTATCACGTTTACTGCTGTAATAAACCCTTCCTCCTCTGCCAACCTTAACCTTTTTATCCTCCCTCCTCTCTTCATCCATAATTCTGGCGTAATTAGACTTTGCTTTAACATAAGCGGGTAGCCAATAACGTAGGAGCGCCCTGGCACCCTGGTTAATTTGTGCACCTTCAACCCCCTCTCGTCTGCTTTTAATGCACCCCGTCCTTTTGCTGTAATCACCCACCTCTCTGTTGCTGTTAGGATTGATAACATTGTGCCCGTCCAAATGAGAACAATTACCCGCCCTCCTGTCCACGCTGGCAGAGCCCTCATCAGCATCCCAAACCTTCTTCTTGTTGCTGTTCCAATAAACAGGTTGCTGTCTGGTTTTATTCGTGCAGCCGGTGTGAGATAATTTAAAAATTTGAAAAACATTTACATAGTCCTGTTTTGTTTCTCGAATCCAGTCTGAAATGTTGGAGAGAATTAGATGACATTTGAAGATGTGATTTGAAGCGTCAGCATGAGGTAAACTGTATCCAGAAATAGGATGATTGCACCAAGAGGGAGCGGCTGGAAATGAGCCAGGCAAAGGCTTGTTGGTCAGAAGGATTTGCTTGTTGAGGACTGGACAGTGGACACAACAGGGTAATGTGGAGCACCAGGAAGCTAAAAGCTTCTTCACCTCATTGCACACCTTTCCTCCTCCCCTGTCACCATTTCCGGGTACCCTGCACCGTCCATAGGCGTGCACAAAGGCTCTGTCAGCGCCACGTTTGGAAAGGTGTGGCTTCAACTCCGACCATCGCTGTGCGCACGTTTTAGTCCTTTGTACTGCCCTCTTTTTGCCGTTTTGAACCGGCAAAGAAGTGAAAACAGGTGAGGCTGGAGAGGGAACAACGCCCTTACTCCCCATTCCTCCTCTTTCCACACCCTCTCCTGCTCCGACGCCATCGGAGCTTAACCTGCCCCCAAGACTAGGGTGGAGAAGAGAAGAAAGTGGTGGAGCCTGAGGGCGGTCTGATTTTTCCCTAAACGTCCCGAATCCTTTCAGTCTTCTTTTCTGTGCCGTCCCTGCCCCATTCAGTTGATTTCCTCCTAGGACCCCTCGTGCGCTCTGCACTCCTGAGCATCCCTCAGTCTGTATCCGCACTACAGTCCACCTGCTTGGGCGTAGATTCCAGCTGCCCTTCGGCGATCCCCCCGCTGGCTCTGAGTGATGCTGCTGTTGCTGCTGGTTCACTTTACCGGTGTCTCGGTAGTGGAGCCCCGGCGTCCATCTGCTGGAAGCCCCTCCTGTACTCACCGTCCCCGGGGTGAGGGCTAACAAAGAACCGATGAGAAGCAGGTGGAGTGCCAGAGAGGAGAGCAGGAGCGGGATGAAGCCCGTTATAGGTGCAGCCATTTAGTCTCTTCCTTTCTCTGTATCCCCTCCTCCTTTCTCCCTCTTCCACCTCAGACTATTCTCTGTCCACCTCAGAGTGCGCCTTCCCTCCTCCCCGTTACTTCTCTCTCTCCCTCGTTCCGGCTAGGTGGCCAGTTCGAGGACCGCCAGCACCGACACCCGACACCTTCCCCCAGGCTCCCCCGTCTCTCTGTCGGCCTCGAGGGTTGGCATCTACCCGCTGTGGTCCGTGGAGCAGGAGGTCTGTGCGTTAGGAGCGGCGCGGCGGCAGCATCTCTCCTCCCGTTCATTCACATCCAACATGGCTCATACACTCACACTGACTGACTGGCTGCCTCACTCACTATCCCTCTGAGTGTGTGTGTGTGTGTGTGTGAGTCAGGATGGATGTGTGTGCGCGCTCCTGTAGCAACGGCAGCACAGCCAGGCGGTAGGCTCACATCCATCTACGCATACACGTGCGCGCACACACACAATCACGCTCTCCTCATCTCTCCTCTTTCCACCCCTTCCCCCACAGCTTGCATCTCCACCGCCTCTCTCTCTCTCTCTCCTTTGCTCTCATAATGGTTGGCTCCGGTGCGCAGGGCTGTTACACAGAACCCGCGGCGACCGACAGATCCACAGCTGGATAAGAAGGGAGGGAGAAGGGGAAACCCACATCACACCCCCATCAGTCTATACCAGGTGTTATCATCTTAACAAAAAGCCCTACTGCTCTGTCATTTTCCTTCAAAGTTAGATAAACTCAGAAATAAGACATCAAGCTAAAGGGATATTTTGAAACCATCAGGAAACTTTAAATCAATAAACTAAAACATTTTCTCTTATTACATCAATTCAAACTGCACCTCGCGTCTAGAGAAAGATTTTGCTCAAGTAAAAGTGACGTAATCACCCTTATAATAATATGACTGACGCGATCTCTCTCACACATACGCACTCAGAGTGAGCGTATATCGGCTGTATATGCGCCTCCAACATTTATTAGGATTACCGTGAGTAATTAAAGGCACATGCGGGCAATCTGACAGTCATCCCGGTTTAACACTCATTTGCACAAGGCTAAATGAGCAGATCTATTTCCTGATAGTTTATGAGGGGAAAATCGCATCATGCAAATTTTAAGCTTCAAATTTTCCCCCAACAATCGCTCACCATCAATTCCTTTCAATACCAGGCTGGGCGGCCTGGTTTCTAATGACACGGCTCAAATTGAATATAATTTCTTCCCGCGGCTGATGGGAGGAGATTACACAAGGCGTGTCAGTCGGGGATGCCGAGCATCAACACGCAGAGCAGCAGCCAAATCTGCTCCCTCTGTCTGCTTTCCTTCTGCTGAGCCTGTGTGTTTGGGTTTGAATTTCACTGATTTATGTGGTAGTTCTGACTAAAGCAGAACATGCAAGTAACAAGATTTACGGACTTCTTTTAATTCAGAGAGAAGATTTTGAGTTTTTCCAGACTAACACCAACTTTTATAGTGAATAAAGACATGACTCAAAGGTCAATCATAAGTCTAATTGAAATTAGACTGTCTTGTTTCCAGCTTAAAGTTTAAATTAAGTTGTAATTAACAAATTTATCAAATAAAATGTTCCAAAAATGTGTGAACATGTACATATTTGTCTCCTATCGAGTTGGATCCCTGCCCCTTCTTTTGCTTCCTGCCAGGTTTAAACTTGGAACACGGCCACATCAGTATGGTACTCCAAAATGATACCCTCTTTCCTTCCAAAGGAAATTTGGAAGCACAAAAGAAAAATGCTCGTCCTTCTCTTTCTGGGTGTCTGCAGCCTCCCTTCATCCTCATGCTCTGTAATCAGGATTTGACAGGGTTTTTTTATCTCATGCTTTCCACATCTGAACATGCCTCAGTCAGAGAGTGTGATTACTGCAGAATGTAGGTTATTGTGGTGCAGGATCAGGCTGCTAACAGGATTTAGCATGAGTGTGTGTCAGAGGGAACACGAGGACGTCTAGCCGAGTTGTGACTAGGCAGCGTGAGAAACCGTGATGAGTATACGGCTCAGTTTATCCATAAAGTACAGACAGTGTGCGTGTTATTATAAGTTTACCAGACAAATACTAGCAGCTTTTATGTGAGACAGATCACCTAGAGGTCAGAGGTTAAAGTCGTGAAAAAAGGCTTTTAATCAGCCACAGGGTTCCTGAAGTGGCATCCAAACCTTTTTCTTGTTGATCTAATGTTCCCAAAACTACTAAAACATATAATTTTCTAGTACTCGTCGACATGAAATTAACACTCTAAGGCTTTTAGAGTTTTGATTTTAATTGTTGCACAAGTAAAGAAAAATTAAAACATTTCATTTTCAACCTTTGCAGATGTAAAATGGGAGATTTGCAAAAAGCTGCAAGTTGCAAATGTATTTTCTTACATTTTACAGAACAAATTATGAACTGATACATTGTGGAGTTACTGGTCTCTCATAGCATTTAGTTGGAAAAATAAGTAGTATTAAACATGGGAAAGGAAGGGATTATATGCCACAGTTCACATCAAAAATACTCTTTCCACATTACAGAATATGAAAACTAGTTTAATCCTTGTTTGCCCTTGAAGCCTTTGAGGTATTAAAAGTGCCTGCTCCATCAGGGAGCATAAAAATTGAGACAGCAGCACGTCTACCAGGGGGAGATGTCTAGTATGAAACAAATTTTGGTTCTTAAGGAGGGGTTGTTAATTGTACCGGCCAGAGACTCTGATGACACCACAACATAAAAACATGACAGATTCTTTAGACCAAAACAAGTCTACTTTTGTATTTTCAGTCTCATTTGTCACAAAGAATTTAACAGCAGTGTGAATTAGGAGAACCTGACTTAAAAATGGTCACTAAATAGAGTATGCCTTTATATCATTCGTAATCATTTTAAAGGTTTTCAACTAAAAAAAAGTACATACAGCCATCGAGGATTTGCCTATGAAGTAATTCAGACCTTGCAGAATCATCACAGAAAAATCTTGAATTATGAGCAGTCGTCAAATCAAATCTAAACCAGACACAAATCCTTCTCTTGAAATCAACAAAATAAATGAGGTTTAGATTTGTACATTTAAATTTAAAGTTTTTCTTATATTTTTTTAATCTGTAGACTGACTGAATTCCAGGACATGACTTTTTCCTGTCCACCTTTATAGTTTCAATATGAACTAGTCAGATTAATTAGGATGAGCAGGGGGTCTAATAGACGGGGTGTTTAGAGGCAGCAAGGAGGAAGTGCTGCAGCACTTAGAGCTATTTATTATGGATCAGAGCGGCTGGATGGACTTTAGACACTAAATGAAGATGACTGACAGTTACTATGACCCCCTACGGGTCTCTGAAATCAGAGCGAGAAAGAGACAGAGGCTGATGGGAAAAGCCCGTGAAAGAAAGAACAGAACAGCTGAAGAACACACAATATGAAAAAATACAAGAGCAATTAAGTGTCATTGAATGTTTTTTTTAATGAAATCTCCAAGTTTATATTCTAATAGTGTCTAGACAGTGAATTCAAACTTTAGAAAGACAAATATGTGAGCGCTTATCTTCATTTCCAATGTACTGCACAGCAGGTTGCTGTCCATGGTCCTGAAATAAATCCAAGTTGCTTTGTTAAAGCTAAAAACCACAAATACAGCTAAGATTCAATGTCACATTGTAGATAAGAAACAGTGATTGTGGCATCAAAAACTCTAAAGATGATAAGAAGAGGAAGATAAGAAGGAGAGAAGGGGTAATAAGAACTGAACTGTGAGCATGATGCCAAGAGGAAGAATCCACAGCAAAACCCACGTCCATAACCAGTCACAAACAAGCTGCCCAAATGAGATCTGTGTAATTACATTAGGCTTTTTAATCATCTAATCCAAACATATAAACCAACCAGCTGTAAAATGAAATGTAATGTTCATGTATCTTCAAAATACAAAGACCAAACCCCTTGTTGTTCAGGCTGACTCATATAGTTTGTTCCTGTTTTACTGCAACACTTTCCTTTAAAAGTAAGAATGATGGGAACTGAGGAGAACTCAATACATACTTTCAAGAAAAAAATCAATTTCACTTCATTGGTTTCTTCATCTTCCAAATTGCATTTCAGAGAGTATAGCTATATTTTCCCAGGACTGAAGTACACACGCTGTTGAAAAGAGTGCTTGTGATTATTTCCAAGAGGTAAGGATATCTGAGGTGATATTTATTTTTTTGGGATTCACACGAGTGGTAAAAAGTGGTCTGTCTGCTTTTCTCTAAAATCACTATCCCGTGTGATTGTCCGTGCAAAGCGATGGCACTGACTCTTAACTCAATATTAAAATTGATCCACAAAAATTTCCGCCATTACTGTCCATTTTAGCTTTCCCTGAAAATATCCCAGCTAAGTGTCATTTCCCAGATCATCCATGAAAAACACAAAACCAAAGAACACCTACCTGCTTTTTGATGATGTGAAACATTTCTTTGGGTAACATGAACCTGCAGTGTGACATTGGCTGTTGATAGAAAAAGAACACGACTCACCATTTGATACAACAAATGTTGCTGTGAAGTCAAAAATAACTGAAATTATCCATGTTCATTCACACATGAACAGAGAGTTAAATATTATTTTATAAGCATGTGGTTTGATGACTGTTGCAGGTAAAAGTTATAGATAAATTACACAACGAATGGGGTTAGTGTACACAGTGAGACATACTGTAACCCTTCAGTGCCGTGGGATCAGACGAGATGGAGTACTAGATTTAATCTGCATTTTAGAAATTGCTCTGCCTGAGGTGTATGACTTACACAATAACTGAGAGGTCACATGAAATATGAATCTGGTTATTAGATGCCCTCAGGGAATATTTTATTCATTACTCAACTGTGATATTCTCTTGTATTTCTCAAGAAGAACATAAATATGTTAGATTCAGGCTGCGTTTGAAGGAACCGTCTGTCTAAAGAAAACATTCTTATTTTATTCTCGAGTCTGGGAACATCTGACCTTAGAAATAAAAAAAAATGGCACATCTGTTGCAAAAAAATAAGATTTTATCATTTGTCATGATGATATCAATTATTTTGTTGAAGGCCACATTTATACTTTATATTGTTGGGTTTACTCCACAGTCAAGGTGTTAAAGCTAAAAGCGATCTTGTTTTCTTTTTGTGCCCACGGTGTATGTTTGTGTGTGTTTGGTCAGTCAGCTGGCCTCCATGTGCTGATGGATCAATAACCGGCTGACTCCTCGCAGGAAGTCTCCATACTGCTACAAGCTTCCAGGCAGGGGCCAGCGTGTTTTCTGACGATGTGAGTTTCCATGGGAACAGTCTGGCGGTCTGTGTGTGTGTGAGTGGCAGGATTTTAGGCGGTACATTGAGACTGGTTGATTACTGCTGGTGTGGGTCTCTGTGTGAGACACAAAGACAGGGAAGAAGTGCTCACAGAGGTCGAGGTGAGATGACCATAAAGAAGAGCTCAATAACAGAGAAAGCTCAAACACATAAAACACACATATTTACATGCAAACAAAAAATAAGATGGAGGAAAAAAAATGACAACAAAGGACAACCTCTACTGATAAGGTCGTTTTGTGTCCTCTCATATAACACTCCCCTCTAATTGCCTCCTGCCCTCAGTCTTTTCTGTTGATCCATCCCACAAGGGGAATGTGAAGGGGGGTTGTGCGTGTGGTGAGGTAGGCCGCAGGCTTTCCATAACCCGGGTCCCCCCTGCTTACCACCCCCCAGTAAACCAGGGAGATCCTGATCAGACCAGCAGGTGGCCAGTAGCCTTCTGCTCGTTTGTCCAAGCTGGAAGTGATGCAGCAGTGATGCATATTTAACACGGGGCAAGGGTGAGAGAAGAGGGGCTGATTTTCTGTGTGTGAGTGTGTGCGCACAATTCACACAGCTCAATGACAAAAGAGCCACTTGCTGAAAAAAGCCCCTCACCCCCACACCTCCAATCCACCCCCCTTCACATTCACACACACACATAAACACACATAGAGGAAGGCATATGGAGGCAGCTGCCCAGCTCGTGCAGTGATTGTGCACTCCTGAATAATGAGCCTTGCCTCTCTGTGGGGAAGAACCTCACTTGATGAAAAGATGAAAGACCTGTGGGAAGGAAAGAGGTGAAAAAACATCCCGTTGAGCTGCTTCTCCTTCTGTGAACCATGACTGTAAATTTAACAGCTGGCTTCTCGTTTCATCATTAAACTCTGTTCTCAGCTCTTCTTCTCTCACCCTATGTCTTGTTCACGTTAAAATAAAATTTGCCCTTTTTAGCTCATTTCTTTTCAGATCATTTAAAAACATGTTTTGGGTGTTCACCCTGCCACAGGAAGTCAGCCCTCAAGACTCAGTAACAATGTAAAAAAAAAGGCAAGTTAACCTTTTCAACTTCCTGGTTATTTTCATATAATGTCTTTTTGCTTGTGTCATTATCTGTACCTGCTTATTCCTGTTCAGGGTCACGGAGAGGCGGGGTTACATGCAGGACAGGTTACCAGTCCATCACAGAATCCTCCATGGAGTCTCATTATAAATCAGTCACGTATTTCTTTTTATGCTGATATTCATGTTCACAAAATGTGGACTTCCAGTCAGCAGGTAAATTATATTTGTATAAAGAGTTTTTTGGGGGCTTTTAACAACCACTGATGCTCTTCAACATCACATGCTGTATCCAAGAGTAATGTCTGCTCAGATACACAGATTAGTTTAAATTGGATTGGCAAACTAACAAATAGTTTAAGGTGAGCTAGTTCCAAAGTGAGTTTTAAAGTAATTCTAAAAATGTTCATCACCATTAAAGCAAAGGCTTTTTTTTTTACTTTTTCACACTAAATGGTTATTATTGCAGAAATGTTATGATACTCCTTCCAGAAGCATCCCAGGCTGCACAGGAAGTGCAACATGCAGCTAATGCTGCCTGTGTTTGTGCTCACAAATACCACAGAGTTCCACAAAAAAGCCACGTACAGTTAGGGGGGTGTAAAAGGTTTTTAAAACATAATTTGCATGATCCATTATAAGATTTGGGGGATTAAAAAGGGTAGAAATCAGCTTTTGAACAGGCCACTGCAGTGACTGGCATGTCAGTCTGGTCACTAGCGTACTAATCAGGACTTCTTAGAACTGTTCAAAGAGGTTTAAGCAACAGGTGAAATATTAAACGTTTATAACCTTCACAGTAACCCACTGCAAGAGAGCTGAACTGTCACTCAAAAAGACTCAGAACAGATCAGTTCAGGTATAAATGACCTTAACTGTCTCATAATTTCTCCATATAGAAATGTTTGAATTCGTTTTTTTTCTTTAAAGCTGCTTGATGAAACCAGGCACATATAGTAAATATTGAACTTTTATATCAACTATGTTGAGACTGAGAGCCAAAGCGATGCTATTCTGTCTGTCTCATCTAGATGTGGGAGTAATATAATTTATTTGAACTTGACAAACAAAAACTCAGTTTTGTTTTTTTGCAGCACAGTTTTAGGATCTTTGATTTGAATCTTACAGTAGATTGTTCATGCCGTGTTTTATAGTTCCTGTTGGGTCCCGTTTCTCTTCCACATCCCACTACAGACAAATACTGTTAAATATCATATAAAGTAGTTCCACATTATCTAATCTCGACCTTAAAAGCCAGAAAATTAAACATTCCTGTTTAACTGCTTTGCACCTCTTTATTTCAGCCTCCTTGTTTTCCATCCTTCACTATTTCTCAGTGATCTTGCCTCTTTTTGGACGTGGTTTCTTTGTTCCTGCTCTCCTACTCTGTCTCTTCTTTATTACCTCCGGCGCCCAATTGGCCAGGATTGTATTTGCTCCAACCAAAGATGATGTCATTAATTATTTGGGTAGAGATTATGTGATTAAGATTGTGTATGTGTGTGTGTGTGTGCCCTTGTCTGCATCCAAATGCTTCGACGAATGTGTGTGTCCATATGTATGACTGTGTGTTGCATCCAGAGGCCACATTATTAGATTAAAATGAGAGAGGAGGTCCTGCATGCATGAGCTGTTTGTTTACTAAACTGTTGACCTATTGCGTTTCTCTTTTCAGAGAAAAAACAAACAAGCAAATAATCCTGATTCATTCTGACTAGTATTGACAACTTCAAATATGCAAACACCTGAAACCAAAACTAGCTTTTTCCCTAATTTCTTTACTCAAATGCAACACAATTAATTATATAACACATACTATAAACACAAGTGCATTTACTATTCCTAACTTTTATTGAAGTTACCCTCTTAAAAACATTGAAGTCAGTTAAAGAAAATTAGAGAAATTAAATGAAGAATTTAGGAGAAAGTGATTAAAAAGATCAAAGGGAATGGATATGATCAAAAAGGAGGGAAAGAAGGAGAGGTGCAGAGGTACAGATTCATATGATGAACTAGATAAACAAAATGTGCATCCGGACACAGAGTTCCATAGAAGAGATTGTGATTCATTATGCCGTGTGTATGTGAGAGAGAATTTCTGAGGGGAGGGGACTGGAGAGGAGGGTTTATAGGCCAGCTGTGTGTAGTCTTTTAGTCAGTCAGTGACCTAAATCACAGAATAAAAAGAGAGAATGAAAAGAGTGTGTGAGAGAGGAGAAAGAGTGGTGTTCATGGATGTAGCAATGTGAAGGGACGATAAGTTAAGACAAAATAAAGGAGGAGGAGAAAAGAATAAGAGACAAAAGCAGAGTAGAAACAAGCCTGAGGAGGAAATTTAGAGGGATGTTGATAAATAGAATGAAAAAAGAAAAGATTCGGGGTGAAAGCAAAGAATGAGCAACAAAAGGAGAGAGATGACATTTAGTTAAAATTATGCAATGCAGGTATAAATATCTGAGCTTGTTATCTATTCATTGTCTGTTTAACATTTCCAGAGCAAAAACTTGCCAAGTACCACAACAGTTCATTACACAAACTCACAACTTGCTCCCTGAAGCCACAACAAAGCAGCACAGCATGCACAAGGGAAGAAGAACCGTCTAAAGCATGCCAAGCTGTAAATTCATCATGCACAGGGATCGTTAGCTGTGTTGGGATTGACACCAAATGTCACATTAAGAATTCATCATGTGGTTGCAAATTAAAGAAGAAATTTATCTCTGTAAATAATTGAATTGCTGCAATATTTAATTATATGCAGAAAGTGTTTTTAACAACAAATAAATCAAAGAAAGAATCTGCTCGATATGTTTTTAAGATATTTTCTGATAGATAAGTACAAATGTGATTCTGATCGTCATAGAGGGCAAAAGCCATTAGCATCACTCTGAGGCTTCACATCTTGTTGCAACATCAGTCCAACACAACAGCTTTAACAAGGCTTTGGCACGAGTGTGTCATGATGATAATTCAAGAACAGCTTGAGATTTGTCTCATTATACATTTGAAAGGTTGTTCCAAGTCCTTGGAGAACAAAAGAGTTGCAGCTCTTACAAAGATTACAAAGCAGGAAAAATATCAAGATTTTATCAGCTGATCTGAGAAATCAAAGGTGTGTTTAATGATTTTCTTTTGGGACTTTTATTTTAAAGCATCTGAGAGACATCATGACTTTATGCATTAAGGTTAAATCAAGAATCCATTCAAAACAAGCAATATTCAGTTAGCAAAAGGATAAAACACAAGTCTTCATTTTTAAGTTTTCTAAAAGATTTGAATAGTTGAACCCCAGTCTAATAAAATAGATGTTTATTGAAATGTAAATACATGAGAGGCTGAAAAAGTAGTTTGTTAAATAATCCTGTATATCCTTAGCTGTAATACTAATAGAGATGCTCCATTATAAGGTCTAATAATGCAAACGATGATGAGCCAATCTTCTTTCACAACCTCAAGGGGATTGAAATCTTCCAAAAAATAGGATGCTGTGTAAAATATCAACAAAAACAGAAAGCAATGATTTAGCATATTTTATACCAACCAACAGTATATCAGAAACAGAGCTAATACATAGGAAATGTTAGCTCATTTTGAATTGATGGCAGCAAAACATTGAAAAAAAAAGTTGGATCAGAAGCAACAAAAGGCTCGAAAACATATTGGCACGATTCAAAAACAATTTGAAAAACATTTGACAGCTAATTAGGTTAATTGGCAACAGCTCAGTAACATGACTGAATTTAAAGGGAGTGTTTCAGACAAGCAGGTTTCATTAATTCGTCCAAGTTTTTTTTTTCCTCCCTAAGAAGAGTGTGATAGCTTGAATTCAAAAAGCTTAATTTCCCTTATTTTAAAGTTTTTTGCCATCATGTACAATAACAATTATCCCTCATACTCCTTCTGTTTCATAGCATGTTTTATTTACAAATCATTTGTTTTCATTCTTTATGGTTCTTGATGATGAATTAGTGCATCAAACTAAAGATGGAGTCAGAAAAGATGGATTATTGTTCTTTATCAATCTGTCCATCTGTACCTGCTTGGTCATGGCGAGCTGCTGGGAGCGTCACATGACCACACCATGACAAACATGTCTTTAACGTGCTTTACTTTATATTAGTTCTTCCTTTTCTTACATTAGTTTTAATCATTAGTTTCTGAGTTTTTCCTCTTTATCTTTGGATGTTGTTACATCACATCTCCTGTGTTCCTCGTAATCCTTGTGTTTCATGCTCCCCAATTTAATCTGGATATCTGTAAATTGTGTTTGCTGTTTTTTCCTCATTAAAATGTTTGATTTTTATTCTTTGAGTCATTGCCTGCATTTGGGTCTATTCAACACACACCTTGACAGATAACCCCATTGGTAAAATCAATTTGAGATGTCCAATAATGCCAAGAAGAATTTTTTTGGAAGGTACATGGCATTTTCCATCAAGCCATTTCCAGTCCATGGCAAGCATCGTGTCACACTGAGCCAATATGCAAGGACCCAGATTGGATGTAAATTAGTTACACATGGTTACAGAAACAGATCTCATACATGTTGGACAGAGCAGGAGCTATTCACAAGAAAATCTTTACAACAATCACAAAGCAATGCAGTCTGATATGCTACACTGCCCTAAAAATACAAAGAACCTCCTCAGAGACGTCATGTCTTCATACAAGAAACTAGAATTATAAAAACACACTGCTCAATGCAACTGCTTCTTCTTTTGGAAAACATTTGGTACATTTAAAAAAGAATTATGCAGACAAACAAAAAATAGCCTTAGAAAAAAAACAAGCAGGTCCTTTATTTGATCAGTCAAAACTGTCTGAAAAGATTGCTGAAATAAAAGTAGAATAAAAAATTATTTCATGCAATAAAAAGCGTTTCCGATGTTCCCTTGACTCATTTTTAGTCCCTAAAAATCAGGATTGTTTCGGATCTAATTAAACTAAATTCTCTTGTTTCCTCTTATGTTTTATTTATACATGAAAAAACCTCAAACTTGTTTGTTAGTAAATTTGAAGCATCTGCAGAACTCTTCTGTTCAAATTGCTTCACATCCTTTTGGCTCATGCCGTAATCATAAAGAGACTCTCGGCAGATCAGACAACCAAACTGGTCAACCACCTGTGAACCACATCTGTACTCTGAGTGTATAAGTGCCGCTCATCCCTGGATCCAGTCGTTTCAGTCTGGATTAGAGTCAAACAGTAGTCACATTCAGATAAGCAGAGCTTTGTGTGGTGCTGGCTCTGGTTCTGAGTCAGTCTGAAGCCAAGGCTCAGATGGAAATCGCACCAAATTGGATCAATTTTACAAGCAGGAGGGAGGGCTGTGTTATACTAACGCACTGTAATGGAAAGTAAGACTCCAGATTAACCTGTGTGAGTGTAATGCTAATGTGCAGTGACAGGAGGTTACTGCTCTTATACTAATTCACTTGGTTAGACAAAGGAAGTGATAATGAGACTGTAATCAATCAGCATTTAACCCAGCTGGATAACTGTCTTTTAACTGGACATGTTTAGGAATTTACTCTTTCCTGCAATAGGATTACTAAAAATCTGATAACAAAAACTTATCTGTTGCTGAGTTAGCAGCACAACATCACTGAGATGCTCCCTTTCTGCCAGATGACACAGAGAAAAGCTTTAAATTTTGGACTTTCTACTTTAAACATTTCATTTTGTTGCAAAAATCTACATTTTAACTAAATCAAACAAGGCAGTCAAGCATTAAAATCTCCGATCATGAAAGAATCTTCATTTAATTTCTGATCAAAAATTTGACACCTATTATAAAGTTATAGTCTTATTTTATGGGATTAGCTGAACATCAGTCTTTACTAGTTTAGAAAGGATGGAAAAAATCCAAAATCTGAATGCTGGAACTCAGCGTTGCATATGACATTTTTATTTCTTTTATCTTGTACCTGTCGAAAAACACATGGGGATCCTCTTCAAATGCAAAATATCTATAGAAAAAGTAAGATGTTAAAGCCTTTGTGTCATAGATCTTTTCAGACTGACGGCTGTCTAGAGGCCACTGAAGGAAAGTGGCAAGTATCTGTCACTCAGCATCCAAAGATAGGCTGCCATTCAACAAAGCATAATGACTGACAGTAATAACCTCCCTTAGCCTGCATTATCTGCACCCGTGGTCTTTTCTGCTACAATGAAAATAGATGTCATTATAATTGGCAACCTGTTATACCTTTAAAAGTGGACAATTTACATATATATTTCATTCATTTGACAGCCTAAATGAGACCCATATTTGTGATGGGAGGAATAACAAAAAGGAACAATCTAAAAGTTTTTTTTTTACATAATTACTGAATCAGTGGATGTGAAAATCCTTGTGATGTGCATTATGATGGAAAAGAAGAATATTCAAGAGAATAAAATGAACCTCTTCTTGCATATGGAAGTATAGACTTCAAGGCATTAAAGTGCATTTAAAATTCCATGTGTTTTGAATTTACCCCATTAAAGCATGCAGCCTCTTATCTTAAGTAAATTCAGCTGGTATTTGATGGAAACACAGTTTTTCTAAAACCCTTTGAGGCAGATGACTGAGTGTTCTGACAATAGGGGCAGAAAGTGGACACATTTATCCTGCACTTAACATCTTTTACTGCATCCATTGTGAGAATAAAATATGTTAATGATTTTTAGTTCATTCAGTTAAACAAAGACAGTGTAATAAGATGACTGGGTTTGATCAGCCTCGTTTTATATTTCCTATCTCTCTAATCTAGCCTAATGTCTTGGTCTTTTGGTTTTTACTTTATTTTATGTATATATCGTGATTGTTATTGGCCTCTTGTTGGATTTTCCTCCATCTGTGTGACTGTTTGTTCCTCCCTTGTGTATTTCAGCAGTACTTTGTTAAGCTTCTGTGTGTCTTGCCACAGTTTTTCAAATTCTGTGTTTGTACATCTGGTCCACATCTATTCCCTGTAGGTCTCAGGATCTGCTCTGTTTCAGTGTTTACCTGTCAGTTTCTTCAGGATTATTCACAGCCCTGCTTTTTAAACTATTTTTGTTGGACATTTTTGGGGAACTGTTCTTCTTTCCACTTGTCTTATTATATTAGGATTGTCTTGATAAAAGAATTTAAATTATCAATATCTTGCAGAAAATGCCAAACAGGTAAAAAAGGTTTGTCAGTGTAGAAATCAGATGAATAGAAACCAAATAAGACTTGTTGCTGTTTAAGTAGCTTAATATATAAATATATATAATTATTAAGTAGCTAATAAAAAAGTCCATCAACCTACACAGACTTGTCCTGATATCTTATTACTGCATGTAATTTAAAGCAGTTTAAGGGTTTAGATGTTTTTAAACCACCTTATTAATCATAGATGAAACAGATGGGTTTTTCATTTCTATAAACAACCAAAAAGATAATCCCAAACAAAAAGTTTAGAACATAACAGTAATTTATTAAATGAAGCTGCCACAAAAGGGCTGTTTTTGAAAGTTCCATAACAAAAAACAAAACTATAAAATCAACCTGCCACTTCTATAAAATATTTCCTGCCTACCAGCATATCGTCCTTTTCAGGTTCATGCAGAAGACAGCAGACTGCAGACTGAAGGTCTGAGAGCAAAGTGCTCTGTTAGGAACATATGGAACAATAAGTTCTACTATGTAAGATTGAGCTTGGTTGTTTATGACATTAGTCATTCAATAATTTGTCCATCTTGGATGAAAGGTGAGGTAACACCCTGGATTAGTTACTGGTTCATCACAGGGCCACATATACAGTAGATATTCAACCATTCACACACATTCAGGGTCAATTTTAAGTTCCCAATTGAAACCAGGACTTTCTTGCTGCAAGGCAACAGAGTTACCAACTGCATGTGCAACTGTGAAGCTCTGAGCTTTATGAAGTAACATTTTTAAATCTATTTTAGATTCTACAGGGAGCCCATGTGATGTTACAGTTTGGGATCTGAAACCAATATTTCAACACTTTCTCACTGGCTATAAGTGTTGCAACAAAACATCATTCGACTGAATGTCTCTTAAAAAAGTAATGAGCTTACACGGGGGGGGGACTTAAGTCCCCACCCATCAAAATGAGCACATCTTGAATTGGATGTCAGACTGAGTGAGGTCTGTAAGAAGGTGTAATCCTGATGAGAAGCACATCCCATTGTATGAGGCCAGTTTCAGAAATCTTACCCTATCACACTCACACACATTCTCATGAACACACACTAAAGCGCTGCAGCTCAGCAGGGGTTCATTACTCCTCGACTCCCTGCTGCTACATCTCAGTCTAATACTGGATATGCTGTTTGTGGCATTAGAGTTATAGTGGATGTGTGTTGGTGTGTGTGTGTGGGTGTGGGTGTGGGTGGGTCTGTTCTGGGTGGAGAAGACTAAACTATTAGCATACATGCATACCAGCATGCATGTTAAAAATGTTAATTTCTGTGAGTATTTTTGTCTGTTAGCAGGAGGCCTAGTTTCACAATAAAAATCTGCATCCTGACCTGAATATACAAACTGAAGATGAGAGGTGACACATGCAAGGAGGGTTAAATACACTTTGACTTGCACATCTAGACAAAATGATGTTTCAAAGTGAATAAAGGCAGTTTTATCAATGCACATGTTGCATCTGTGAACATTTAAACTACTAAAAGTGAAATTATTAGGTAAATTTTACATTTATCAACAATTTCCCATGATAGGAAATACCTTGACATCTTTCCCACTCACACAATTTTTCCAGCTTTAAATTCAAAATAATCTATAGAATAACAATTGATTTCCTGACATCCAAAGATTAGGACCTGAGCAAACCACCTAATGATTTCAGAACTTTCTAACTGCACTCAAATCATAAAACAGCTGATAAATGCAACACAAATCAGCTCCGTCTGCCACACCCCACTGTCTCACTGACTCCTTTGCATCTTACAGTTTTCATCATGAAACACACTGACTTTGCATTATTGCTCAAATAGTTTGGTTATATAAATATTATGCTTGTTTTTTGTTTTTTTTTGCATTATTCTCAGTGCATCTTCACCCAAGACAAATTTCTTGTATTTTGCAAATGACACTTGGCTATAAAACTGATTCTGATTCGGGTGGCAGCTCAATGCAGCAGCAGAAACAAGTAAAACTCATGCTCTTAATACTGAACAAACATCGACTTACACATATTTTTTGTCTTTTGTGGAAAATAAAATTGACAGAAACATGAAGTGGGACTTTAAACATAGAAGTCAAATTTATTTATAAAGCAAATTTAAAAACAACCTTGGATGATCAAAGTGTTGTACAATTAAAATTACATAGCAACAATAAAACATTTATAAATATAAAATTAGGTAAAAGCTCTGATGGAACGCACCAAAAATCACAATAAATAAAACACAAATATAAAATTAAATCTTGTTAAAAATCATAGAAAAGAGGAACATTATGAGAAAGCAAGTTGTCTTGACAGAAAAAAAACAAATCTGCTTCAGCTGATCAGATTCTCAAAGATCTAAAATTCTCGATCCATTCTAAAATGAATGAACAAAAATAAAGATGTACTAAATTGTCGCTGGTCTTTATGCTACATTTACTAACCCGGTTTTCTGGCTCATTTGTGTCAGTGAACCTGAAAAACTAACAAACATAAAAACAAATATTACACAGGTAACTTATCTTGTAACAATGACAAATTCATTATATTTTTGTACATATTATTCCTATGTTTAAAATCAGAACAGTTTTGGTAGAATTAAAATAAATGACTGAGAATTTGTTTTAGTAATTTGACCCTGAGGCATAAAAAAGGTCAAAGATTATATCAACAACACTGAACATTCAGTTGTTTCTTCTACAGATAATACTTCAAACCAGTATTATATCATACTAAAAGACCATCTCTAAAAAAAAGGTGTTTTTATTTGTTTTTCATTCCTTCAAAGAAAAGCTTTATTAAACCAGATCCTCAGCTGTTGGATTAGGGATTAGGATGGATATATGAGCTGTGCTCCGTCCTCATGGTGTCTGCGTTCCTGTTGGTTTGTGTGTGAGGGTGCAGCCAGAGTTGGGTGTATTCTCATGTGTATTTTCCTAAATACATTTGTAAACAAATATAGTGAAATAAGCACAAAAACAGAGGAGGGATATTTGAGTTATTGAGGAATTAGGAGGAAATGTGGAGGAAGAACAGTGGAGAGGGAAGAGTGGGCAGGGAGATTGGGTCATAGAGTCTGGGTCTGCTCAGACAGCTGTTGCATCCAGAGTTTATCTGATTAAATCAGAGCATCTCCGCTGTGATAAGGGAGGGATCCAGTTAAACGATGCCCCAAACGCACACACATATACACACGCAAATCATTTACCTTGAGCTGTTTTACCAAAATGTTCTGCTAAATAAATGGAGTCTATACAGTCAAGTTTTTATACAGTAAAATGTCTAACACCGCTTTCATCACTTCCACCCAGCATGATGAGATTAGTTCACCACACAAAGATAAACTTTATCCTGATCTCAGTGTGAATTTAAAGTCATTCAGAATCCTCTTCACGGTCTGGATAACCCACATTTTCAGCCAGCTGATTTTTCAACACGTTCAGTGAGCGTGTCCATATCATCTCTGGATGCCATTAGTCACCAGATTCATTGTGCACGTCCAGGTTTTCAGTGATGTGTTTGCTATCGGTTCTGATGGCTGGAACGGGAGCAGAACTTGAACTCACCAGATGTTCCCTCTTGAGAGTGGCAGCTGTGAATGAGGTCAGACAGGTGAAAATCCAACTTTATTTAACAGCTGTGGAGAATGCAGGAGACCTGTAAATGTCATCGGCCATAACAATCCCACCCTGGTCAGTTTCAGGTTCTTTAGATGTCGTTGTTTTCAGGATGAGTTCTTTGATGCATGTTGCGTGTAGAGATACTCCAACAGTATCTGGGGAATTTCAAAGTTCTTGTCACCAACTCTAGTTGTTTATGTTTCCTGACCCGTTTACGCTTTATGGAGCGAAGAATTATCCTACTGAGGGATGCTGGTTCTGCCAGAGTTTGCAGCTGCCATGGAGGGGGATGTGCTTGGTCTGCAGCAGTAATTGAGTGGGTTAGAGAGCCATGCTGTCTACTTATGCACATCATTACAATCAAGCTCTAGTTTTTCTTTTCTATTTGTGCCTATACTGTTTGTCTCCCACTGTTAAATAATCAGAACAACATAAAATTTATTCTACATAGATTTTATTTGAGAAATTAAACTGTGGATTAGTTTTGCATTGGATTTCTATCTGTAAGATCATCATATAAACATCTCCACAGACCCCTCACCATCTCTTTATGTTTAGACCTTTATTCTGAAATAAACATTTTTTGTGTACTGAATGTAATCTACATGGTAATTGTGTTAAAGTTGTTACTTGTTGTTGTTAACCTTTTATTAACTCTATCAAACTGTGAAAATGTTACTACCAAGATTAGAGCATTGCAGTGTTGTAACCCAGCCCCCAACATGAACTATAGCCCTGGGCAAGCAAACAGAGTTCACAGCAATTATGTATACGCAGAATCCTAATTTATATGACTTAATTTAATTCTGTTCACAATTTATTCAATTATTGGTTAACACAGACCCTGCCTATGCTCCCCAAACTCCCCCCTTCTTCGTCCCTGACATGATCAAACTCGCACTAATCTTCCACCTTCTACCGCTGCTGCCTTTGACAGGCACATTTGCAACTGTTTGGGGAATTAAACGGAGGGCCATGGTTCAGGAAA
Organism: Pachypanchax playfairii; assembly: GCA_006937955.1. Taxonomy (NCBI): domain Eukaryota; kingdom Metazoa; phylum Chordata; class Actinopteri; order Cyprinodontiformes; family Aplocheilidae; genus Pachypanchax; species Pachypanchax playfairii. The sequence goes on along the minus strand of SSNP01000025.1, from coordinate 1,903,466 downwards.
TACACCACGTGTTGGATCCAGCAGAATGCTGAGTCTCTGCTGTGGGGAGATTTTTCCACTCTGTCAGCCACAGTGATATCTGCAGCTTGCCTACAGTTGCTCTCTCTTTCTCCTCCCGAATCAATTTGAGTATCATTCTGTTTCCGCTGATGCAGTGTGTGCTTGTTCACAAAAATATTTGGAATGCCCCCCGGAGCCGGCTGGCCCTCACTCATGTGCATCAGTACACAATCATCCTGTTCAATCTTCACTCTGCAGCATGATGTTTTTGTAGCATTTGGCAATGAAAAATCATGATTTGCTTGAATTGGGAGTCAAATTTGAATAAAATTGAATTTATTTTTGCAAAAATATGAAAAAAGCTTACAGTTTATTGGGATATTTGAAACTTAAATCACTAATACACTGACTGTTCATTTTTATTTAGTCAGCAGACATCATGTAGCAGTCCTTACCTTTAGATAAAAAGCATTTCTTTAGTCAGATATAAGAAGTAAGAGAAATGTATGACTGTGATTATGAAGATTTATGACAAGTATGTTGATTTATTTACAGTAAAACAAGCTAATTATTAAATAAAATCTCGTGATCAGAATCACATGTCATCATTAATGCATTACTGCACGTAAATAAACTTACAGCTTGAAATATTAATGTAAAAATGCAAGAAAGAGCAAAATGTTGCAACATTTTAGACTTTTCTGTTTTCCAAAAGACCTTTGAACAATCAAACTGTTTTTTTTTCTGTCAAATCAATCAATGTGGGTGTCTTTCTATAGTTTTGCTGCCTTTAATTTTTATTCATATCTAGTGAGCACAAAAAGCAGAAGCACAAGAAAACAAATCAGAATTATATTTTCTATAAGATAGTGACAATCACACAAAATTAATCTCAATTTAGCCCCAGTCTTGATTGCTCAAGGTGTATCGTGTGTGTGTGTGTGGGGGGGTGCTTCACCATATTCCTGATTGTTTTTATTTTTCTTGTCATCCTCCTCTTTTATATTTTGAGCCTTCCTGCTGAGTCAAGGAGGAACTCCTCGCCTTGTAGAAGATGAAAACTGCTCAAAATAGAGACTTAGCTTCTTTTATCTCTTCTCTTCTTGCTACCAGCTCGAGTTAGTGACACACACACACGAGAGCATGCATGAGAACAAAGACACACTGAGATCTTGTCACACACAGTTTTGCAAAAATGATGCAAACATCCTACCTCCCATCTGCAGGTGCATTGAAAAGGTTTTTCCAAAAAAACATGTTCGGGTGTCTTTATTTGATACAAAAAATCTCTACACACTCATCTCAGGTTCTTCCAGAAAAAAAAAAAATCTGAAAGTTTTACATTTGAGCCTTAAGGTAAGCAGATGTTTACTTACAGATAGATATTCAGACTCAGTTGTACTCATGCCTGACATGCAGGAAAACCATTGGAACTCATGCAGATTTCAAAGTGCACAAAAGGGACACAGTTTTGCTTTTGGAGTATGTATTTCTTTGAGTTAACACTTAGTGTTGAGACCATGTTAAATCGCCACATCATGACTAAAGAGAACAAAAGACACAGAGTAAATGAAACATTTAAATCCTGAGCAATTCCAGCAAAACCTCTGATTCAGTGACAATAAAAAGTCATTAACTGTGCTATAAAATATGTTTCCATATTTGGAATGTTTCATGAGTTAAAATCAAAACTTTGATTTGGGCCTTTGCTTTCAGATGAAATATTCACTTTATCATTTTATTTGTCTTTTCCTCTTGTATTTTCTTTTTGAACTTCCTCTCTCTTGTCGTCTCATTCTTTCGCTCATTGTCTCCCACAAGTTTTCATGTCATTCCCCCTGTTTTCATTAATCCCTCTCCGCTGTTTCCCTCCATCCATTTCCACCTCCCATGTTTCCTCCATCCTCCTTTCTACTCTCCTCGTCTTCTTTTTTCCTCTCGGTCTTTATTCTCAGGGGCGTCCCTGACCCCATTCATTCATCTCTCTTCAGGATGGTGACTCTGCTTTCAGCGATTACTCCGCTCCGCTCTCACCAACATCCCATCCCTGTGTTTTTCAACCACTTTCAAGTCCACCCCCCCAACCTCTTTTTCTTTTCCATCGCTCTCCTCCCTCTTTTGTCTCACTCTAACCCATCACCCGAGGGGAGTGATTGACAAGCAAGCGAGGGTCTTGTAAAGGGGGGGTTTCTGATTGCAAGTGAGGGAGATGAAAACATGGGAGCCTCCAGGAAGTGCACTGCAAAAACATGATTGGAAAATTAACTTGTGCTCATTCTGATGGTGTGTTGTGCAGGTAGGTGCTACCATGATCTTTAACAGACGTATTTATGTATTTACAAAGAACATTATTTAAAAACAACTGCCACTGTGCAAAGTGCTGGACATAAGGATACAAAGACAGAGACATGGCTCGGTTGTTTCTAAGGACTCATCCACAGCAGGTAGCTATGAAAAATAGGAATAATAAAATAGCATATAACCAAACTTCCAATTGTTTGTGCTTTTAGAAGATATTATTGCAAGACCAGATGTTTGTTAGATTCAAATGAGCAAATTGCCTGATAATTTTCATTTAACTTCTAAAGAAGACTGAGAATTATCCATCAACTAAAATCATGTGTGTCAACGTGGGAAAACATCTAAAAGATGCAGGACGGTGTGTGCTAAGGACCAGGGTCAGGAAACACTGATTGGACAAATGTTTTGTGTGGAAGTGCTTCGTTATTTTAAATAAAAAAGTAAACTTTGGATTGTGAAGGCATGGCTGGGTTGTAACGTGTTCCGATAAAGGCAAATTAAAGAACCTTTGAGCACATGGGCTGTAAAAAATAAAATACAACAACAACAACACAGGGCTATTAAACATGAAACATGTTATGCGGATAGAAACAAATCCTAAAAAGGCTTTCTGTTTAAATTGGAAAACTATTGACATATGACAACTAGCAGAGCAGGAAAACTCACAGTACTGTGTTCAAACCACTGATGGAAAAGTGTCAGACACTTTCACAGAAACTGGATGAGTCTGGACACTCATCCTTTCCTAAAAATGCCACTATAGTTTGACAAAATCATCTTCTTTTAAATGGATTCTGCCATCTTTATACTTAACAGTATTCCATTTGATTCAATTTCAACTGACATCATAATCACCACTAATTCATCCAGTAATTATGATTTTAAAAAAAACTTTACATTATCTTTATCATTAACTTTTTGTAGTGTATCTTACTGGGTTTAGGGTTTGAGGGTCAATTAGTCAAAAAAAAGTCGACTCAACATTACCACCACGTGGTCACATGATGCATGACATGCTGTTTCACATGCTTCACCTTTAGACTGATCTGTGCTTGATGTCAGTCTGTTCTGAGGGAGCACATACAAGGGGAAGTAAATATACATGTTTACGTGCTGCTCAACATATAAATAAAATGTGTCTGTGACATGTGCCAAAACAAAAAGCAGAGCTGAAATATGCTGTAGATGGAAAGTGTTTATGGGGCTTTTTGTATTAATAATTAGTGCAGTGCAGTTTTCCATAACTGATTTTTTTTTTGTTGCAACTTCTTTACTGACCATCACAGTAACAAGTTTTGAAGGTCATATAAGTATCATGTTCAGTGTTATTCTGCAACCTTCTTGTTCCACGTGATCTTTGATGAAGTGTGTGTTGGAATATTATTACACAAAACACACAAGTTGCGTTTTCCAGCCTAGCTTACTGGAATCACATAATTGCCCAATTGGGGGGAAAAGGACACAAAGTCCCCAGAGACGCTTCTTCCAAGACTTATTCCCAGTCCTAAACAGGCAGAGAGCAGTGTGTGTGTGTGTGTGTGTGTGTGTGTGCGCGTGTGTGTGTGTGTGTGTGTGTGTGTGTGTGTGTGTGTGTGTGTGTGTGTGTGTGTGTGTGTGTGTGTGTGTGTGTT
>SSNP01000025.1:1866934-1899509 GCA_006937955.1 Pachypanchax playfairii | reverse complement strand
TGGGTGTGTGTGTGTGTGTGTGTGTGTGTGTGTGTGTGTGTGTGTGTGTGTGTGTGTGTGTGTGTGTGTGTGTGTGTGTGTGTGTGTGTGTGGGTTTGTATTTCTGACCTCCTGGGGACCCGTTTCCTGACTTTTACTATCTTTCTGGGGTCTGAGGGTTCTTGTGGGGACCGAAGCCTGGTCCCCATGGGGGGGAATCCCCTTTTTAGGGTTAGGGGTTAGGTTTATAGGTATGGTGTGAATAGAGTTTTAGTTAGTCTTAGGGTTAGTTATAGATCAGTAATGGTTAAGGTTAGGAAAAGGGTTTGGGTTAGGTATAAATCTAGTTACTAAAATCAATGGAAGTCAATGGACGGTCCCCATAAGGATACCAAAACACACTTGGGTGTGTGTGTGTGTGTGTGTGTGTGTGTGGATAGGACTGTAATGAGAAAGGAGAGAGCAGAAGATCTAAGTAGGTGCATCTATATTTGGATGCACATTAACTGAATGCATTTGTTACTGTAATATCTGCTGCACACAATTACATGAATGATTAATGTTTAAAGCTCAAATCTATAAGTCTGATAAGGACTATTTGGTACATTTGTGATTATTTTTGCTCTTGTTTTGTGCTGGTTAAAACACTTTGTAAAAGATTTATAACAGGAATAAATATTGTGTGAATTCATTTGTGAACTGCACCTTTTAAAGCTGTCAGATAACTGCTGACAGCTCATTACTGGAGGTTCCAGATATGGAAACCAGGCAACTCATTATTAAACTGACCTGCAAGCTTTTCACATATATTGGTTGTCACCTGTACATTTAGGACTTTCAATGGCAGGAGTTTAAACATTGAAACCTGAAAGCTAACATGCAATTAGAACCTGCAATCCTTCAAATCTGTGTTAAGTCCTGGACCTCGAGGGTCACTATTCTGCATGTTTCAGATGTTCAATGAGTGTTAAACAATCTTCTGCAGACATGTTGAACAGATTATTTCAGCTATCTGCCCCCTCGATGCCCCAAATGAACGCCAACATTCCAAACGTTCAGTATCACATGGCGATTGTCAAAGCAGCTTTGGGTTTTTGAAATACACACCTCTGTTCCAGATGTTTTCTTTTAGAGGAAGATGCATTTCTGGATATTTGACTATTAAAATTACTTGATCCAGTAATTCATCAAGATTAGTATCTGTTGTTCTTTTGAAAACCATAAAGTAAATAACTGTACACTGTAAACAATGGCAGTTCTAGCATGAATAGTGATGCTATCCTTTAGCAGGAAAAAACAAAAAAATATAGTAAAAATGTCAGTTTGTGGGATACAGAAATAAAAGAAAGTCCCTTTCTCATGTGTGACATCTTTCCAGGTTGACTGGACAATGAAAACAACTGAAAACTCTTTTATGGCAGAAACGACTGCTCAGATTTTATTTTATTTTCCTTGAGTTCTCATGGCAGCCCAGATGAAACGGCGCCCTGAGCGGTGAGTCATATCGCCAAGACCCCGACTGCTGTGAAACACTAAAATGTTGAAGGAAATTGTTTCATCCAGATGTTTAAAAACAGGAAGACATGTTATTCTACTGACAAATTATTCATGCAAACTCAAAGATATGATAATTTGTCCAAAATTAAGAGATTTAAAAACTTTAAATATAAAAAAAAATTATTATGAAAATTATAAAATATGAAAAACAAGTATTTTTTATTGCAAAAACTCCATATACAGCCAACAAGATTTTGGCTGACATTTTCTGAATGATTCCACAAAATGTTGCTTCATCATTACTATTATTATTATAAATTACATATAAAAGTCTTTGATAGTATTTATCCCTTAAAGCTTGTTTATTGTTAAACAGAGATAAATGGTCTGTACAGTTCTGTTTGATGTTCAGTTGTAATCTTCTCTTCATTCCTTTTCCAGTAAATGATTTCATGCTCTCTTATCCAAACTAGAAGCTAATTGTCACTCGTGACCTTAATTGTGGAAAAATTCTCAATTAACTGCATTATTATTGAGACAATCAGCTGATTTGTATGTGCTTGCAAGTTAATTAAAACAGAACTAATGAATCTTGTTTTACAACTATTATGTCAGTTGAAGCCCCTGACTTGTCATTTTCTTACTATTACAATAATACACAATGTTACAGAAGAAAAAACAGCTTCTTTGTTATTCTGTATTGATTAATATGAATAAAGAACTGCATGTGACTTTGCTGAGCCCAGTCAAAGGATCAAAAAACTATTTCTAATGAAGTTCTGTTCTGGATTCCTGGTTTGGGTTTAGGCTCAAGCTGTGTGGTTAGTTAAAGTCAAATTAGGAGTTTGGGTTAAATTGTTGTCAGTAAACTTTAAGTCATATTCTTTTGACAGTAGCTGTGCAAACATGTGTGTAAATAATCTGGCTCATAAGAAAAGTAAGATCTGGAGAAACCAGCTGCTCGATTCCTCCTTCCTCATTAAACTAGCAAGTAATTCCTCTCAGCTTACTGACTAAATGGAAGAAAAATGAAAAACTGAGGAAAATATAAGATTAAACTCCGAGAAGTTTAAAATAATAGACATGAAACATTATGAAGCTGCAACAACAATGACAATCTGGCTGTAAATAGCTTTAAAAATTAAACAATACTGTGCAAAAGTCTTATTTGCGTCCAAAGAACGTGACTTTCTTGTAATCTCTGAATTTACTGATTACTCGGTCCTGCTCAATTTTTTTTTTCAGGCTGAGAGAATAAAACCAAAACACTCATTTGCATCTTTTTAATTTGGTGTAAAAAAAAATGCAGAAATGTTTTGGTGTGATGATGGTCTTATTTTGAATTATCTCTTTCACAGCATAGATTTTCACTTAAATGGTGCTCGATGTCTGAGGCTTATAACGTGTAGATGGAAACAAATTGCAGTTTTTAAAAATCTTCCAACACCATCTGACTGTGTAGAATTTAAAAAGTGTATAAATACCAAAAACATCAGCAGATGGTCTTTTGTTGAATAAAAAGAAAAATCAATCTTTTACTTTTTCGAGTTGATCTTCAGACCAAAGTGATTAAAACGTGACTCAAATCACTTCCAAATTTTTTTTTCCTTGAAATGTCATGATGTAAATGACTTTGTGTTTTTCTTTAAAGACTAAAACTAATTACTGTAAAAGACTAAAATCTAACCTCAGGGGTATTTTAATTTCTCCAATCTAGATTAACATATATATAGAAAGCAATAAGAATGCAGCTCAAAAGGTTATTTAATTTTGCTTTTAATACGCTAAAGTCAATTATTGACTTCCTTTTATAAAAAGGGTCAAGGGTCAATTGATTATAAGTCAATGGGAGGCTAAAGGATAAAATGATTTTTTTTAAAGCAGAATGTTCACTTTGGTTTGTTTAGGGATGTTAATAGCACATAACGTGTCTCTTCATATGTTTTTTTATGTTTAATGTATACTTATGCATTTATTACAAAAAAAAAATGCACTAGTTTGTTCATTTCTCCTATCAATCCTCAAAATAAAATCTTAAATTTGCCTTGATTTGATTTTCTTTTCAGTAGAGTGGAATAAAAAAAGATTAAAAACATGCTTGCAGGTGAGAGCGTGCAGGTGTTTGCTGCATTACTATTCCAAGAAAAAAAAAATGCAAGTCACAGGCATATTTTCATTAGGAGTTGTTGCATGAAGTTAAATTGTGTCGACTGTCAGCTGTAAAACTAAGCATTGACCTTATTACTGTTCTATCCTGTCTACAGTTAAAAAGGATGTTTGGGTAGTTATTTATACACCGGAGTATAAATCACTTACACTAGTGTATATATCACAGTACTGAATGAGTTACATTGATTAATGGAGTCTTGGAACAGACAATGTCAGTGAGGATGTAAGAGGGAATAGATGATGATGAAGGTGATGAAGGTCAGCTGTTGAAGCCTGAGGGGGTAAATACGTGGCGGTAAGAGAAAAGCAAAGAAGATGTATGTGGACAGCGTGCATCTGTTATCTGCAGCGTGTAGCGCAATGTGTAACGTAATAACAAAAGCATTATAGGAAAAAAGTTCTGTTTTGTGCATATTCCATTTTAATATTGTTGCGGTTACAGAGGCAAATAACATCTTTGTTCTTTCAATAGTAAACAAACATTAAGAGTTGCTTTAAAAAAAATTCCATAAAGTAAGAGTTTATATTCATCAAGAAATATACACATAACACAAGCTACTTTTAAAAAAGTAGGAGACAGAATGGCACATTTTAACTGAGAAGAAGTTGAACCAGATCACTTCAGACCTTTTTTTCTTTTATTTCTAAATATATAGGTGTCATTTTTGGTATTAAACTCAAACATAATTTTCATTCCACTTCATGCATTTTCTTGCTTCATGGGAGAACATCCTAAATACTGTTAGTGCACCATTTTAACAATAAATTAATGAGTAAACATCCGTGATTTGTCAAGCAGAATAACAAGGACTGGAAAAAGGACTTACGAGCACAGCAATGAAGACTCGAATGTAAAATATACAGAATGTACATAAATCTGTCTTCTTTTTCAAACTGACAATAAATATACTGTATCTGTGACATTTATAATAACATAAATAGATGGAAACTTCAAGAGTGGAACAAGCCCTATTATATATATTTTTTTCATTAAAGACTTTTTAAACAGGATCTTGAGGAACTGTGTTTATTTATCTTTTTTTGGACCATAGAACATTTTGATAGCAGGGTTATTCTGTTGACCCTGAAAGGCGAGTTGTCTCCTCTCCACTTTGCATTTTGTTTGAGTTAACAGGTTTATTGTGTTGTGACTTGTGACTCCATGTTTTTCCATCTGGATCCACCTGAAATCAGAATCTCTCTGTTCTGATACTAATAAGATCCAAACTCTAGTTGAAATTAAGGATTAGTTACAACGGATGCATTCAGTTTAACACTCTGCATTTTATGCAAGTTGCACTATTAACTTTGTAAATCTACTCATCATTTACATGAGTCCCCTAAACGTGACATCAGTTGGTAGAAATGTAGGATTAAATCTGTTTACATGCTGTCTGGGATCTTTGATTCTTTTCATTTCCACCACAAAAACATTAAAATCAGCTGCTTCAAACTGAAGAAAAGTTCAAATTCAGCAAATGAACTTCACCAAAGTGATGATTGTAGTTTCCAAGAGGTAAGAAACACAAACACCGCTTGGATCTCCTTTCAGAAAAACCTCCTGAGACGAGTTTAAATCAGCTGAATAAATAAACAGCTTCCACCTTAAATGTTCCGAAAATAAAAAAACAGACTCAACCCAAGTCGAGTATTTGGAGTGAGATGACCATAAACCATAATCTGTCTGTTTTCATTTGATTTCATACTTTTAATTATTGTCTGTATTTAACAAACTAGATGTGACAATTCCAAACTAATTTAGGTTAAAACTCCAAGAACATCTTTTAAAAACATGAATCAATCCAGTTTGTTGGTCAAAAAACATCTTTAGTGACAGAGTGGAGTGGAATAAGGCCATGTTAAAATAATTACATAAAAACTGCCAAAGATTAGTTGGGCATTTGTATTATTTTGGCACAAAATCAAAGTGACATGTTGTTGGGTTCTTTAATGTGACCGATTGTTCGAGCACATTGAAAGTTTGATGTAAAAATGTCAAATTTCACTAAGTTAGATGTGATAAGCTGGTCCACTGTGGTGCTGCGGGTAAAACTATCAACAGGAAACTGTCCAGGTAAAGGAATATTTTGACGTTTCGTGTGTAATTTCATCATTTCTTTACACGGCTCCAGTCAAAAACAAAGAACTGCAACTCCCGATCTTCATTTTCATAGTTATTACCAAACAAGTTAAAGACTAAACGAGAACACTGAATGGACTGTTACTTGTTGTTTTCCAGAGCTTACTAGCTCCATGTTGGATCATATTAACTTTGCATATATTTAAGGTAAATCTACACTCCTATTGCAAAACACAAAAAGTCCAAAATATTCCTTTAACAGCATTTACAGCTCAAGTTTTACAGAAAACATGATTCAGCCCAAACCAAACCCACAGGCCAGAACTCGTGTTCTTTCACTCACATCTTTAAATATTCAGATAACGTATGTCCACAAAACTGACGAGCAGCTGAAGAAGCAAGACAGTAAGCAGGTGAAAGCTTACAATTAGCTGGAACGGTGCCAGAAAGGTGAGTGTGTGGCAGCTGTTTACTCAACACACTGGTGTGTGTGTGTGTGTGTGTGTGCAGGTGAAGCTGAAGGTGAAGGATGATGGGAGCTATAGCTGCCTGATGGGGGGGAGGTTGAGGGTCTCCAGAGCGCTGTGGTAGAGTTCCTTCAGCGCTCGTAGCAGATAGAGACGACAGAACATCTGATTGAAGAGATGAGGCAACGGTTCCTGGGAAAAGAAATAAAACACGTATGTTCAGGACTCTAATTCATACATTTATAAAGTCAGTACAGATACAAGAGTAAAACCTGAAACACACACAAACACATGAACATGTTCTCACCCCGAGCACATGGACTCTGTTGTAGTAAGAGCTGAAATCTTTACTGAGAGATACGAGAAACTTACAGATCTGAAAGACACAAACACAAAAAGTTAGAAACAAATCTTAAATCATCTGACGTTGATTTTAAAATATCTATTTTACGGACCTGTTCAGTCCTAATGTTCACTCTGGCTCCTCCTCCTTCACAAACTAATGCTTGCCCCGATTGGTCCAGCAGCTCTGAGAAGGGAATGAGGTAGTTGAAGAGGAGAAGCCACTCACCCTGTAAAGAAAAGAAGGAACCGCACGGTTCGGTTAGCGCTGCTGAGGTGTGGAACCCTCAAAACACAACTGATAAAAAACAGGAAGTGACAAATGAACAACAACAGAATGAAGTGGCACCTCTTCTTTGAGAGCAGAAAAGTCCAGCTGGGAGCCTTCAGGGATTTCTGGGTAAAGACCTGCAGATAAAAGGTTTAATTAAACAATAAGAAAACATGTCAGCAGGTTTCTGATTCACATTAAACACATTCAAACTTACAGCCAAACAGGCCTCTGATGCTTCTCCTACAAACATTTATATCAGCACATAATCTACATGTTATAATAAATGTTTTTAGAACATTGTTCTTCTTAATGCTAAAGCAATAAACTTAATTATCCAAGCCAACACTTCTTGTCAAAATAATAATCTCCTCTATCATAATTTCCAGATTATAAGGTTCTACTTTTTCATGCACTTTGAACACTGCAGCTTAAACAATGATGCAGCTGACTTATGGGGTTTTTAAAGGGCGAACAAAATTGCTACAAAATTTAGCCTCTTGACTAGCAGTGAGAAAACATTTACTAAAACTGGCCAAGAGCAACTTTTACTCAAGTTGGCCTGAAAACATGTCAAAAGATCCTTTATCAGCGGGTTTGAAAGGCTGAAGAGGACGACACAAGCTAAAGAACAAACTTCCCTCGAGACTAAAATCCCAACGAAAGAGAGACTCAAAAAGCTTTAATGGAATTATTATTGGAATTTGACTTGGAAAAGATGCACAGACACTTCTCTCTCTGAGGCAGACATTTTCCGGCGCTCAGTAATTCTGGGGCTGTTATATTCGGACACTGAAGAAGAAGACTTGGTTGGTTTTAGTGCAGAGGATGAAGATGAAGGTAGGTAGCCATCGATGACTTTTCCTCATGAGCTACTGTACTTTTCTGACCAGCCGTGTTTGGAAAAAAACATTTATGGTACATATTTGTATACATTACAGGTACTTTCTGTGTAAATATCTCATGTTACAACATAAGACACCTGCAGTTTATAGACAAGTGTGGCTTATGTATGTGTATAAATCTCTTTTTTTAAAGATAGTGGATACACCATTTATTCAGGTGCACCCAATAGTCTGAAAATTACTTTTCATTCAATAAACCACTTTGTCTGTCTGTGTTCAGCTTTTGCATTCAGTTCAATTAGTGTCTGATAGTTCTCGACAAAAAAAAAAATCAAGTTATTGTGTGTAAGAATGTGTCAGACAGGAAGTGCTTCAGCATTTCATGTTGTTAAACTGTTGGTTGTTTGTAAAACTGCTGATCTCAGAAAGCAACAACCCTCACCTTTCTCCACTCCTCTCTCATAGCCGTCAAACAGAGTGTGGAGTCTGGCGCAGTTATACATCACAAACACGCCGCCTCTCGGGCCTTTGGTTGACACGCCCCCTTCCCTCTGAACATCCAGCGTCACCTAAACAGATGGCTGTCAATCATTCTGACTGCAATACTTTAAATCCTTGCAGCTTTAAGGAAACATTTCTAGTGACAAATGGGAGTTCAGTAATTTACAGACACACATTAAACGCATCATTTTGTAGGAGAAATGAGTCGAGTGCTTCTACAGCAACACCTGAGGAAATGTTAACTTACAGGACTTGTGTGAACAGTTGATAGAAGCTCAAATCTGACTGTAGCGGAGGTCATCACCTTGATGATGTCATCCCAGGTTTGACCTAAAAGAGGCGGAGTCATCTCATGCAGTTATAAATTAACAGCATCGTTCAGCTCAAGACCTTAAAATATGAACGCACCTTCTACTTTATCTCCATATTTCATCTCTGAGGCCTCCTTCATCTGACCCTTTCTCAGCCTGGAGGAGAGAAGAAAGAACAGATGTCTCATTTAGACCAACATCTGGATAACACAGAGACCAAATAAAGCCACTGTTTAATTTATCTACAACAAAACTAAAAATTCACAGAGTTATTTTAACAGAAACTTGGGGAAGAAAGAATCCTGATGAAAACATTGATAAAATAAGTGATGTGTCTTACTGCAGGTACTGTGCAGCAGTGAGGTGAGAGCCAGGAGTCTTTACAGGCCCACAAACAAGATGTCTCTGCAGAAACCGAGAGTCAAACAGGTTAAAATAAGAACACAATTAGCTGTACTGTTGTGTGTGCGTGTGTGTGTGATTACCTGAGTGTGCGTCGCTCCGCTGGCTCTCCACAGCATCGCTATCTGCTGCTGGCGGAACTCATCCTGACAGGAGGTCACATGCAACGCTGTTACCATGGCTACCTGCCGAACAGAGAGGCAGCGAGGATATTTTCAATGAGCAAGAAGAGAATCAGAGCTGTACTTCATAACTCTGTTTGTCTTACTGTGCAGTCAGATGTGGATAAATCCAGCTGTGCCAGCTGGGACACGCTGTCTCTGTGAACTGCAAATAGAAAAAGAAACTCAGGTTATTTCTTTCTTGATAATTTACAACATGAAAATGATTTTTGTTTTTACTAATCTTATGTATAAATCTAAAGAAAGACTTGCAGCACTGGCATGAATAAACATTTACCATAAATACAATGAGCAACAATAAACTGTCTGTTTATTCCTTTCAAATATGAAAAATAGGTTTATTTTTACCCCACACTGTCAAGATTCACTTAGAAATTGAAAAACATATTTCTTATAGCCTCACCTGTGCAGGTACCAAGGGTGGGGTCGTAGCCCAGCAGCCCCTCCTCTTGGAAAACGCGTTTCAAGTTAATTCTGAGTTCTTCCTCGTTCTCCTCCTCCTCTGCTTTCCCCCCTCCTCCACCGTTGGTCGTCTTGCCTCTCTCTGTACCTCTGTCTCTGTACGGTGAGTTCTCCAGCATTTTGAGGATCTTTTCCTCTCGCTCCTCATTGGTCCAATCAGCAGGAGCTGTCGGCCAATCAATTCCAAGAGCACGGAGGAACGCGACAATGTCACTGTCCTCAGGAAGCATGGGGCAATAAAAAACTTCAAACCTAAAGAAAGAAAATGAATCTAATCAGACTAATGTTTTATTGAATGGTATTAGGTCAATAAAACTGTTGACAGGCTGGTTCTGGTCACTCACCCTTGTCTCCGCAGCAGTGCCCCCATGTGGTCAGCCAGCAGAACAGTTCTTAGATGCCCCAAGCTCAGTGTGTCAGGTGTGGGTGTGTTGGGTTTGGGGTGCAGTGCAGGACAGTTGAGGATCACACAGCCCTCCTTCTGACTTGATGGCTTTAAATACTCTGAGGTTCCAGCTGCAAGGACAGCCCTGAATGCTGCTGCCCGATCCACCCGCAGCCTTAATCCTTCACCCATGACCTCCCCACCAGCCACAGGGAGGACCCCACTGCCATGAAGAGACAAAACTCTAGACATCACTGCCGGAGGAACCTGGATGGATCCAACAAAAACAGACTCATTCAGGCCAAAAAAACAGAGTTTCTGTCAACATGTCGGACAAAAAGAATAGCAGAGATAAACAGAACATTTCACGAAAGATTCATAATAAAACTATTAGCAGTGTGATAGAAATAAACTAAAATACTGGCATGTGACAAGTGAAGTTATACAACTCATGAAATGTGTAACAAATAAAAAAAATAACACACTTATAAGTTTGCTTTTAGTTATAAGTACCACAGTTATTGTAAATATCAAATAATGAAAGTCACTTGAAAAACATGGCTGTATTTGTTAGGTGGAGGTTTAAACATGGACTGAACTTTGTTGTCCCACCTAAAAATGCGTTGCCCATCCATCTGACCCATTTGGGCCTGCTACATGGATTAATAAATACAACTGCAGGCTTTTAGAGTCTGATCGATCATAATTGATCAAGGTCAACAACCTCTGGTCAATACTGACAATATGTCTGAGTATTTTTTATTAGCAGTGTGTAGTTTGTGCCCTTTATTTTACAATTAATGGCACAACTTTCAGCTTTTTTAAAATGTATGTATACAAATTAAATAAATAAAACTTTTAGCGAGATAGTTCCAGTCCTCTATTCCTATTGGTTGAGATTAGAAAACACATTGGTTTCACTAAATATCGTTGTATTACTGCGCTAAATTAAAATCTATAAAAACCTTCCCAGGAACTATTCTGCTTAGCGGAGGGATAAAACGAGTTCAGGTGTAACAACTTAAAGAGTAATTTGATGGCGTTTCGAGCGGTTAGCGTTTCCTCGTGGCTTATTTTCTGGAGCATTCGACTACCAACTGCTAATTCAAAGAAGACACGACATTGTAAACGAGGTATTAGAATGTTAAAAACCTGACAGGTGAAACTCAAACCCACCTGTCCGTCTGCAAACAGCGTGTTTAGCATCGTGGTCGGGGACAAGAAATCCCTGTTTCGTAAATTTTTCGCGCTACTCTCCTTAAACCAGAGCTTCTCCGGTTCAGGGAATACTCTGTTGCCTTTCCCTCCTCTGGACTCATGGACTTGCTCACGTTTCCCTCGCAGCGCAGAGCTGAGTGCCTGGACGGTCGGGGTGATTCGCAGGGGCGAGAGCTCCTCCGTGTCCTCCATCACCACTCTTCCAACACGGACAGGTGAGTCTGTTACGACGCTTTCAGCACATCCACACTCTACCCATTTCTTCTTTCAGACCGTCGGTTCCGTTGATGTACCTTCAGCTGGGTTTGTTCTGACCATGTAGCTGATTACCGGTCGATGTCAGATGTTGCCTGTAAACGGACACTGCATTGGTTGTTTACCATAAGCGGAACCAAAGCGTATTTGATGTTTCTCTCGAATTTTTTGTGTGACGGACACGGAATGAACCATTTGTTGCTGGGTAATTACATTAATCGTGTTTTTAAAGTATTTCGACACTTCTCTTCCATCTGTTGTTAATATTTTCAACCAGATTCTAACTGAACTTTGTTTGAAGTAATAGCGGCGTTTAACATGTTTAATATATTTATGTTTTAGAATTAAAGAGTGGAACATTCTGCAGGTGTACGTTTGGAATTTGGATGTTCGAAAGCTGGGTACTCTTGGGTCACTCTGGTCACATCTGATAAGTTAGACAAAGTGAAAAACAATCACTCGTTATTGTTTTAATTGATACCGATATCAATTCGTTTAAGAATTTTTTTTTATTGTTTTCTTCTTAAACTAAATTAGAATTTTTATTCTAATTTCAGAATAAAGCTCGTGTAAACATATATTTAAACACATGATTTGGTATTTTAAACTTGTCTGTAAAGTAGGCTACACTCTCACTGTTATCTGAGCTGTGAAAACATGTTATTTTCACAGAAATAATGCATTTAGAATATTTATTAAAATAAAATTACACCAAATTGAATTGATCTTAGTGTTTATCTGACTAACGATAAACAGTCTAAATATAACTTTATAGCTTTAGAGGATAACAAACTACTGTTTAGGTGTGTGTGCTTGTGGATGGTTGGTTTATTTGCACATAAGTCTCCACATTTGACTCTGGTGTGTCTCTCACTAGAAGGCCTCCCACTGGAAGTGTGCCTATTATTATAATACTGTAATTATGATGTTGTAATGATATAAGTTATGTCTGTGTTAAATGTGTGTTTTAGTGACAAAATGCGTGTTTATTTTTAATAGAATTGCAAAAAAAAAGTTGTAAATAGTATTTTTCATTCATAAAGACAAATAAAAACTGATTGTAAATCTTTCATTTATGTTGATCTGTTTTTTAGCAGGAGGTCGAAGGAAGCCTGTGTGATGAGTTGATGATGGCAGTCATTTGGTCCCAGTGGAGATAGATGAAAAAACCCACTAGACCAGTAACACTATTAATAATACCAGGAAGTAATGTTAAATACTCTTTCATTCAGGTTTATCTCAGGGTTGGAATTTAGCACCAAAACTAAACTAACATAAAACAATTTCAAGTTCTAGCTTCAAATTAGATGATTTTTGTTTTGTTTTAGCCTCTTAAAATTTAAATAGGAACCAGCAAGCTGTTTTCAGTGACACATGTGAAGTGCTTCAATTTGAAAAAGATGTGCTGAATTATTTACTTTAATTCATGGTCATGTTTGTATTGGGTGTGATTTGATAAATCACTGAGGTCATTAGTGCAGCAGTGTATAAAAACTTACCTGTAGTGAGTTATAGAAACTTTTCACTTGGTGTTTGTCAAAGTGTGAAATTGAGGTCTAAAAGTCTGATCTGGATCTAGCAGGAAATGGTCACTGCATCTGGTCTTTAAATCACACAGTTATCTTTGATGCAGCAAGATTCCTCTCTGCAGTCCAGCTCAGAGAGATGGACACTGCCATGCAAGATGCATGTCTGCAGATGTTAATCAGCCATAACAGGGAAATTCAGAACAATCTGAGTCAGCTCATAGGCATGAATGAAAGAATCAGTCGTGAAAACCATGAAAGGAACCTAGATCTTGTTGATGGGATGCTTTCCAGATTCCCTTCATCCTCCTTAGACCTCAGAGTAACTGTGTGACCGATGACAGCTGCAACACACTCAGACTGTAGACTCTGCCATCTGACGAGAGCATATAAGTCCACACTAGTTTTACTTTGTGTGTGTTGGTGTGAGGAACCCTCGTCTCTGACCTCAAACTAACTAACCTGTTGCTAGTCCACATTTGAGTTAAAACCAGGTCATGTTTGCAGCACCGGTTTCAGCTGATGTAACATTTTATCTCATAACTTCAGGTAACCACATCACAGCTGTTGCTGAAACAGCTGCTGAAGGGCTTTAGAGCAGAACAGCTAATCTAATTTAATGAAAATTGTGACTCTGCAGCGATTATAGACTGAAATATTTCATACCAAACTCCAAGTAAAGAACTGTACTGAAAGTGAAACACAGAGGAACTGAAGCTTTAAATAACACTCTAATTTTACTGGCTTCATTTTCCTTCTCTAGTTGGAGGTAAGAATCTGATTTTTATTGATTTGACTTTATTTCAATTAAGTTTTGAAAACTAATTAGGCTAAAGTAATACTACTTATACAGAGGTGACCATGTTGGATTTTTGAAGTTAATTTTTAGAGGTTTTTCCTCTTTTCAGGTATAAATTCTTAATTACAAAGTTGTCACTTTTCAGATAAAACAGGAGGAACTTAACACTAATCACCATCGCTCTCATCAGTTTTACTTATGAATATCAGTTATTTACCACAGACACATTTAGTTCATCAGGGTGATTTTAAAGGGCCAAGATGGCTGCTGCAGAGGTTTGATTAAACATTACGTTCTGAGGTTTGACGACATCAAAGCAAATGTGTCACAAAAACAGGAAATATTGTAATTTTTTAAAAATCATTCATAATAAAGATTGACGCCATAATTAATATATTTCAGGAAGAGAAACATGTTGCTGTAGCAGCTATGAGAACAGTTTTATAAACCTCAGAATAAAATACTTCCCTTTAGGTGTCGATTTGTTTCTCAGTGTTAAACAGTTACAAGTTAACCAACCTCTCAGAATCACTCAGCTTATTCACAGCATCATCTCAGCTGTGAAGCCGAGCACCGATGTGTGATGGGAGAAATCTAAATCTGCTGTTTGTTGAAAGATGCTAATTATATTTTCATATATATTTGAGATGTTTCCAGGTTGTGATCTTTAATCCAGAGTTCTTCTCAGAGTATTACTAGAGTTACCCTGCTGAGTAAAGCTGCTCCTCCATTATTTCACTGTGTTTTACAGCAGACGAGGATGTAAAGTTACAGTATTGGGTGAAAATGAATGGATTCCAAATGTCAAGTTTATTAAAAGATAAGACAAACCAACAGAAAATCAGCAGCATGTTGTACAAAATGAGAATCCAGACCAAGTTTCTGTCGGTTCTTCAGAAGCTGCAGGAGGTGTCATTCTTGGCTGACACGAAATTCCCGGTTGCGTTTAATGTTGCCAGCAATCCGGGAGAAAACGTGTCATTGAGGAAAACCACCAGAGTCGGATATTAGACACTTAACAACAAGCTGAACTAGTGGTGCCGGTTTTTATTCACTGATTTTTAATGGAGGTCGAACCCTGAACAGACCAGGAGCAACTATTAATAATCACAGAGGGAATATTACAGTCAGCCAGAATCTGCAGTTTTATTCTAAACGCTTTAACAAATCAGTTGATGAACCGAAATTGAGTGAAACCAGCAGTTAACGTATGAAGGAGGAAGTTAAACTTGTATTTTCTCCAGAAAGGCCTCGGAGCTCAGCGTCCGCCTGTTGGATCAGGATGTTTTGTGCACTGTGGGATAGAAACGGACCCCATAACCAGCTGAGGCTCAGAATCACAGCTGCATTATGGGTTCCGTTACAATCCCACTCACAAAGAACAAGGTTTGAGACAGAATTCAGTCGGTACTGCAAAAAGAGAAACAAGGAAGAAGGATTTTACGTTTCTGTCTTTTAACTTGACGTGTTTAGAATCAGATAATCAGAAATTTAGGAGTAAAATTTGGTTTATGATAATGATTATTTGCATTTTTTTAGTCTAAAAACTATATAGAAATTCTGACATCACAATTCAGATAAAGAATGTTTTAAATTTCAACAGATTTCCAGTCTCTAGTTCGGTATGTTAGATTGTAAACTGGCACTAAAGAAGTTAAACTAGATTAAAAACCAGAGCGTTTCCTCACTGTTGGAGTAAAACTACAGTTGTTCTGTCCTTTTAGCAAATATGAAACTTATTATGGTTTTTATGGTAAAATCTAGAACACTGATTGTGTTTAACTGCAGCTGTTAACACACAGCTGCATTTATTTTAAACATCTTCAGTGTTTCAGATACTTGAATTTAAAAAACTTGGTGACCTGCAGACTTTCACTCTGATTTAAGCTGCAAGACTTTTACAGAGATTCGATAAAACACCATCATTAAAGTCGCTCCCATTGAGATGTAACTTAAAATGTATATATTTGGTTAAACAACAGAACGGTCATTTAAGTGAATGAAGTTTTTAAGTTGATGTCAATCAACCAGATTGTAAAAATCTATCAACGGTTTTGGAACCAACCTGAAGGCTCTTCTTGAACTTTTACCTCCGTTTTGCATTTACTTCTAAGAAACTACCAACAGTTTAGGAGATGATCAGATTCATCAGAATAAAATACCAAAGCAGTGACTCTTCATGTTCTGCATGACGAGCGGCAAAACTGCTTGTTTGTTGCAGCCTCTCAGATTCCCGGGATACAGAAATCAAAGAATGGAAAAACAAACTTCCTGTAGATAAAAACCTGCAACCAGGTTAAATCGTGGATCATTAGAACTAAAGTTTCAACATATTTTGTCCTTTACAGACAGAATGATGGTCGATCACCTGGTTTCTGTATTAAAAAAGAAACACAGATGCTTTTTTTTTTAGCATCTCTATCTTGAAAAACCTGTTGTGTGTTATCTTGTTAGAAGAAAAAGAAAGCAAAAAAGAGATTGTACAGAAGTTCAGTCTGACAAGGAAGAGCTGATAGAGTGATAAAAGAAAGAAAAGAAGCGTCAAAAACTAAAAGACTGTAAATCTGTGGAGCTTAAAATATGTTTTAGTTTAATTTGAAAAGGTTAAACCTTTTCCTGTTCAACTGAGGCTGAAAATATGAATATTCTGTATGTAAGACAGCAGCTGCTCCAACATACTTTCAGTTTGTCATCTGCACCTCAACCTGTGATAAGACACCAAGATGTTTTAGTTTTACATTAGTGTAAGTAAAAGTACATGGTTTAAAGAAAGTACATGTAAAGTCATGACAAAATAAAAGTGGAAAAAAGTTTTATAAACTTATGAGAAGACAGAGTGGAAGACAAAGACAGGTGAATGAAAGCAAAGTGAACACAGGAGCGGCTGCCAACATGACTCGAAGGAAACTGTAGAAATGAGAGATGAAGTGTGAAAAATAGGAAATGTTTTCCAGCTCACCCGCGTCTCCGAGCAGCTTGTTGTTCTCAGCAGTCCTGTCTGCCAACAACTCTGACAGTCCTTAACTTCCTCTTTAAATACTCCAGAGATTTATTTCACTTTCACTTCTCCTGAGCGGACAAACTCCTCCTCTCCTTCCTTTGTTGTCCACTACCTCCCTGCCTCTCCTTTCTGCACACGCTCAGCAGCTTAACCTGTCTTTTTTTCCTTTCTGGGAGTTTGATTTTCTCTCAGCATTCATTTAAATCAACAGATGAACATGGTTTGAATTTAGAATTTCGAATCAGCTGTTTTATTTGATATTTGATGAAAACTTTTATTGTTACGTTCAGTGGAAGTTTTTATTTCTGGGGTCGTTCCAAGAAAACTTGAGCAACATCTTATCTAAACTGAAATACTGTTTACTTTAAAACTTGAAGGATCACTTTCCGACCAGATGCAGGTCATGTTTATTTTACCAGTTTTCTAAGTTTTGTTTCTTGTCTGTTTATTTTGGATGAAGGTGAAGCTTCTAAAAGCTTCACACAACTTTTAAATTCCTTATTCTGCTTTGAAAAATTCAGTTTATGTTCACCAGATATCCCAAATCCTAAAAGTCTTTGTAATTGTTATTAACAGAAGACGAGCTTGGTGTTACACTCTGGGATGAAAGGTCATGACAGCACATGTTCTACATCTACAACGGTTACATTTTAGTTTATTTTAAATTTGTAAAATACAACTAAAGAATCATCTGCTTTCAGATGAGAATGATTTAATAATCCAGACTTATTAGTAGTTTTATATTGTAATTGGGTTGATGAATAAAATTGATACATTTGGAGAAAAACTTGCATTCGTGTCTTTAGGATGAATCTAATTGAAAGTTTAATATATTGTAACTGAATACATCAGAAATCCCAGTAAAAACTGCACCTGGATGAAATAAACCGTATTTCATGAACTGGCGTGTTATTTCACACGGGAACGTCTCGTCTTTTCATTTTCTAATCAAATCCTCTGTTCTTCCTTTTTTCTTAATTAGAAATGTCTGTTGTCACGACTGATGTGGGACAGGTGTGACCAACAGAGCGTGGCAGACCCTCCCATCAGGTTGGTCTGGATTTCAGCCTGGAAAGTCCGGTGGATTCGGAGCAGCAGATCCTCCCTGGAGACCTCGAGCAGGAGGGTGAAGGTGAGAAGGTGATTGGCTTGTTGTTGATGGACAACAGGGTTTAACTTTAAACAGATAAAGGATTTAGCGTTTCATTGGTAGAATTTAACTGAAGACCAAATTAATGCAGAACACCAATTTACTTTGGAAATAATCTGCTTTTGTCCAGATAACTTCAGTTAACATCTAAAGTTTGAGAATAAAACAAACTAGTGAAAATGTCCAATTTACAATGTTGAATTTTCAGCTTTATATAATGAGTTAAAATCCAGGCACTTTGATGGTTTATGTTGAAGTTCTATGTTTGATATTTGATCATTCTCTGAATAAATAAGTGGACAAGCTTCTCACAGCACGGATGGATGGCACCTCCATCACTTTACTAACTCAGTTAAGTTTCTAAACTGAAACATTTTTTTCTCTGCAGGGGAAGTTTAACACAAGCTGCAACATGTTTTGGGGATACGTGACTCCTTCCAGGTAATATAAACCCAGAGACAAGAACTTGCTGATAAACAGTCTTTTTCATTGTAGATGGATTATTAGTTGTATAAAAACCAAAAAGACAACTTGGAAAAACAAACAGACTTTATTGGTGGACAGTTTGTTTTTTGCTTTAAAATGAACAGCAAAATACTTGCTACATTCAACACAATATAAAAATATGTGCTTTCAAATTGGACTCAATCATACATGCACTGATTGATAAATCTTTATTCGACCTCGTTCTCTCT
The DNA here is from genome assembly GCA_006937955.1 of Pachypanchax playfairii. Lineage (NCBI taxonomy): Eukaryota > Metazoa > Chordata > Actinopteri > Cyprinodontiformes > Aplocheilidae > Pachypanchax > Pachypanchax playfairii. Next base: position 1,880,972 of record SSNP01000025.1, on the reverse strand, counting down.
TACAAACACACCTATAATAAACAGAATGCATAGATGATGCTGGCAGGAAGACTGATGGAGCCTCAGAGGAGTGAAATGTGACTAATTAGAATTAGAAGTTAGCGGTGTGGAGTCTGAGACGTAGTGTTTATCTGCTGCGATGACTCTCCATCTGCGTTCTTGCTGCTTTTCAAAAGAGCCGTTTTTCATAACTGTGGGAAACCAAAGGAAAGATCACACGACAGTCGCTGTAAAGTCAGACACGGCAGTGGCCAGAAGCTGAGTCACTGAGAGGAAGTTAAACTTAAGATGTGTCTGATTGTGGTAAAGACATGAAACTAACAATTTATTACAATGGAATATGAAACCAAACAAAAATCAGTTAAAATATGAGCTGATGTGTGTAGAAGGAGCAGCAGTTAGTGTTTCTCTGTACCTGTGGAGACTGTGGACTCCCCCCTCAATCTGAGCCGATGCTGTTCTCTTTTCAAATTTTAGATCTCCAGAGTACATCAGAGCTCTAAGAGGGGAAAAGCTGATATGATACCAGACATAAAGAGGAAGGGACAGTTTGACAGAAACTCAAAGCACGACTAAACTCGATTATTACAGATGATTTTTAAATCAAGCTCAGAAGCATCTTTTGTTTTGTTTATATGTAATAAGATTAATTACATGTAGCTGTTGAAGACAAAGAAACCGAAAACCTTTTCCCTGCAAAATCTTTCAGCAATTAAAACAGACCCAAACCAAGAAAAATCTGAAACCACTAAGTCAACCCTAATGATGGAGGATGTAGTTGAACTGAGCGTGTTCGTGGGGTTTTACCTGAGCTGGGTGAGGCTTTTGGCACCAATGTCTTGACAGGAGTGCTGAATCCCAATCAGCAGGTAGGGTACAAACTTATGGATGGATCCTTTGTCCTGCACTGCTCCCGAGACGCCCTGAGCAACTTTAATCTTGTCACTCTCACTGTGAAGGAAAAGGAACAACATGGAGAGTTCAGCAGCATTAACCCTTTCTATCAGTGTTTTTACTGCACAAGAAGAACGAGGAGGGAAAATCAGATTCTTCATCACAGAGTCGACCTGGTATGTTCACTCTAATACATTAGCAGAAGGCTCATTTTATTTTTTTGCCACAATGAAATGAGGAAAGAGGTGCAAGATTTTACAGCAGACAAGTCAAATGCATGAGGACCACAGAGTGTAAGAGTGAAGGGCTCTACCTGAAGTATCTGGCCTGAGAGCCCAGGTTTTTGTCCATGGCATCCAGGGAGCCCATGCCGCGGTACTTCTTCAGCCTGATGCCATCAGAGAAGAAATATTCACCTGGAGCTTCGGTGGTTGCAGCTAGTAGAGAACCCATCATCACTGGGAACAAGAATAGTTCAAATTAAGCAACAACTTCCTGCCCAATTTTAAAGTAAACCAAGTTTGACTTTCTAAACGGAACGGCAGCAGATAATTTGTATTTTTTTAATAACAAAAAGGGGTCTGATTTGTTAAGAGTTTTTTCTAAAAGTGTGCAAAGTTCTTTTTCTTCAGTCATAATAACCAGAATGTTTCATGTCAGTGGGAGAAAGTTATGTTACAAATAAAATCCACCTGTAAAAAGGTGCCATGTAGTTTCTACAGTGTACTGGAGTTACCCTCCGTAACAAGCACTTCCTCTTCAACACAAGTCTGTACACTACATCATGAAGGAATGGCATCATGCTGAATTTTTCAGGAAGCAGTTAACCACTGTTTTTTAGTGACTGATCTGCAAATCAAACAGGAAACTACTGGTTTCTGTCCACCAGCTGAACAATTGTAGGAACCTGTGATTCCTGATGAAATCACAAAACAGAATTCAGAAACATTTTTCACAGGTTGAACAATCGATGCCCAATTCATGACACCAATCTGTCCTTGTTTCACAGGCTGCCAAATATAATCAATGTTCAAAGTCTCTAACAACTTGAGTAAATTACACTCATCACCTGTAGATGCTCCCAGCGCGAGGGCTTTGGCGATGTGTCCAACGGTCTGGATGCCTCCGTCAGCAATGACTGGAACACCGAAACGCCTCGCGTACTCTGAAACTTTATAAACGGCTGTAGCCTGGGGTCTGCCACACGCCAGCACTATCAGAGTGAAGGGGACAAACACAGAAGTCAGACGGGTTACATAGACAGCTGGGGACGTTAAATATAACATGCATGTCTCATGATCACTACAGCATGTTTACAAACTGTAAAACCTTACATTTAAAAAACAATCCCATTCCATTACATGCAGAATTAAATCACACGATGAATGAACAATGTGTTTCTTAATGTTTGTTAATCATGAGAATGAGGAAGTTAAACTTGCCACATCAGCAAAGAAAAATCATCACCGTTTCCAAAACTCTGAAGCCAATTCAGATATTTATCTGCATCATTTAGCTGAACACAGCAAGTTCAAAACTATCTAATAACTCAGCTAATCTTCCACACTGAAACAGAGAACAATAGAGTGCCAACAACCAGTTATCACCACGTGAATAACATTTTCAGTTTGAGCAAAACTTCCTACTTTGCTCCCTGAAGTTTCGGACAAATGGGAGGACGTAAAAAAAAAAGAAAAAACTACAATAGAACAAGCTGTAGCTCCTCAGACTCCACAAAAAATACTATCAAATGGTAGAAGCAAGTTTTAACATTAATCTGACCCCACCCCCCCAGTTCCAAGTTACCAGATGAAAAATCCTCTGATCATTTCTGTGTTAAGAATTTGTGTTAGAAATAAATCAGTCCTGTGGTTTCAGTCCAGTCACAGTAAGTGAACACGGGGTTCATCACAGCAGCTGCAACCTTTTGGCATCTAATGACATCATCAGAATCAGACGCCAAAGGGTCAGTAGAAGTCGGAGGATGAGCACCGTTCACTTTAGATGATTAATAGATTAATGTGGACACAAGTACAAGCAAAACCCCAAAACCCCAAAACCTACAGCTACAGATGCAAAGCTGTTAACCAATCAGTGCAGCAGGCTGAGAAGTGGGAGGGGACAATCGAGACCCAACACAAGCCAGTGAGGGAACTTACTGCAGTATCCCGTAACAGTGCTTGGGGTTTTGGGGCTGTGGAGCTTTATAGCTGGTGGGACAATGGGGGGAGCTGAACATGGACACAAACACACTCACACACACAAACACACAGCAAACATGATGGGAAGGAGGATTTCAGGGGAAGACAGTGAACAGAAAGGAGGAAACAAGAAGGTAAGATGACAAGGTGAAGAAATAAAAATAAAATTAAAGTACTGCTAAAGATTTAATAAGATTTGAGGTCAAGATGAAGAAACTCAAGTCAGAGACAGAAGAAATCCATCAAAAGTAAAAGCTTCTATGTTCAAACCCATTTCCTGTTAGCTAACCAGATTCTTCAAATTCCATTAAAACATAAGAACAATGCTGACTGCTAAGAAATAATATATAAACCAGGATCAGACTAAAAGGTTCATTTATTTCAATGTTTAAAATATCAAAAGGCAGAACCTGCAAGTAAAATTCTGTTACACAAACAGATTTAAGTGATCAAACCAATAAAAAGATCAAATCTTTCAGCTTTGAGTCCCAAATCAACATGAACTACCAGGTAGAACTGATCACGAGACATTCAGACCGGTTGTCTTCAACTAAAACATCAAACAAAAAAGAAAAATGTCAAACAATTCCTTGACCTCTGACACCCTGATTAACATGTTTAAAGCCTCCTCACTGCCAGACAGACAGATGTTTTACAGATGAGCTGACGGTGCAGCAGCTGGTGTTTGCAGTTAGTCACTTGCCTTCTTGTGTGATGCAGATGGAGCCACTGCCCATCCCCACCCTCAGAGCATCCACTCCTGCATCGATGAGGTTCTTGGCCTGAGCTGCAGTAACCACTAACACCACCAGAGGGAGACAGAGACTATTAGAGGCTTATAATGAAACAAATCAACCAGTTATTAACTTTAAATCAAAAGGATCAACAAAGCTCCATAAAAACTAAAGCTTGTTGGTTAAAAAAAAATTTCAAAACAAAAATTTTGAACAGATTCATTTACATTTTTCACAATTTGCTTTTGATCAAATAATAACATTTATAAGAGATTTGGGGGAAGTTCATGTGTGAATATTTTAGTGTTTAAATGAAGGTGGATGTAGTTACCATTGCCTCCAACAACCTGCAGGTGGGGGTATTTTTCTTTAATATATTTAATCATGTTGATCTGGAAGATGGAATTGCCCTGAGACGAGTCCTGATGGGGGAGAAGTAACACATCATTATCATCTATAAATCCAGTTAAAATGTGTGTTTGATCCTGATCTAATCAAAGACACGCCGTGAAATCTGCTCCACAGGTGAACAGATCAAAAAATTTCATCCAATGATGATCATCAATAAAAAGAATTATTTCTGGTTCAAATTCTCAGCAGGAGAAGACTTGAGATGTTTTATCTGTTCCCACGCAAGACTCCAACAAAAACTTCAGAAAGGGTTCAATTAAAACTCAGTTTAACTTATTTCAAACAGTTTGGAAAGTTCTTTAGTATCGCAATGGAAATCTGTACAATTAAAGCTGAAGTGTTTCCTCGCTTTGCTATGAAGAAGACCTCACCAGTACGACCACGTCCACCCCGCTCTGCACCAGCAGGTCCAGTCTGTACTTGTCATCATTATGGGTGCCGATGGCGGCGCCACACAGCAGCTGTTTACGAGAGTCTTTGGAGGCCAGAGGGAAATCTCTGTTCTTCTTCAGGTCTGTGCGAGCAATGATGGACACCAGCGAGCCCTCTTCATTCACTATGGGCAGTTTACCTGCAGGGTGACGCAGAAACATAAGCACATGCACGTACGGTGACACTCACATGCTTTAAGTTCACATTTGAAATAAGTTTTATATGATTTTAAACATTTCATCTTCACCTTTCTTGCTCTTCTGCAGGATTTCATTTGCTTCTTTCAGAGTCACTCCAGCAGGTGCAACAACTAGATCCTCTAACTTCGTCATCACCTGTGAATAAAGTGACAACAGAAAAGAAACATTTTGTGGATGTTTACGGATGAAAAGATTTAACAGATGTCTAATGCTTGAATCCTGGAAACAAGGAGATCATCAGTCATTCACCTGTTTGTGCTAAATGACTTTGAGTCCCAGGACTAGTGGAGTTGTCCAGGTCAAACCCCCCCCCCCATTATATGGACCATTAAAGTCTTGTGACTCATTTACCAAAACAGCTTGAGCACCAGCCATTATGGTTGGTGTCTGAGTTTTTACTCTGCAGAAAGCTTTTTGTTATGGATCTCTTGCAAAGATCCAAAACGAGTTTTTCTGATAAATTTGCTTCCTGAAGCTCAAAAAACATAATTAACATTGTTGCATTTAAAAGTTTTTGAATAGAAGACAAATAATAAAATCCTTCATATTCAATTCCTTTACAATAAAGCAGCAGTTTGGAGATTCAGTTTGTTATAATTTTAAAGCGTGATCTAGTTAATAAACAGGAATCTGCTGAGTTACATGTTGCTTTAACTTGTCAACACATCAGTCCCCTGAATGAGCTGCACACCTGTCACATGTTTTACAAACTGCTGAATCTGCAGCAGCTCCTGTTCAAACAGATGTTTGGAAATGATCTGATTGTTTCCTGCATCTGCTCTGTGAGTGAAACCAGGATTTAATGGCAGATTGTTAGTAGAGATTTGGTGCAGGGCCTTTAAAACAGAACTTTATCTTTTTCATGCTTTGAAATGTCACATTTAGTCACTGAACTAGTCTCTTGGACCACATTGAGAGAAAAACAGGAAACAGATGGTAATTTATTTCCCTTTTTACCGCATTAAATGTGGCATTTCATTTTAGGAGGAATATTCACTCATTTTTAAAAGCAGGTGTAAATGGTTGGTGTTTTGTGCTCTGAAAGAATAAAAAAACAAGTCAAGCAGCTGAGCATCTAAACAAAAATAAACATCAAATAAATGCCACATTTAAACATTGATTGATTTTATATTCATTTTTCTGACAATTCCAGGCTGCAGAAAATAAAGATACAATTTAGTAAAAGAAGGAAAAATATTCAGCTGATTTTAATCTCTTAATGTCACCCATTTCTAAAGGGATGTAGATGCTTTTATTTTTGCCTAAGTGCATAACTGCTGTAACAATGTTTCTCCCACTTACTGCTTCACTTTTTAAAAAATGTTTCCATTTAGATTTTTTAAGCGATTGTTTTAAATGTTTAAATAAATGAGGCAAATCTCAGACCCTCAGTTAAATGCTGAGAAGATTTTACAGACTTTATATGGTGGCAATGGGCAACATGTAGGACCTGAAGAAAGTGCTTGGTTGGTTCCTCACCTCGCTCAGTGGCAGGTTGTGATCTTCCTCCTTCAAAAAGTCAATATCTCTGGAGGAGATGATTCCCACCAGCTTTCCACCCATTTTTCCGTTGTCTGTAATGGGGATGCCACAGAAACCATGTCGCGCTTTGGCGAGGAAGACGTCCTGCACTCGCTCGTTGGGGCTCATCACCACAGGGTCTGTAATGAAGCCCTGTTCATATCGCTGGAGGAGGGAGGGGGGGTGTGGAGGAGTTGGGGCAGAAAAAGGTGCAATGAAGGGAATAAAAAGCAATAACTGCCAAAGTTCTACAGCTGGGAGGGAAGACATGCTGAGAAACACTGGGTGTTACTAAAGGCGTACTGTCTGCAGGAAACCAGGTCATAAAACATGCAGAGAAACACTACATGTGGACGATGAAACAAGGAGAAAAAAAATATATATAATGAGAAAAGTCCCACTGACAAAAGATAGATGAGAGACTGAAAGAAGATATTGAAATAAAACAGTTATCAAGAAAAATAAAGAATTAAGTGCAAGAAAAAAAAATTCACGTTTTAAATCCTACCTTGACTTTTCGAACTTCATTAGCCTGAAACTCGGGGGTGCAGTTGTGGTGGATGAAGCCGATACCTCCAGTTAACTGAGAGAAGATACAAAGGAGTGAGTGTTTGTGAACTCAGACTAAATAACTCCATGAGGATCATACTCACCGCCATCGCAATGGCCATGTTGGCCTCTGTCACCGTGTCCATGGGAGACGACACTAACGGCGTCTTCATGGTGATTTTTTTAGTGAGTGCAGATGTCAAATCCTGGATAAGAGACATGGCCCAAAATAAAACTCAATTATTATTTGCTCTCCTGCTGAATTTGTAAATTTACTCAAAATCAACAGAAAATCTAGAAAATAAAAACATCTTTTTATAGTTCTTTACATTCACGAAGCTGATGCATCACTAACTTGGCCATTTTTCTCAAACTCAGATGTGACATTAGCTCAAATCTGATTTCATGCGATAACAAATATTTGTCCATCATCACTCACCACTTGATCAGCTGTAAAGTTGATGTAGCCTGGCAGAATCAGGAAGTCACTGTGGGAAGGAGGCAGAACTGTTTAGAGCAAAGCTATAAAAACATGTCTCCAAAACCTTTAAGAGAATCCAAATTCCTTTAATCAAACAGTCACGAAAGATAAACTGATAGTTTGAAAATGCACATCTAAATGTAGAACTATTAAACTTTGCAAGCCTTCACCTATATGATCGGATATCAAATGAAACCTTTTTATTATTGGCCTGTACAGACCAATGCGGCTTCCACGTAAGAAAAAAATAGACTTGAACTATTTCAAGCTGGACGTTCAGAGGGTTTCGTGTTTCAGAAGAGTGTGAAGCGTCCACAGTGTCAGAGCGAGAGGCTCATCAGACCAGGAAAAAGTATTACAGCACCGTCATATACATCGAAAGCATTTCTATTTAGGTAGATTTATAAAAGGAGAAGTTATTCTGTGATCTGTAAATATTTATGTCCAAATGGAACAAATTTACACGTTTTTATTATCATTTATATCTCTGAGTAACTGGAAGTGACATTCAAGAACATCAAGGAAAAGATGAAGAAAAAGATGAAAAGAAGCTTGAATTTTATTAATCATTTTTACATCTTGCCTCTGATTAGAACTATAGTTTAATCGTTTTATTTTGGGACAAACAGTATCATCACTCTGACAACGGAGACTTTGATGTCTAATTTGGGACCAGTGTGTCAACAGAAAGAATGTGGCACATGTTTTTAACCCAAACAGATTAAAATATTTTATGTTTCTAAAGCGTGAATCTCTAATTAGTTACAGTAAATAAATATTAGTAATTATGTATTTTTGTAAGTGACAAGTTTAACTAATATACAGGTGTGTTTGATCAGCTGGTCAGTGTGTGTTTACTTGTATGTGAGCCCGTCTCCACAGTTGAACAGCTGCTGTCCCGTTAGACCGTCATCGGGAACGTAACCGGTCTGACCGCTAATGAGGTAGTCCGCCATGACGTCCAAACAGCTTTCACTAAAACGAACCCACCTTTGAAGGAAACCGGTGAATAAATGAAAGTAAAACAAGGCGCACACAGTGGCCAAAAACAGAGACCGATAACTTTCTCTCCTTGCGCTGGGATTTGACCTCCCTGCCGGTAAGCTAATGCTCCAACCTGCCTCGTGGGCCTTGTAGCAACCGTAACGAGTCCCGCTGTCTGAACTTCTGTTAAACGTTAGAGATTGAGTAAATAATTAATCTGTGGAAAATAAAAACATCCCTCTTCTGGCCTCGCTTTAGCTGGTCCACTGTTCATGCTCTTGCTGCAGCTTTCACCAACACGTGCAAAATTTTTTCCTGACAGCTTCCGGCATTGACGTCACATCCTGCTAACACGCCCTCTTGTTGGTTGATTTGTTCATGGATTCTGAATTAAAACGTTTTTATATTAATTTTGTTTTGTTCTACAGCTGTATAAAATTGATTCGTTTTTTTACCAGCCTTTTTGGGAAATTATGCCAAAAGGAACAGCGCTAATTTAAAATCTATAAATTAAACTTGTGTTAAAATCCACTCCAGCACATATTCAGCAGTTTCTAAATATTTATAGGCCTACTATGATATATTTAGTTCCTAAATATATAGAACTGGACATGGACAGAAAGGCAAATACTGAAATTACTTTTGTAGAAAAAACAAAAATGAGCCAATGGACTTAAACACCTTGTATGGCTGCCATTCACCATTTATCTGTAAATATCCCTAACTAGGTCACACACAGGAGGTCAAACATAGTAAAGCTGTAAATACTTTTCTGATACTCAGCACACACTCAGCTATAGGAGGCATTTTGGATTTCTGTAACCAGAGTCAAAACAGCAGCCAGAAACGTAAAACTTTATTGAGAGAATATTCCTATTTTGAATGAATGACACGTTTACACCTTCTAAATATAATCATTTTTTATAAAAACTTGTGACACATTTGATTTGTGTGTAGTGTGGGTGTGTAATGAACACACAGGAAACAGGATCCAGTTTTAAAAACTTTCAGTAACTATTTTTTTCTGTATTAATGTACAACTGTTGAAAATTACAGCAATTTTTCTTTTGCTTTTTTTATTTTATTTTTTTTTTACATGTTTTATCAACAGCCATATTCCAGAAGAAAAATGAGCCAGGAGAGAAAACAGAGGACGAATAAAAGGAAGGGGTGGCAGTAAAGGAAGGCGAGAGGGCATGAGATGGGGAGGAGACAAATAAACAAGTTTCCTTTGTGCAGAGGAGTGTTTGCGTGTGCATCCCATCTCGATGTCAGAGGGAGGCGCTGCAACACCTGTGACTATCACTTGTGGAATCTAAACAACTTTATCTGATCAGTGGAGGAGCCATTGTTAGAGTTTAATGAACAAGACACAATGAACAAAAATGAAGCAACAATAGAACATCAATGGGACAAACTAGGTAGTTTTACCTCGTCCTTTTAATTTTCTAGCCACGATGGCAGAAGCACCTTCTAAATTAAACACTGATGAGAACATCTAAAGTAGCTGCCGTCTAATAACATTTACTTTTTCGCTTCTTTTTTCATAGCAAATTGCATCAGATTCATTTGTTAAGTTTTATGATTAAGTGCAACCTGGTCTGACTGAAAATAATTTGTCAAAAACTGAGTCAGACTAGAAGCAGGAAGCATCAGTCTCCACTAGCTGGAGCAGGTCGAGGCCCACAAGAGTCAAACAAGAACAAGTACACCACTTCTGTGGAAGTTATTTTTATTTATTTCATGAAGCTCTTGAATCAAAGAGGGATTTTTTTTTATTTTTTGAGTTAAAGAAGTCAGTGAGTGATACAGGTGCAGCTCCAACTAGTGCCTTTAAGTCAACACAATTTATATAAAACCAAAAACTACAGGTTCACAATCTGAACCATCGCCCTCATGAAAAAGATGTTACTCTTTTCACCAAAACAGCACAAGCTTCTTTTCAAGCAAATCTGTTTTTAAACCTCAAACATTGACCTGCACGATCAGATGCGAAGCTGAAACAAGTGTAACCACGGTGAAGGTGGCGAAAAGTGTAAATGAGGTGGATGTGAAATGGAGGAAGTGATGCGATGTGACATTCGGTGACCCTGCAGCATTATGGTTGTGAGCGGAGGGAAAGACAACAGACCAAAAGTAAAGATAAGAGCATGTGCAGAGAGGCGACGAGAGAGGAGGGGGTCAGTATGACTGCAACAACAGATTATCATAAAAGGAAGCGTAGGTAGGAGGCAAGGAAGAAAGTAAGAAGGGAGATGCTGGTGCTTTGCAGTCATGTTTGGAGCTTCAGGTGTCGTGGAAATCCTTCAGCAGCGTACGTCGCCTCTGCTCAGCAATGTGCATCTGATTCTCCAGATCCTATAAAAAAATACATTCAACAATATTAAAGATTTCCTTTATTAGGGACATGTGTTTGTGATAAGTGTCCTCTATTCATTTAGTCATAATGAGTTCCCACCCCAATCTGCACTCTTACCCCTCTGTCACTGGCGCTGAGCTCGCCCTCGCCTCCTACAACTCCTCTCTCATAGCTGTCAGCTCGCTCTACCTTCCACGACAAGTTTTCTATCTCTGCTTCCAACTGGGCCTGTTGGTATTCAAACTGCACAGAACCAGAAGGAAAAGTTTAAGGTCAAGACTATTAGATCGAATGAAAAGAAAACTATAAAGATATGGCCACAGAGATAGTAGAGAGAAGAAGTTTGTCTCTCACCAGTTTCTTCCGAGGGCCAGACTCCATGTAATAGGCGTAGGGGTAGGTATACTGCAGCGTGTAGCGACACTGGAAACACAAAACATCCTCTTGGTACAACATAAACATTTTAACAAGTAAAACACATTAGCAGTTTGGTGATGTTCAGTTTTCAAGTCTTCAGCATGCTGAGATTACCAAATCACAATGTGCTAATATGCCCAGTGACATCAACGTTAGTCTTTTTAAATTAAAACATTCTCAAATAAATACTAAATACAACTGTTTTTTTTTTTTTTTTTTAGAACTCTAAAATATCAATTAATCCTTCATTTCCAGGTCTGATGGTCTCTCTGAAGAGTTTTCACAGTACCTTAGCCAGTAGCTTTGCAGCGTTATGCAGATACTGCCAGTCAATCCAAGTTCCCAAATTGTTCATGGTTCTCTCCTGGATCTTCTCCTGGATTCTCTGATACGTCTGAGCCTCCAGCTGCAGAGACTTGTTATGATTCTCCCACTTGTAGTAAAAAGAATAAACAAATTATTCATAGAAGACAAACAATAGCAAATGCAATTTTATTATATTACTAGAAAGGCTGTTAAACACTGGTTTGCCTTAAAAACCTTTCCTTTGATGAGTGTATTTTTTTTTTTATAAACTGGAGCTTGCTTGTCAGTCCCACATCTATTTAAAATATTCCAAAATCCAAAAAAACTTACCCTCTCAAAGTAGAAGAGGTATTTTTTAAGGGCCTCTCTGGCCTGAGCCTGCTGGCTCTGGTTGACTATATCCGGGTTTTCTTTGTAGCGGCTGCACTCATAGTATTCACTGCCATGAGTCTTCCAGTCTCCAAGACACATCCAGCAGAAATCTTTCAGGAATCACAAAACACATCCTCATTAACTCTGGATACACGCTGCATAATCTTCTCAATTCATCATTAGGCATTTTGTAAAACCAAATAATTGACAAACCTAAAAGATTCAAAATGAGCTCGTATTTTATATGACATGAAACAAGTGATGTTGGTTATGTTGTATTAGGAATATAATGTGGCTTTACTGATTTGCAAATCGTTGCATTCTGTTTTTATTTACACTTGACTCGGTTTAGTTTTGAGTCGATAGAAATCCAAACAGGAAGGAAAATAGTGAGATGTGAAAACACATCAATGGACGAACTGAATCAAAGTAACTACACGTTGTTTTCATGTTTACTTTTAAAAACACAAAAGTTGAGAGACTTTTCCCTCAACAGCACATTAATTAGACATCTTGTTTCTATCTTTTTGGAAGTTTGACTGTTGGTAATTTATATATGATGTCTTGCTCCTCAAGGTAACTTTCAGGAGCTGCCAAACCTTTGAGATAAACAACTCACCATGTTTGCACTTGGAACATTGCTGAAAAACACACACAGAGGAGGGAAGTGAAATTAATGAACCAAAGACTTTCTTAAACAAGTTGAAATCAGTTTAAATTCACCAAGTGACTCTTCACACAAAAACATATACAAAAATCTGCTTATTGTTGACTGAATAAATCTATTAAATGTGGAGAGTCTGAACATATTTTGAACATTCCTTCTGTTCTTACCATGTGATTACATCCTCCGTTCTTTTCAATGCAGATATTGCACTTTGGACACTGAAGGAAAAACAAACAGCTTTTATTTTTCCTTTGAAATCTGTGTGTATAGTTTGTATATGCACAAATGGAAATGCAGTCATCATACATCTTTAGTGTGTGCGCTGATGTAATTTGCAGTCTCAGAGTCATCCGCGCATTTGGTCAGCCATTTCCGAATTGTTGCACAGTCTGTGGGGGCGTGGTACATCTGACGGCATTTGAAACTGAAGGAGAGTCAATGAATCAAAGCATCATTATATTCCAGTGTGTTTCTTACATAAGAAAACAGAACAGTGTTGTCTAATTTCATGACAGCATCCATTTCTATTTGAGTGTTGGAACATGTGAGTGAATCCTACCAGAAGACTTCACTGCAGCGGCTACACTGTACTCTGCGTGCCCGAGGCTCCTGCACCTTGATGACCATGGGACAGTCTGCACCTGGACACAACTGCAGCTGGAAGTGACTCTGCAAGAGAAGCAAGAATTAAGGACTGCAGTAAGACATATAAACCTAATTATACCTACATTTTCTTGAAGATGTTTTAGTAACAGCTTGTTGCATTCTGTAAAATGTGATTTGAATGACAGGGATCATGATTTGTCTCTATAATTTTTCTTTCTCAATGATTCTCCATGTGCATCTGATGTCTTAGCTTGGATGACACATCTGAACAAACAGAAAAGTTCACAAGGAGCCAGTCACACACCTCAACATAATCTCTGAAGAGGTAGCGTCTGTATTTGTCCTTCAGCTCTTCTCCGGGCAGCAGCGGCAGGACAAAGTCTTCTGGCATACACAGAGAACAGTCCTGGGCCATGCACGAGATTCCTGCACACAAACAGCTTTTTTAAATCAAAGCAACGGCAACAAGTAACTGTGTTTCCTACAAAATAAGATTTAAATTGTTAAATATGGCAACAAAATCATTAATTTGCCAATAATACCACTGGATGGAAGAGGAAACAATCCTGTGCTTCATTGTTTTTGATTTCAGTGAAAAAACATGAATCAATCAGGATGGGGAAAAATAAGTAAACAAGTTGCAGAATATGCTTGAAAAGCCTGTCAAGAATAAGTCCATTAATGGGAAACACAGTGGACACGCTGCACAGCAAAGGCTGTAAGTGTGTTCTGATCCTTTAAAGCCTGATGTAAAAAATATGTTCCAGAAAGTTGTTTTTCAATTATCTGTTTATTAGACAAAAATAAAATAATTAACCACTGTAGTATTTATTGTATAATAATTAATAATAATAATAAATATGGCACTCACCCCCCATGTAATACCACCAGAGGGCAGAAAACA
>SSNP01000025.1:1817012-1866894 GCA_006937955.1 Pachypanchax playfairii | reverse complement strand
TGTACAGGATTCTATGCAGTACTAATCCAGTTAGAGCACTTAGAAACTTTAAAATGCCTGTTTTAAATATGGTATATTTGGCATGTTCAGGTTAATAAATCCTTAAGTAACTCAAAACTGATTACTGGCTCATGAAACCACCTGCTGTTGTGTTTGGTCTAAGCAGACTGGTTTCTAATGTTACACTGACCTAGAAACTAGATTGGGGTCACACTTCATCACAAATCTGTCCTTGGTGCAGCCGATAGAGAAACTCTTATCAGACTCAGACTCTGATCACGGAGGACTTACTTTACTCAAAAGGCTGTTTAGAAATACAATGACTCCATATAAACTACTTACACACACACCACTACAAAAGACAAACTTAAATACATCTATTAAACTGCACACATCCACCCCTCCCACACACACTTAGTAAACTGCACAACTTAGAAACGATTCATTCAGATGCCCACACACCCATCTGCTATCCTGCTGACATAAGCGCACTCTCTCACAGGCATGCACTGATAATCATGAGGGTGCTGCAACAGCACGCCTGCCTGGTAAACTTAATACCTTCTGGGGTCATCAAACCCCTTTTACTTACTGACAGGCCTTCTAGGATTTTATGTCATACACATATGAAGAAACGAGTAAACAAATATGTACACGTTCAAACCCCCAGAAGGTGGAGTGTTTTCTGTTAGTAAAAACTCTGCAGGAAAAAGCAAGACTGCAACTCAGCCACAACAGATGTGCACAAAGCACATGCACACACAGTGCAGCACTCACCCACTCCAATGCCATCTTTAACCAGAACAGTGCAGTGCTGCTCCCAGCATGCTTTGCAGAAAGAGTGCTGACAAGGGAGTGCCAGCAAGGAATCTCTCCGTACAACCTGTAGGCACACTCCACATTGGAGGGACTGAGGGGCCTGAAATGCACACAGACACAAAGCAGTAATGAACTAATTCATCACAGTCCCTCCCGAAGAAACGCATTATTTTCGTAAACAACTCTAATGAGATATCAACTGTCACATTTTTCTATAGTTTAAATCAGAAAACCATCGACTGTTTGAGCAATAATGGGCCATTTGCTGCTTTTAAACTTGATATTTGTCTTTAATGAATGAGTGCAGTAGTAAATTAGTGGATGAAAGAATTGAGTTTTACTCACAGTGACTAATCTGCATGTGCTGCTGGGCTGGACCAGAGCTTCTGACAAAAGCAGAGATGAGTTGGAATTATGTCTGTGTAGAAAAATGGACAGAAAACCTGAGTGAAAAAAACAAAGATTAAATAGGTCGAACATGTCCTTTAAACCCTGATGGGTGAATGGGACCTTGTATCAAATCAGTGTTTATAACAGCAGATAAAGAGGAAAGAACAAATGATTGGAAGACAGAGTCACTGCTCTCCTGTTTGTTTTCAGTAACAAGAGAGCATTTTCCTGCCAGCTAGAGTCAGCGTTTTAAAGGCATTCCAATGTTTCATTATTATCAAACATCAATACAGATATGAGTCCAAAACTCCATCAGGTGTGCTGAGAACCAACTGGAATGCAAACAATGAAAGAAAACGAGAAAAAGAAAGAAAGTCTGAGAAAGACCCAAATATCAGAGCCAAATGTTTGCAAAGGGACATCAGAGAAATCAGTCACCAGGAAACACCTTATCAAAGAGAGCAGGAGGAGGAGGAATAAGAGGAGGAGGAGGGTAGGTAGGTAAAGAAGAAACACTTCTGAGAACAAAAGAAGAAAAAACTAAGTGTATTTCATAAACCAAGAAGTAATTCCAAATTTAAAAGAAAAAAATCTGCATTTTGAACAGATGTGAACTGTGAATGAACAACAGAAACATACCTGTCCAGTATTTGTGAAACCTGCCAGTGAAAATGTACCAGGATCAGTTTGGCTACTGATGGTGAAACCTGTAAAAATAAAATGACATGACTGAAATGATGTGCTGCTTAGGGTTTGAATAATAATGTTCCAAATTTATACTAAGTTGTACTTTTAGATTAAGTTTCAAAGACACTCAAAATAATATGCATCCTACATTTAATGTGATTATACAAAACAATCTCTTGATTTAACATTTAATTCATTTTTTATTCTAAAACTACACACATCAAAGTTAAAAGAGCACAATATATCAGACTCAGAAGTGTTTCAGTGTCAAACAACAACTCTCACTGCCAGACATGACACCAATTTCATGTTCTTAAACTACAAAAAAGGTAAAAAGAGTTGACGGGTTTCATAACACAATGAGAAGACAATGACCAGATTATTGTTGCTTTGATGTGCACAGCAACTAACCAGTTTCTATTTAACTTTTTTTGCATGTTCTGTGTTTTTGTTCCTCCTTAATCACAACAGTTATTTCCAAGAACCTCTTTATTTAAACCCTTAAAAACACACTTTACACAGCAAAACACACTGATGCTGAATGAGCGAGGCGAGACGCTGCTAATGCAAAGCAGAATCTAATGCTGCTCTACTTTCCTGAGCCAATCAGCACCCAGGATGCTTAACCATGTGCTTCTCTTCCAACAGCATCCTGTGTATGAAATCAACTGGAAAACCAACTAAGGAAGCATGTACTGGAAATAAAAGAACCCATGACTGTTTGTAGATACAATTTGCAATTTAGCAAAGCTGCAAAAGCCAAAGAGTGTTATAGTGAGAGATTACTGGATATTTGAAGGTTCTTGTGATTTTGGTCCTTCTAAAACACATAAATCTCAGTCTTACTCACCTTCAGATCAGCAGCCACAATGTTTACTTGCTCCGTAAGCACACACTGGCTGTCTTTGTATGACAGACAGTTGAACTGGTACTCCTCTGGATCGAAGGAGTCAGCACCCTGTTGTTCCACGTCATTAGCTACTCCTTCGTAATAATGTGAAATGTCACCTTGATCCTCCTCATCTCCACCATCATCATCATCCTCTTCTTCTTCAGAGTTCACCCCAAAGTCCTCCTCGTTGCTGTCTGACGCCTGGCTGTTCATGTCCACAGACATCTGGTTGATTTAATCTATCACCCAGACAGGTAGACGAACCGCCTACCTGTTGGATTCAAGTGGTCCAATAATGGTTGAAATGGCTTGATAGAAGCTCCACCTCCCCCTTTCCACCTTGTGCCAGTGTTTAGCGACACCCTCCCTTCCTGTCTGTCTGAGGCGCAATGGAGCGCGCTCAGCAGCAGCGGAAGAAGCAGAAGAAATCACACTCTCCGTCACTCATTTGGAAAGCAGCTTACGGTACAATCTGAGGAGAGAAAGAGAACATTAGGTCCTTTTTGAACAGAAAGAAAAGCTACTCCTTAATGCTTGAATCTCACGATATTATTTTAGTCAGCTCTCCAACAGAGCAGCAAGTGTAACAGGACATTCATAAAAATAACTGGAATTTCCTTAAATGGTACAAAAACAAAACAACAACTCATTAACTTGAATTATTTACATGAGAGGGTGACTTTAAGACAAACTTGTTCTTCTTTGCATGCAAGGACAGTTAGTCAGGATCTAAGACTCAACGTTGGTTCTGAGATTCTTCTTCTTCTCCTTTCAGCTGTTCCCTTCCGGAATCGCCACAGCAAGCCATCCGTCTCCATCTAACTCTGTCCTCTGCATCTTTTCTCACACCAACAAACCTCATGTCTTCCTTCATTACATCCATAAATCTCCTCTTTAGTCTTCATCTTCATCTAGGTCTCCTGCCTGGCAGTTCTCATCTCAGCATCCTTTTCCCAATAAACCAACTATCCATCCTCTGTACATGTCCAAACCATCTCAGTCTCTCTCTAAATTAAATTTTCAAATAATTGTAAAAACAGTAGATTTTTTGCCAAAATGGTAGTTAGTAAAAGGTTTATGCCACTGTTATTTTGTGTTGATGGTTTGGAACCCACTGATCTGGACTTACCTTGTGGCTGGATTAGGACGCAGTTTTCTCCCTCCTTCACAACTGACACGTTTCAGTGACACCTGCTTTACTAACCCTGTGACTCTTCGTCTTTCCCTGCTGTTAAAATTGAAGTGTGAGTGTAGATAAATATTACACTTTCCCAGATTAGCAGATGAGGCCTCAGTTGACTTAAGATAAACTGGTGGCAAATCAGGAAGTAAAACTGGACACTGGAAAAGGTTCCACCAAGTTGGAACTAATCCAAAATAACCACAAAAATAAATCCCACCACAGCAGTGACATCTGACTAATATGGATCAATTTCAGCATTTTTCTTTTATTTGAGTTGTGGAGTGAAAATATAAAAGAAAAAAACTGGTTCAAACTCTTCAGCAAAAAAAGTTTTAGTTCCAACTACAAGGATCTTTCCTGTTTGGCTCACAACAGTCAGCAAGCTGTTAATCCGTTCTCGAACTCCCCAGAAAGGACGCTGAGCAACAGTTGCACACAAAGTATTAAAACATTTCGAAAACAAAGTGTGTAATATCTTGTGGAATATTAAAAAATTCCCTCCCTGTGTTCTATTTAGCACCATGAGAAAGAAACCACTCCCAGCTGCACAATACATTCAGTGTATGAACCTGTAGCAAATCTGAGGGCTCAGCTTCACATGGTATTAGTTCACATAGTGGAACTAAGAACTTCTTTTAAGGAGCACCGCAACTCTATATAAGCACAGCACAACATGTATAAATATCTGTAAATATACAGTAACAAACCTGAGTATAACAGGAATAAAAACCTCAAACTAAAGTATAACTTTCTAACACCTAACATCACTGAAGATAAATTTGACCAATGACGTGTTTTTATTTGGTCAACAGGAAGAATGGTCAAAAATGCCCATCAACAGCTAAACCTTGTGGAAATCCTTCCCAGAAGAGCTGAAGCTGTTACAGATGGTCGGTTTCAGAACCCGGGGGGGGGTCACTAAAGTTCACGTGTTTGTAAAGACAGATGTTTGGAGACGTCAGGCAGGTTTTCTGGCACCGGACTTCAGATGTGACTTTGCACATTTTAACTTGAAGTGTAAAATAAGGTTACCCGGGGAAGCCTGCCAGCTGTCCGGTGCCAGCAAAGCTACAGACGAATGTTCGCATTCCGTCCAGTCCGATCCAGGTTAAAAATAGGGAGCAAACTGGGTGACACAGATCTCTCTAAGCTAATTTAATACTGTCTCTCAAAACAGATTAGATAACAGATTTAGGGTAAAGTCAAATACTGTTTAAGAGACTGAATTTCGGAGCGTGAAAACCGTTAGAATGACTCTAGACAACATGAACATTTTGGTTCGACCTCGGAGAAGAAGCTAGATTCGGTGAAGTCAAATCCAAGAGTGTCTGTTTGACTTGTCGTTAGCAGAATTAGCTTTGTGGCTAGCGTGCTGGTAGTTGTGCTCAGCAGTTAATTATCGGCTTGTAAAACACATAAACACATCGAAATAAAGTGTACACTTCTTTTACAGCAGGCTTGTTTTCAAGAAAAAGTTGATTTTGACTCCGAAACGAGAAGAGCAAACCAAATTACCAACCTTTCTTATCATTCTCTTCACCTAAGCCTCCGCCTCTCACCTACTCTACTCCGGGGATTGAGATGTAAACAAGGCCCTTTTCAGTTGCAGATTACACACACATTCAAACGGCTGAAGCTTTGGTTTTCAGGTAGAAAAGTCTGTGGCATTTACCTTTTGAAGTAGACCTGACCCGGACTGATGTTAACAACCAGGAGCGAGTTCTGTGTGGGGGAATCTAAAGAGCAGTTTTCACGCTTTTCCCTGGCTGTTAGGCGGAAGATAGACGGTAACGGAGGTGCTTATCAACGACGTCACGTCCGCGTTTCGCACGCAGCGTCAAGGAAACACGTGATTTCATTATTTTTATTATTTTATTTTTAATGTCCTCTATAAAACAAAACATTTTATTGCAGGTGTTCTGGGAGATTTATTTTATAATTTTGCCACTTGAAGAATTTTAGTAAGCTTATTTTTAACCTAATTTGTTCATATTTACAAATTTACATATTTTAAGAACTTAATTTCAATATACTGTGCATTAACTTAGGAAATGAGAAGTTCTGCATCATAAAAGTATTATTAGAGGCTTTTACACTGTTTATTTCCCAACTTTCTGATTTCACTGTAAGACAATTTCTTTCTTATAAACGATAGATAATCATAACATCTGCAGTAACGTGTTCCTACTGCAGTTTTTCCTGCTTATAAGTAGCAGAGATTAAAGTAAAACTGCATGTATCAGGTCCCCACAGCTAGATGAAGCTTTGTACATGTGATATGGGGTGTTGGCTAATACTTGAATGCATTACGTTCTGAAGTGGTTCCCTGAAGCAACTGAGAGAAGGGTTGGGCCCAGACATAAATCAAATATAATTGGTTATGAACTGCTGTACAGGATGATTTAATGCATTTAGTGCAGATAATGTTCAGTCAAAGGTTACTGGTACAAAAAGTAAAAAAAAACACCTTAACTTAAAGTCTTTAGTTTACATATTGATTTGAGTAACACCCTTGTTTTATGTTCATATTTCATCCCAGTCATTTAAGTAACAGATTAAAGTAACTTGAATTATTAGTTTTATTATTTAAAAACAGAAAAAAATGTTAGAAATATTTAAAAGTAAAAACTGAACAGAAACATTTTATGAAGAATACATAGTCTCATAATCAGTCACTTTCTTTTTCTACAGAAAAAAGTAAAATTTAAAGTCATTCAGCCCAAATAAATAGTTATTTACTCTTAAGTTGATATTGAATTACTTGAATGGTCAAGGCTTCTCATAGTGAATATTTTTCACAACACAAGTCAGCATGCAGCTCCACATCTTATAATTATTTACAAACTTTTATTTAGATTAACATGTATTTTTTTATCAGTAATTTCTTTTCAACATTTTGCCACTTCAGCATGTGAAAGTTTGATGTAGTCAGTTAATAAGCATTTCACCAACTGAATATCTAATCAAATTTAAAAAGTAAAAAGATTTGATCTGATATTAACTAAATTATGTATATTGACAAAACATTAAATGTTGATTGTCAAATTTTGTTTTTTTTCAAACCCTTTAGTTGTAAAAAGAAGATAAAAAGACACAATCCAGAATGTTTTTTATGCTTTTTTTATTCAAACTTCTACAAAAATACTTTTCATACAAAACAGTTTAAAACATTTCCACCATCATGTGTGTATAAAAACAAACAAATGAGAATCATGAAATGGTGTTAAAATTCAGCTAGATTAAAAAAGTTCCTGGAATGCAGCATCTATTCATTGTTTCTGTCCGTGTGTGGGGGTGTATGTTGTCTCCAGCTGTTATCAGATGAGACGCAGGTATGACCTGGACAGGTCATTAGTCCATCACAGGACCACAAATGGACAGAAAAACATTCCCTTACACCAATTTAAGGTCATGCATATTTATGGTCCTTTGGAAGAAACCCACATGTGTACAGTGAGAACATGCAACTTCACACAGAAACTTCCCAATCAGATTTAAAACTGAGAACCTTCTCGCTGCATGGCCTCTGCACCACCATGCAGCCATGTCTCAGACAAACAAAAGGATTAAAAAGAAAATGAATCTATATACAGTGACGTACATCTTTTTCAGAACATTCCGTCCAGATGAAAATGACTAACAACATAATTCTGCCAAACAAAAACAAACTGAAACCATTTAGATCAACTGGTAGGTCACTGAATATTAAACCCACATCTGAACCAGGAGTTTAAATGAACAGTAGTGTTTATTCATGTAAAATACATGATTTTACCATTTAGAACATGAAAACAACCCTGCAGATACAGTATGTGTTTCTGTCTTGCAGGTAGCAACGTTTACACAATCAATGTGGTGAGTATTATTTACTTGCTGTAAATCCAAGTTTTTGTGGTGAACTATAAAAATCCCATCACGCCCACATGAGAATGATAATGGTCAGATTTTGGAGAACAACGGTGCCTTTATGTGACACTCTGTACACACATGAAGCTGAAGGACACTTTCTAGATTTAACATTCATACAGTGCTTAATGGCAACCTCCCTTTTTTTTTTTTACACAGAAGCCCATCTGCTACCTTACAGGGTTTAGAACTCATCATATATTTTATTTTCTGTAGCATCAAAAATAGTTTTATAAAAATAAAACAGGAAATAAGAATGTGAACAGTGATGATGCCAACAGGTTAAATCAGAACAGCATGGCAGCCTTTTTCAATCCGCTCATGATAAATACAGCATCCTGATACGAAGGCTACTCGCCGTTACGAGCAGTCGGTGAAGTGCTTTGTGACAGCAGAGTTTAATCAGCTTCATTTATCAAGTCTTTTCTGCAGTTTTACACTTTTTCAAAAGGGAATAAATGTTGCTCCCGACCCTTCTTCTCTCGTTTTGTTGGCTTCCTCTTCAGTCTGCTGGTGCTCCCCTCATCTTCTTCTTCTTCTTTCCTGTTTTGAGGCCAAGACATTGCTAAAGTCTCAGATGCTGTTTTAGCTCCAGGAGAATCATGTCCAACCACCTCCTCATCAGAAGAAAACCCTGCAGCTTCTCCCCCCAAATCTGAAGCCTTCTTGTTGTACCGCTGTTTAAGCCTTTCTCTGATCAGCAGTCCTTTCACCAGCAGAGTCCAGTTGGTGATGGCTCTCTTTTCCTTTTTCTGGAAGTAGAAAAGACTCAAATGTTCACATAGAAGCAGGAAACGAACAGCTGGACTTAATGAACAAAATGTAAGACAAGCAGGAAATTCATACTTCTATTTAATAAATCTTAATTTATCTAAGAATAAATCCCACTAAAGAAAACAAACACAAACCTCTTTTTCTTTCTGTCTCTGAATCTCCTGTTCTTCCACCCAGGCGGCTCTGAGAATCTCCTCATCTTCTTCACACACGATGTAACCGTCTGTTCTATTACAATCAAAAAGACCAAAATAATTTAAATTTTAAATGTTTTTCGGATTTGTTACAGTGTACAGACACTGATGCTTTCTAAATAAATAGTTTTACCCAAATAAATAGTGATGGAAACTTACACATCCTGAACAATAAGACAAAAAGTTGGAAAACATCTTTTATTATTATTTTTTTTCATAGTGATCAGGTTTTACTGATTTTATAAGTCAAGTCTTACACAGCGTGAGAATATCCTCCGTGGTAGTCGAAGCCCGTGACTGCAGGCGCAGCGTCCAGGTTCAGTTTCCTGGCCACGCGTTGCAGGTTGGGTAACCTGAGATGAACGCAGCCCACTGGTATCATACAGGCTTTAAACAGGTAGACGTTACCGTACTCGTTACGAGGGACCTGGAGGAAACAAACACGGTGAACAATATGGAATCATGCTGAGAAGTTAATCACTTCTGATGTTGAATTTTATAAATGTGTTTGAATTCTTTTTATTTGAAATCTGTCTCTTTCTGTGTCTCTTAACATTCTTCCATGTTGATCAGTCTCACACAGTAAAGCAGATACCTTCCCCTCCACAGCTATGGGCGGCTGGTACTCTTCAGTTTGCCATTCTCCAAACAGAGGAAGGTCCTTCTCATCTTTCATCTCAGACATCATCCGGGCCTTTCGAGAACGGTTAGAGAAGCCCTTCACCATCTGATCAGAAGAGACAGTCACATCAGACTGGAGTTGTTTTAAGCTGCAAGAAACTCATTAGTAGCAGTTCGATTTTCTGTAAAGTCAGAAATAAACGTATTTTCGTCAAACTAAAGCAGTTTGAAGAGCCTCTATAACTTTAACATTTAAAAAGGTTATAAATATCCCTTAACGAAACCAATGTAAATGTGAAATGCAGGTGTTTGGTCACCTTGTATGGCTCCTCTCCGAGACGGACAGTCCGAGCTTCTTTCAGCCATGTTTCTCTGGAATGGAGTGTGTGAACGCAATCTCTACAGAATAAAGTTAGACATTAAAGCATTAACCCCAAAAAGAAAAAAAAAAGTACTTTTTTCTGTTAATCCAAAATTCTTTGTTTATGCACTGTAGAAAGAATGATAACACAGCTTTAACATCACACATATGCATTATAAAAAAGCCTACAATTAATAAAACATGGAAACATGTAAAACTTAGGAAACTTTCTCAGTTCCAATAAGAACAAACTTCCTTATAACAGATTCAAACATTTTAGGGTACCTGGAGTAAACCGGTTCTCCTCTGCAGTATCCGAGCACGGCGGCTGTAGAAGGAAACAGGGCTTCGTACTTCAGCAGGTGTCTCTTTAAGACGTACAGAGGATGGTTCTTGTACTCTGCTATAGAGGTCGGCATGGGTCGGTTCAGAAGTTTATTCTGGAGCTGAGACGTGTTGAAGGTGACAGAACAAACAGTTAGTTGATCCATTTCTAGGAAAAGTTTTAAGTCCCGCCCATTCCATTTAAATTAATGGGACATTTTCCAGAATAAAAACCAAAAGTTCACCACAGATGATTTTTTTAAGGTTTTGAGTCGTTGATTGTAACTAGGAATTTCAACTCCACATCTCTAGTGCTTAAAAATACAACATGGTTTCACTTCTGAATGACAGAACAAGTCTGTTTCTACTATGTGTGTGGTATCAAACTTGCTCAGGATGTGAGAAACTCGGTTTCATCCCACATTATTCGGAATTTTGCTGAAATGACAAATTAATTGAACTTTAACTAGTTTATTACACCGGTAGAAAGAAATAAAGAAAAAGGCAATAAAGTTACATGAATATCAGCAATATGTCTGAATTCTTAATCTGAGGCACAAAGCAAGTTGAAAAAACAAAAGAAGTATAAAATAATTCTCCAGGTTTTGTATGAACGTACCTCCTTCTCCTCCATTTTGCCCCTCTCATCCTCCGGACCCAAAAACGGCTCGAGCGTTTCCTCCCACCACTCATCATCCACTCGTCTCTTCCGGGACGATGTCATCCATGAATGGTCATACTTTCTTCCCAGATCCTTTAAAAACCCATTTCCATCCACCGCCACCACATACGTCAGCGGTGCTGTTGCATTCTGGGAGCAGAGATTAGGCGTTGCGACTCCGTGGTCCACGTCTACACAAATCCAGGAGGATGTTTTCTCCACGTACACCTCTAACCACTCATCTGCTCCAGGCCCCTCTTTCTTATTCCCACTTTGTCTCCTTTTGTTGCTTACAGCTCCTTCATCTTCATCATCTTCATCACAGTCCTCCTCCTCTTTCATCCGTTTTGACTCTTTTCTCTTTGGAGTTGGAGTATTTTTGTTGCTCGTTGCTTTGCCTTTCTTCCTTTTTGTAGATTTAGATCTGCGTTCTGAATCATCGCTGTCATCCTCACTAGTTACCTTAAACTCCTCTGATTCGCTAATCTCCTCCTCCTCATCATCATCTCCATCACTGGTGGTTTCTTTGTAACTGACCTTTGAGGCAACACTGCGACGTTTTGAATTTTTGGGTCTCTGTCCTCCTGATACGGGCTTCTCATCTTCCTCCTTCACCTCTTTCCTCTTTGCTTTCTTGCCTCCAGCGTTCCCTGTTGTTTTCCCTCCTCCAGCTGCTCTCTTGTTGCCCAGAGAGACTTTGGGCTCAGAGGAGTTAGTCTTGGAGGTTTCTTGGCTCGTTCTGGCACCAGCAGATGTTCTGGTCCCTTTGCACTGGATAAATTACAGATATGTAAGAAAAGAAGGCTTTTAAAACCCAAACCCAGGTCATGTTTAATAGTTGCTGTAAAGTTATAGACCAACAAGCTGCGTGCTGAAGCGACAGTGAGTTTATCTTTAAAAATGAGGTAATTCTGTTTAGAACCATTTAAAGACCTGAAAGGCTCTGATTCATGAAACATGATGTGTTTTAATACAACTATAATAATATTTGTCTTTTTTATACTTTTATATACTTTTTAGACCATAAATGTTCCAAAAATCAGAATAAATTTACTTGCATTTTTTAAGCATGGGCTCTTAACTTCTTCACGCTTTTGCAGGACCAAACTTGTTCCAAACACGTTTGAAATATTTGGGAGGCAAAAATTTATCTAAAAAATATTCAGTGTTGTCACGAGTAACTGGGATTAATTTAGTTTCCATGAGTGAGAGTGAGACAACTTGGGGAGACGGATGGTGACCTATCAAACTAAGTTGTAACCTACTAGAGACATTTAAGACTAAAATATGTCCTAAATTTTAGTAATTTATCCTCATTTAGTCAGACATTGAATATAATATTAAAGCGCAACATAATTAAAGTCAAGCTGTTCTCTCAATGTAAGTCGCTTTGGATAAAAGCGTCTGCTAAATGACAGTAGTAGTAGTAGTAGTAGTAGTAGTAGTAAGCTTCATCATTTTTCCATCTCTGCCGCTACTCTGAGACTTTGTTCTCTAATAAAACCTACATGTAAATTATTTACTGCTTTATCCTCGTGTGACTGATGTTTATGTCTCAGTCTACTGAACAAAAGGAGAGAAACGCTCTTGTGTTTGTACCTTAGCTGTTGGGGGTTTCAAAGGAATCGGCTGCAAAGACAGAACCAGTCGACAGAAGAGCTGCAGAGATCTTAGAACCAAAAGGAAAAGCTGAAAAAAAAACATGGATTGTAAAGTCACAGTTTTTTGCAAAGAAAAAAATAGATGCTGGTTAAATTTGGTGAAATGGTTCAGTCATGCAATAAAAACCACCAACATGAGTCATCTCCTGGTGGTCTCGGGCTGAGAGGGAGGCCAGTCGCCTCTCCAGGAGAGCCTGGAGGTCCAGCTGCTCATCACAGGTCAGACTGGGGTTGAGAGTGAAGGTTGCTCTAAACCTGAGATGGACGAGAGAGAAGAAGACAATACTGGAAACAGCACATCGATAGATTCTACCTTTACCAATAAGATAAACAATATGTTTTAATGAGAGATATGAAGATGATTTATAGTTCTAGTAAATTTAGAAGCTGATCTTGTTCCCTATAAAAACACAAAGCAGAATCAAGGTGTGTTGTTCATATAACACGTGACAAGCACACACCATCTGAGCAGCCCGGACAGGTACGTTTGATCAACGCGTTCCGCGGTGACCTTGCAGAAGTGGGATGGCACCAGAGACAGAGTGATGGCCAGCAGGTCCGGTTGACTGCACAAACGGTTCCGAAACATTCCACTGGCTATAAGGCACAGCAGATGGACCTGAGAGACCAATCAGAGTCTGGTAAAGATCCAAACACCTGCTGCACTGACCAATCAGAACAGAGTCTACAGTGTGTGTTTCCACCTTGTGTGTGTCGATCAGCAGGTCCTTCTTGAATCTTGTCATCATTCGTCTGAGGTACGTCTCAAACTCTGCCTGCTTCTTCTTCCTAACATCAGAAACAAGAATTATTAGATGAAGCAGCAACACAAACAGCTTCAATCCATAAAAACACAAACACAATAAAACTGTTAAGAAGCTTCTTTACATGACTTAAATTCCTGTATTTAACTGGTTAATGAAACTTTGTCGACATACCTGAAGCTGTTTTTTGATTCAAATGTAATTCTTAAAAACAAAACTGGTGCTTAACAACAAAAATCCAACATTTCTTTAAAGTTTCCCTTGAGGGAGATCAGTGAAAGGAAAATATTAAAGAAACAAAAATCTAACTTGATACATTTTAATCCTTCTTTGAGTATTTTGGTAATCGTATTTCTTTTAATTAAATAAATCCTTCACTTTTTTTAATTGGCATTTGACGCTCCGACATCGCAGCACATCACTTACTGCTTTCTGACTTCTGCCGTCTCGATCTCGATCTCCACCGGCTGAGAAGGCAGGACGGGCTCAGGCGGTTCAGACAACTCTGATTAACACACAAACCACAAACTGTTCTGTTTCCTTCTGCTTTAGAAAAAACAATTATCTTCTCCAACATTCTTACATTGATAAATAATTAAAAAATTAAATATTAGATAAAGAGTTTGACACACAGAGGAATATCCACACACGTTTTACCTTCCAGGAAGTAGTTTGATATTTGTTGGTGCTCCCAGTCGATACGTCGGGAGTGATACAGATCCCTTCTAAACTAAGACATTTCATAAAAACTTATAGGACATCAACATAGATTCTCCCACTCCATGATGTTCAGGGTACTTGTAATACTACAGACAAGGTAATTTGTTAGAGCTCGCAATGTTTTTGATGCTATAAAGTAACAAAGAGTTACACATCTGCATCTAACATCAAACTGTAGTAAAGTTTGATGTTTCCTCAAGTGGAACGGAGCTGATCCAGAACAACAACGCTACTGTGGAAATATTGTTTCTCATGAATAAACTAATAACGTTATCAAGGTGATTTTTCAAGCGTGACAGTATGTTGTTGTGGCCAATGATCTCTGCTCTCTAAGTGCTTTCTTGTTTTTAGTCACTTGCCTTCCACTTCCTCCCAGTCATCCTCATCCTCACTGTCCTCCTCTTCCTTCTCTGATTTCTTGCTGCTTACTTCAACGCCAGGTGGTGCAGACGTCACTAGGTCGAAGTCGTCCTCGCTGTCGTTGTCTTCCTTCACAGACGGAGACGGGAAGTATTTACTGGTTTTTACTTCACTGGCGGTGCTGGAAGAAGAACGATTCCCCGCCGCTCGCTTCGATCTTGCTGCTCGCATACGGCGTTTAGGATTGACCTTTCTTTCAAGCTTCTCCTCCTCCTCATCGGTGAAGTCACTGACTGGACCAACACAGAACAAAACATTAGTAAGAATAATTAGGACTGCAATCCTCAGAAAGTAAAGATTACAATTAGTTAGATTGTACTGAAAACATGAAAAAATAAAGTTAATAAATGTAGATAATCACAACAGATTTTCTTGCATTTACCATTATTTCATTTTTGGTTTTGATTGAGACATTAATGCAGCGGAAAAGAAGAATGAGCCAAGAACTCTGATATCAACCTTTGCAAAAGATCAGGGAAAAAAATTCTAGAAAATTATAGATCCAACGTCACTAATTAGTTAAATAGTTGCTAGTTAAAATTATTCATACTACTTTTCAATCAAACAAGTGTGAAGGTTTCTGTGAAAAAAGTATATTTATAAGCAATTATTGATCACAACAAACATGACAGGAATGAAGAAAAGAATTGGAGCACATTTAAACCAAAAATTGTTATTCTTTTGTTATTATTTATAAGAATACCAGTAAAGAGACGTGTTTAAACACACAGATGTGTATTTCAAAGCAATTTACACGTATGCACAATACAACTAAGTTAGAGACTAACAGGACTATAATTTATAAACGCGTCACTGCACAGAAGGTTGTGAAGACACAGAATCACATCATTGCTTCATGTTATGATAAAGTAGAACACAGATGTTCATCCGGGCCAGTAGATTCACTCCAGTAACCACACACATCATTCATTCATGCACCTGCACCCCAAACACTTATACTGTCTTTTTAATGGCAACACAAAGAAAACATACATGTATAAACCAAAGATGAGCTGAGTTCATGTCAAACGCCTAGAATGATATAAATGCATTCATAAATGACATTTTAGGAGCACAATTATTCCGTAATGACTCAAATTAGCTCATTTTTAAATCTAAAGTCTTAATAACTTATAAGTTTTGAAAATCAAAAACTGGTTTTACTTTTTTAAAAAGCACATCAGGTTTCTCTGTATCCTTCCAGCTTTTTGTTTGTTTGTTTATACCTGCATCTTCCTTCTTCACTCTTGCTTTTCCTTCTCCGCTTTCTTTCATCTTCTTCGTCTCGGGTTCAGTTTTTGCACACTGTCTTCGCTTTGCCATGCTGCCTTCTGCTTTGGCTTTACTTTCTCTCTGAAGAAATCTGGAGTTACCCAACACTTCATTCAAGAGCTTTCATAACAGAAGAAACTGAACCCGGTCGTTTTGGAAGTCGGACTCTGACGTCACATCCGCCCGTTGTTCTAATATTTTCCGCTTATAAAACAATCACACCCAAACTAACAAACTCACGCTTTTCTGCAACCATTTATTTTAATAATATCATGCTAAGTGTTATATTTATTTATGTTTAATTGTTATTTTAGGGAAACCCGCACGTCTATGTTTGCGTTGTTATTTTGTTTTTGCAGTACCTCCTTTATACTCTAGATGGCGGTGCTGTCCCACATTTGACCTACTCAAAACGAACCACCATCGTCGAAGTGTTGGTCATATAAGCGTTTTAATGTCTATCAATATTTTATATTATCAATATTTATATTTTATATTATATTTATATTAGTGCTACGAAGTATCAAACTAATTGACAGAAATCTCAAAAGGTAGAAGACAATATCATCTTTAATGAAGGATGTCAACATAGATGCAATAACGGCTTGTCAAATACTTAAAAAATCTTTTCAGATGCATTCATCCAAGGGCTACAGCCGACTTCTTCTATTATATTTATCCATAGTGTTTTATTAAATAAATGCTCATTTTTAACAGCTGCACAGCAAATAAGAAGTTTATTGTTATTTTTAAAGCACTGGGCTGAAGGAATACATTATTAGTCAAGCTGCAGTAGAAAATCAAATCTGAGGACACCCAAATTAAAACAAGGGGTTGATCAGTATATAACTTTTATATAAATTATCATTGCAAACAAATTCAAGAGCATGCCATAAATTTAAATTATATATTACAAATATCCAAATAAAATGGAGTATAATTGTGGATTTTGGTTAAGATTTGTGTGATAATGATTGGCATGAGATGCTTATAACATTGGCCAACTGTCTGTCAAGATCGCCTGGGTAGTGAGAACAAATGCTTGTGGACATATCTAGAAATATGAGGCTGTAAAACTGATGTCAGGTCATTTCAGACACAAACTGATGTGATGAATTTATTCTAAGTCAGTCTTACTTCAGAGCTGCACGTTCACGATTCCACATCCAAACCCCGACAGAATGCTGCTATCCTTAAATGTTTAAATAATATTTTACATGTGAGTTTTTGTTCTTAATACAATGTGAATATGCTACATGTTTCTCTTTTTTTAGACTGAATTTTCACAATCCCTGTTATCTCACCACGGCAAAAACGTATTCCATTTTCTTCTCATCCAATTTTGCCAGTGTCTGAAAGGCCTGAAACTGTTTCCTGAAAAGAAGTAGGAATTTAAGGAAAATTATCTTCGTATCAAAGCTCTCATAAGGACCACTGTCTCCAACCTTGCACATGCAGCACCAGTTTATCCCTGAGGGGTCCTAAAATAAGGTTCAGCATGGAAAAAAAGTGACTGAATGAATTATCAGGCAACGAGTTCCCTGAAATAAGTTTAGTCTGTCCATTCTGAATCTGTTCAATTCATTTCAGTTCAATTTCACTTTAATTCTTTGTTGTGATCTGTATCGATCTTGCTGGCGTTCTGTGGCAGATGTGTGTGTTTCACTTCAGAGCACCGTCTGTCTTCAGACTGGCTCGCTGCAGCAGAAGCCTGATGTGATGGGGGGGTGGAGGGGCATCTCCATCTTGAGTGTTTGTAATGCATGCAGCATACATATGCATTTTTATTGCATGAATGCGCATAAATACATGCATAAATGTTCACTTGTGGAGAGCATGTGCATCCATATTTTTTTGTGAGAGAGCGTGGCAGGTTTTCAATTCACAGCCGTGTGGACGTGTCCTTGCATTTGTTGCTTTCTGTGAGTATGTGAAGAGTGTGCACAATGTGTGTGTGTGTGTGAGTGAGTGAGGTGAAAGAGCTTGAGTTCATGGTTCAGTGTGCTGTACTCCCAGCGCAGTGCATGGCTTCCATCCCTATATGAACCATTAGCACAATCAGATAGGAATAAAAAGCCATACAGTGAACTGAGACTTTGGAAGACTGCATTTTAAGTCTGGGGAGAAACAGAAACATGAGTGCACGCACACACATTGAGAGAGAGAGAGAGAGAGAGAGAGAGAGAGAGAGAGAGTTAGATGATGGAAAGAAATAAGTTCAAATAAAAATGCCTTGAGCAAGGAAAAGCTGGAAAACAGGCAGCAGGTGGAGGACACGAATACCTAGGGAGGGAGAGAAGCTGAGAGATGATGATGACCTCACAACATCACAGCTTGACTGAGAGCAAGAAGAGTGTTGGTCAAATGTGAAACATATAAAGTCTCATCAAACCTGGGTGATATTTGTGAATTAGAAGGTGGTTTATCTAAAGAAATGTACAAAAATAGGCAGTTTTAGCCACATTTGTCTCTAATTTTTGACTCCTAATTTTTCTCATATATGGGAGGAATTTGACCCTGTTAACATTGTAAAATTGTTTAAAATCACAGAAAGGTCTATTTTAGGACACATCAGTCGTTTTCCAATCCACACATCTTTTTATGCAGCTTCATCAATCGTTTTTTACAACATTATTTTAACCATATTTTAAATCTATGAGGCAAATATGTTGAATATTCCACAAACATGTTCACTCACTGATGTATACAACTTAAATAAGAGACTGTGGAAATGATGCATCCCACCTGTTAGTAGAAAGTTGCACAAAATATAATGAAATACATTTATGTTCATTTCAAATATTCAAAAGCAAATGAACATTTCTGACACTCTTATTTAGAAAGTTTGCATATACACACCAGTTTCATGCCTTTTGTTTCTTTTTTTTCTGAAAATAAAGACAGTTTACATTTGGAAGAATTCAATTTTATGTCCAAAATTTAAATGGTTTCACTTGAAGGACTTTTTTTAAATAGAAATGATTCAAATTTTCCACCATTGCAGAACACTGGCACCTGTTGACTTTGAGTAAGAGTTTTAAATTTCTTTTAAAAAGACAAAAACTGTATGAAGATTTTCTTTTTTATGCCATTTTTAAAGAATAGTGACAACTGTGGGATTAAAATTGATCACAAACTTAAAAACAAATACATCTGCAGGTAAGGTTTTCAGATTGAGACTAACAACAAAAAACATGTATAATCTCAGAGTAATGTCATCTGTTCTGGATTCTTGGTCCATTTTAAACCTGGAAATTATTTGGAAATTAAGCAGATGCATTAAAACAAAAGCAGCATATTCCATTGAAATCCCTGTAACTCTACGGTAAGTATGTCATAATTGTTATCTAAAGAAATAAAGCTTGAGAAACCACTCCTGTCACGCCACAAGAGCCATCACAACTTCAAGGAGTGGTTATGAAATAAATCCAATTACCGAGCTGTCAATCCGGCCCTTAATTAGTGCGACTCCAACAGACTAAGCAGCATCAAAGCTGGAAACTCAAAATAAAGGCAGCGAGAGAGATTTGTTACAGTGAATAAATAAAAATCAGATTAAACCCGGCATATTAGTCACTGAGAATGACTATCATAAATAAATCTCTTCTCAGACGCTTCTTCACACAACCTCTAGACAAGCTGCTGCTATTTCTGGCTCACGACGAGCGAACAACCGCAGCTGGAGGGAGGGAGGAAAAGATGAGGAGAGCATCCATGCCTCCCAGCCGGGACATGGCAGGTCCTCTCTGCGTCCTCTGTCTGGGCTTCTGATTTCAACCATGAGATCCGAGCAAACGAAGTCCAGTTTCAGCATGACTCATGACTGGGTTTTCCACCCGAGGTCAATAGAAATGCCCCCAAAACAGAAGCTTGTCCGCTGCCCGGGTCATCCTGTCCATACGGAACGGGATCAGTGATGCTGCCGCCACCACCGGTAGGTATATGGAGTTTGACCGCCCCTTTACGCATCTGTGCGTATTTCCATTCAGTGGCAGAGGCAAACAGACAGAGAGGGAGAGGGAGAGAAAGTGAGAAAAGGGAGGGAGGTGTGGTGAAAAAGGAGGGGGGGCAGAAGCCCACGAGTGAGGAGGAGTCAAATATAATAAAAAAGGGGATGAGAGGGGTAAAAAAAAAGAGAGAAGAAGAGGGCATCAACATACCTGAACAGGAGAGCTCCATCCACTAATGTGTTTGCATGTTGTGTGTGTCTGTGGGGGGCACAGACAGAGGGGGTTTGAGGGAGGGAGGGGGGAGGCTTATGTCGCGCCTCGGTGACGCGGAGTGTTAATAAAAGCTGGGCACAGAAGCTGAATAGGGCTCTTTTCTGTCTCATTCAAATACGCCAGAAAGCACTTTCATTCTGCTGATAAAGTACATGGAGTGTGTGTGCGGTGGCACGATGGAGCAACGGAATCTGTGTGTGTTTCCATGAACATTTCCATGTGTTTGCCCTCTTTCTCCCCGTCTCTGCCTCTTTCACTGGCATTCACATTGTGAGCAGCCAGACAAATAGAGGGGATGTTGTTCAGCCTGATTGTTGGCTGATAAATAGAAAACCCAAACTCCAGAGGTAAAGAAACAAGAAGAGATGGAGGGAAATAGACAAATCAACCTAAAATCAATAGAGACAGGTGTCCGAGGAGACAAGGAGAGACAAAGCAGCAGAAGAAGACAGTAACAGAAAAAGACCAGACTGATGCAAACCAAAAAAAAATGTCTCTTGAAAAACAGACACAAGGTGAGAAAATCTGGGGAGAAAAAAAAAAGACGAGAAAGAGGAAAGTAACTTGGAGGAAGACTGCAAATGAATTAAACGAAAATACTTGCTCTCAGCCTCCCCTTCCTCCTTCTCCTCCTCCTCCTGTTGTCAGGGGCTCGGCTGGAGTTGCATTCCAGCGCGCTGTTCTCAATCCCTGTTACTCCCAGCAACACAGTTCCTTGATCTGGTCCCACGTCATGCCGGGCAGAAAGGGAGGAGGAGGAACAGGAGGCTCGGGAGGGGTGCAGTTAAAGATGGGATGTATGAGAAAATGAGTAGAAGAAGCGAGAAGTTGAAAAAATATGAGAGGAAGAACCTGAGGAAGAATGTAAGAGAGGAATGACGAAGGAAGAAAGCAATAGCAAAGAAAAAAAGAAAAGCGAGTGAGCAAATGAAAAGGGTGGTCTGAAAGAAAGAGTGAAATGAAAGAGGTGACAGAGAAAAAGGAGCAAAGTTCAAAGAAAAATTTTAAAAAATCCAGCAAAATGAGGGTCGGATGCAAATGTGTCTGTCTGTAGGAGGAGAAAAACCTGTATGATGAAGAACAACAAGAAGTTATTTAAAAAAAGACACTCTACCTGGTCCTCCTCCTCGATTAAAATAAAATCACAGTTAAGAATCATTTACTTCTCATAAGGCCGTTAGTCAGAGGAGTTTATTTGGAATTGCCTGGTGTAATAAAGTTTAATTAAGTGAAGTGAAAGAAAGTGAAGATGGAAGGAGGGATGGAGGGTGTGCTATCAAATCACAGATGGTGTAAGTCATATTTTTGACAGTGATTCGTTTCATAAATGCTTGAGCTGCCAGGCAGGTGGGAAAAAAGTTTAAATACTTTTATAACTGAAGAAGGATTGGATATGAAGTGTTATACTGAATAACATTGTTGACACTGTTGACTAATGTATAAACCAATAGAAAACATAATGCACAGTTAGAGTTTTATTTGTTTGTTTTTGATCTAAAATATGAATAAAAGACCAAAATTTAACAGATGCTGCATCACTGACTTCAGAATAAAATACTGAATTTATCCTAAGGCATATATTGATGGATTTAAAGGGTTGTCCTATTATTTGAGTCCTGTACCTGACTTTGCTTATTACTTACCTGACTGGAAATGCAGAAGTTCAAGTTACTTCCGATAACACAAAGATAGAAAGCAAAGATCTAACAGAAAGTGTAAGTTTAGCCTTTTTTATTAAAAAATGATAAGCTCCAAATTTAACCCATTTGTAGTAAAAAATTTAAATGAGTCCACTCAACAAACTCATGGGGTATGAGTTGGCTCACCGTGTGGCGCAGAGCGAAGAGTTTCAGCCAAAGACTGAAACACTTCATCGAGCAGTGGGGAGGAACTGGGCAGGAGTAATCAGTTGGATGAAAACCTGCAGGCTGTAAAATCTTGATTCCTGATGGAACGTGATTAGGTGGCCACCTGTGTCCTAAAGCCATCGAAAGGTTGACAGACAGGGAGCCTCATCACGTTCAGGTGTTGCTTTTTTGATGAAGGTCAATGAGATGGCACAAAAAAACAGATGACACCTCAATCACAAAAATGAAACCATGCAGGCTTATAATTTCTGCAAAAAAAAAATCTGAAAACATAAAGTTTCATTTACACAGTAAAATGGTGAAATGTGTTGAGGATAAAATCACTAAGGATTATGTTACTGAAGCAGAATGTAACACCGCTTGTCTCTCAGGCAGAGATGAACAGGATGCTTTTACATGATAAGGATGAGACTGAATCAGACTGATCAGATAAACAAACAACAACTCCTGTTAGAATAAAAAAGAGACAAAAACAGACTCATTTACCAACTAATAGGACTTTTGTGTACTGGTGGAGTAAAAAACAAATCTGCTGTATTTTGGAGCTTTGCAGCAAACACTATGACTGATGTACATATTATCCATGTGTTCAGAGTGAAGGTGAGCAGAATGATTACATAAGAGAAGAGTTGAGGTTTAAAGATTCAAAGGCCTGATTTGACATCAGTGTTTTTCTTCTTTGACTTTCTAAAGATTAAGCTACAATCAGCACATCCAGATTTATTGGAATTAATTCATTCACAAACAAATTAAAGGAGAACAAAGAAAAAAAGATAGAAAGCTGCATGGGGATATTTATATAATTAGAACGTTGTGAAGAGAATTCAGATCAGTCTTTTCATGCAATCATATCTGTTTTGTACCTCTAACATTCACACTATCTGTTCATCCTGAGGGTTTAAACCTCCCTTCACTCAGGATGATGTTCCTGCCCATCACCTACAGGAACTAACAGAACATGGCTGGATCACAGCAAATTTGGAAACCTCCTTTAGTGTAGGAGTAATCACAATGCTGTCATGGTTCGAACCAGGTGGGGTTGTTTGCGAGCTCCCAAAGTGACCCAAACTCCAGACACACACAGAGCGAGGAAACAGCGTTCAGGAATAACAGTGTTTATTATATACAGTGCTCCAAGGTAAATACAGGTAAACAGTAAATGTGCTCGACGAAACTCAGGACGGGCCTGGTGCGGGACAGGAACGGTCCTGGGGNCTTTGCTCTCAGTACTGGCAACATGCTATTTTTTGTTCTTGCTATTTTATTCATCTCCAAGACCCTCTCCTGGACCCTCACCCTGCTCTGTACATCACCAGCACGTTCCTCTACACATATGCTGACACAACGTCCTGGACCTCGTACTGGTAGGGTTCATTCCAGATGTACTAGGATGCAGCTACAGGCTAGAAGATAACTCCACACTAGCACAATGATCCAGCTTGATGGGGTCTCAGCTTTAGCATGAGGCCAGCATGTCTTTAAATTCTAGATGACCAAACTAAGCTGGTGAGCCCCATGTCATGGATACACATCCCTCACGCTTCACCCAAGACCCCGATGTGCTGCAAGCACAACATCAAACCAGCATGATCTCACTGCAAAAGTTCTTTTGGTGTTTAAAACCATTGTGGACCTATCATGCCCCATCACGTGTTATATTACTGCTTTATTAACACCACCTGAAGACCTCACCAAGACCCCGTCAAGACCTTCCAACTTCTGGCTGNCTGTCATGGTTCGAACCAGGTGGGGTTGTTTGCGAGCTCCCAAAGTGACCCAAACTCCAGACACACACAGAGCGAGGAAACAGCGTTCAGGAATAACAGTGTTTATTATATACAGTGCTCCAAGGTAAATACAGGTAAACAGTAAATGTGCTCGACGAAACTCAGGACGGGCCTGGTGCGGGACAGGAACGGTCCTGGGGTTGTGAGAGAGAGAGAGGTTAGTGACAGTTGGAGGAACCAGCTGCGGCGTGCGGGGATCGTGCTCGCTTAACTCACGGTTTCGTGAATGACGTCCGGGTTTGAGGAGAGATCCGAGGATGCTGCCGCAGGGGTGGTGAGCCAAGCTGTCGTTGTTCAGTGTGTGAGATCCGGGTCCGGGTGCTGAGTGCGCAGACGTGACTGCGACAGGGGTGATAGCAGAACGGTGACCGGGAAGGTGTGGACCAGAGGAAGCCAGAGACAGACCGGGAGCCAGAGGGAGAGAGCTGGTCGCGTAGCACCGCAACGGAGCTCTAGTACGTTCCAGTGTTGAGCCAATCCTCACTATGAGCGGTTCGATATCCACGCTGGAGGTTATGCTGTCGGGAGAGGAGCTCCAGGACAGCAGGCTGAACATAAGGAGAGAAGGCAGGTTAAATACTGCGGAAAAACACTCTGGTAAATAGATCACTAGCCACTCTGTACCACGCAATGTAGCGGAACAAACTGGCGTCTGTCTCTTGTTCCTCCTCTGCTTAAGTACCCAGCTCTCCTGAGCTGGGTAACGATCCACACCTGTCATCACTGATCGTCTGCTGCCACGCCCTGCAAAACAATTAGTGCCACTCACCACCACCAGCAGCAGAGATCCTCACAAATGCTGCTTTGCTCTCAGTACTGGCAACATGCTATTTTTTGTTCTTGCTATTTTATTCATCTCCAAGACCCTCTCCTGGACCCTCACCCTGCTCTGTACATCACCAGCACGTTCCTCTACACATATGCTGACACAACGTCCTGGACCTCGTACTGGTAGGGTTCATTCCAGATGTACTAGGATGCAGCTACAGGCTAGAAGATAACTCCACACTAGCACAATGATCCAGCTTGATGGGGTCTCAGCTTTAGCATGAGGCCAGCATGTCTTTAAATTCTAGATGACCAAACTAAGCTGGTGAGCCCCATGTCATGGATACACATCCCTCACGCTTCACCCAAGACCCCGATGTGCTGCAAGCACAACATCAAACCAGCATGATCTCACTGCAAAAGTTCTTTTGGTGTTTAAAACCGTTGTGGACCTATCATGCCCCATCACGTGTTATATTACTGCTTTATTAACACCACCTGAAGACCTCACCAAGACCCCGTCAAGACCTTCCAACTTCTGGCTGATTTTTTTATTGTATTATGAACCATCCAGTGTAAATAAATACCCAGGGCAACTACTGAGCAAGAACAGAAAGTTTTTGAAACTTTAGGTTGTTCTGCAGGTTCTTAGTTGCCTTCACTGGCAGCAACATTCATGCATACGTCACTGAGAGTCAAACTTTTATAAGACTGAGGAAATCAGAGGAGTAATCGACCAACTGAAGAGCCCCCGACCTGGTTTCATCACAACACAGCACGGTCACCTTTCACAGATTAAATGCAATTAGAAAAAGAAAAACTTCTCAGAGATAAAAAAAAAAAAAACTTACTGACTGTAAGAGTCCAGCATGATGATCTAAGAGGAGATTTTACATAACAGCTGCTGTTTTGCTTCTGGCTGATCACAATATCTCTTTTTTGCAGAAGAAATAAAATGTTACATAAGGTCAAAACGAAGTATAACAATCATTCAGCAGGAAGGATGTTTA
Source organism: Pachypanchax playfairii (assembly GCA_006937955.1). Taxonomy (NCBI): domain Eukaryota; kingdom Metazoa; phylum Chordata; class Actinopteri; order Cyprinodontiformes; family Aplocheilidae; genus Pachypanchax; species Pachypanchax playfairii. Next base: position 1,841,589 of record SSNP01000025.1, on the reverse strand, counting down.
GATCTCTTTACACATTCTGTTTGAGTTTATGACATACAGATCGTGTGTTGTGAACATGGATGTGGGGATGATGTAAAAGCAGTGAAGCTAAACTGGGATTTTATTTGCTGTAATCAAACACAATCTTTCTTCTAGCAGAAACCGACAAACTGTATTTAAAAAGATAAAAACGTGTGAGAATATTTGCTGTAACTTGTTACTTTTTTTCCCTGAAGCTAATGAACATTTATGGAGAACCAGGATAACACAAAGAAAAATACACAGAGTGAGAAATAATGAACGTTCTGATCATAGTTTGATCCTCTGAAAAAAGGAACAGTGAGAATGTGTTTTTTATGTTCTCTTATAAACTGACTGCTTCTGCTTGACTGCCTGTGATTATACACAAAAACATTAGTGGGGTAAGAGATGGTGAGCGGGGAGAGAAGAAGAAGTCAGGGAAGACTGAAATAAACGAGCGAAAAAATACATCAGAAAAATGAATAGTTTGAGGCAGAATTGAACACAACAGAGGAGAACAGACTCCAATAGAAAAACATGAAATATGAATAGGCCCTTGATGATATTCCCACTCTATCTGCCTGTCAGTGGGACTTCATTGATATTCAGGGGAGAGCTCCTCTTCCAGCAGCACATATCAAAAGGCAGTGTAATGATCAATAAACATGCCATGGGAATCAAAAGCTTTTTTCTTTGATGGCATTGGTCATTTGCCCAGAAACTGTTTGGAAGTGGGAGCCAGCTTTGAAGGCAGTCTGGTATGAGTCACTGGTTACATTTACAAGAGAGCAGAAAATCAGATTTTTAACCTTTTGTGGGTCAGCTGAGCCGCTGATCCTCTTGTTGCTGTCTCAACAGCAGAGAATGAGATGCTGGAGCGTCTCGTCTCTGCTTAGACAACCTTGAAAAGAGCAGCTGTAAAAAAAGAGAGCTGGGATTGACTGTAAAAAAAAAATAATAACAAAAAAATCTATAAAAACAGCTTGCATCCTTCAACATTCTGATTGATAATGCTGCAGTTATAAAATATAGGGTGACTTTTCTAAGTGAATCTGTAGGTTTAGGACTGATTGAACAGCATGACAATTATATATATATATATATATATACTGATATATGCTGCGTCATTTTGAAGTAAATAAGTCAATGAAAAGTCACATTTCTAATCCGTTAGATTGATATATCAACTTTTAGAGATTTTACATTCTTAAGACATTATACATGTTATTTATTCAGATATTTATTTATTTGTTAACTGCTGGATCCTTGAGTTAAATAACTGTAAGACCTCATAAGGTATAAACACTGTATATTACATTACATTATATATTTGTTGTTTTTAGTTTCTGAGTTAAAATTTGAAAAACAAACATACCAAATTCAGCTAATCATCCTTTCGGCTATGTTTACTTGGGGATCCTGAGAGATTCCCGAGACAGATGTGATCAATCATTCCAGCTGTTCCTTTCAGTCGTGTTCCTCTGAGCTCATCATCCTGTCAGAAAAAAAGCCTTGAATATGATGTTTCTTTGTAGCTCATTTGAACAGCATGGAACGATCCCTTAAAGGCAGAAATAAAGTGACTGACAAACAGAATTTTTATGGTGCTGAGAAAAAATAAAATCGGAGAAAGGCTGCATGAAGCTTAAAGAATTGAAAATGCTTTTTTTCTCTTTGGCCTCTGCTGCTAATTACTCATCTAGATCATTTTGCTGCAAGTTAATGAATATTGGAGCTATAGAGAAATATCTGCCTGGAAATAAAATGAAAGTGAATAAAAAGCACATCAGTGTTTCAAAATAATGAAATGGTTAATTTCTTATAAACAAAGAAAGAAAACAGTTTCTCTATAAAATCACCGCCATTATTAGATTCCCTTGAATATCCTGGTCACATATTGAGAAGAAATTCCTGTTCAGCATTTTTTATCTTTTATACAGAGTACAAACATGGTGACAGACAGTTACATTGTATTTAAGAAACAGCAAAATGGTGTAAAATGATTTCTGTTTCATTTGAATGCAACTTTTACAAAGTATAGTTGAGTAAAAATAAATGATTTCTACAGAAATTATTTGTGAATCTCACCAATTCGACTAAAACATTTAGAAATGATTCTAAATAGAAAATGTTAAATGAAACTTATGTGGTAGAAATTCAAGCCATACAGTAAATATATAACAGAAACAACACCATGAAGGAACTAGTAAGTATTAAGTAAACACTAACGGCTACATTCATTTTACCTCAGAACTCAGAAAACCAGCAAACATTGCCAGCTGTTGCTAACTGTTCTACAAGCTTATTTCTCCAAATTTCATGCTCTTCGACGTTGTAACAACATGTTTCCTGATTGAGGTGGTGCAGGACGATGTCTGCAGCAGAGTTACAAAGATGCACATCCACAGAAGTGAAATTAAAAGGTTTATCACTGCAGCTCTGGTGAGTTTCACATGCCAGTCAGCCATATTGGATTTTGATCTTTGTGTTGGTCTGGGATCTGGATGTTTTCAGGTAGAATTCCAACTCCAGAGGAGGATTTTTTTTTTTACTTTCTGACTTTTGAATACAAATGAAAGGCACCATTAGTGAGGGAGTAAATAACTTTACAAAAGCAGGAGTGATAATAATCAGTGGTGCGATCGAAGAGCAGGTAGCAAAACAAACAGGAAAGGAACAGGAAACAAATTAAAGAAAAACAACAAGCTTTAGACACAAAGCCACAATAATCAATACAGAATAACAATAATAAAAACCAGACCATGATCATGACATTTCCCTACACAGTAGCTTCTTGGAAACCTTGCCTGCCTCCATCTCTCCCACACATTCTTGATAACAAAAAACAAATTTTGTATACATTTCTGATGTCTGTTTCTAAAGAGTTGATGAGTTTCTCTGGCCACATGGCTGTTTGCCCAAATTCTATTAGCACTCAAGCCAAATTTTGCACCACATACTATCACAGTCATGGCAAACACACATACACACACAGTAACTTGGCTAAACAGGATCTCCATTAATGTGCCACGGTCAGACACCTGCTGCCATCTTCCTCAATATTACGGACAGGAACATAACGGCACCTGAGGCATCAGATGTTAGTCACTGATTGAGCTTAATGGCCTCTTTGTTTAATTATCTGAAACCAACCTAATGATTATATCAAACTGAAGATCACCTAAACACCTGGCTGCAATCAGCCTAAAGCTAGGAGCAGTTTAAAAGTAGAGTCTAGAAATGGGTCACTGCTTCTCCTCTGCTGGGTCCATGTGGGATGCGAGCTGGCAACTTTTAATGAGACTGGGACCACTTAAATCTACAGTTTAAAACTTTATTATCACACATTCACAGCTAATGGACATTCGGGTAGTGTGTCCACCAAAAGCCCTGACAGAAACCGTTTTTAGAATGCTAATATTTCCAAGAAGTCCAATCATTTGAGGAGATATTTACAGTTAGCAAGCAGTTATGGGTTCATGAATGAAAACAGGAGCTGTAATTGTCCCCATACTTGCAGGAATAGAAAGATGTGAATGCATGTGTGTGCCTGGAGCAAAACTCCAATTACCACAACTATGACATCCTTGTTTGGCAGGACAGTGACAGTCAGCTAAAATCTCCAGGATTTATTATGTGAGTGTTTTCACTCATACATTATTACGTGTATTCAGTGTGTCAGCTGGCCAGAAAATCCATTCAGGTGGCTGAAGAGGTCCTTTACGAGTCTGATTGGCTGGAAGCCCGTGTGGACGTGGAGTCGGGTGATGAGAAGAGGGATGCATGCGACCAGGTGGAGAGAGTTAGGAGGGTGATTGGGTGGACAACTGCCCACCCTTTGTGTTATAAATCCGGGGGAATCTGTTAGCCATTGTGGCTGGCTGCTTGTTCATCAGCCAGAGAGCTGAGAGAGGGGATTTCAGATCCACCAAGCCTATAACAAGCAGGGCTCTTTTTTTTTTTGTAATCGTCCTCTCTGGGTTTCTCTCTGCCCTTTATCCGCTCTGTCTTTTCTCGCTGTCTCCCTAGCTTTGTTCAAGATGCAGAGCAGAGTCAGCCCCATCCAGCTATAGTATAATCTGTGAGTGACTGAGAGTAGTGATCCAGTTCTGCAGCTTGATTTAGGTTTTAAAGGAATCAAATGTCTGCTGTTGGGCACAAACTGCTGCTTGTAACAGTTTATGCAGACAGTTTTCTGCCATAGTGTCACATTTTGTCCTGATTAACAAGTAAGACAGAAATAGCTTGTGTGCAGTGAAACCAGCAGACAAAATCCTGGTTTATCCTGTTATTACCTGCGCAGAAGTGTCTCTCACCAAATTGTCAGCACGCAGAAGCCTCTGAAACGCCGTGTAGACCGTCAGACATCAGACAGGCCTCAGCTGTAACCAGCACTAATGAGCTTCTGTCAGATGAGTTGTGGGTGTTTCAAGGCAGAGTGATGCATTCAAGCTCAGTGCTACAAAAAAGCACTGTAGGAATAAATTAAATATGACACAAGAAGATTTCAACTGGCTTCAGAATTAATTTAAAAGAGGAATTAAACACAAATGCCTTATGGGATAAGTTTAGACTGATGGTTTTATGATGCTTAAACATGTTTAAAGATCATGTTAAATCTGGCAACCAGGAGAATGTAAACTAAACCATTCATTATATTTTCAATAGAAAACAAACAAATAATCAACTAAGTTTCTGAGAAGGTTTGACAGCTTATGGAATTTAGGAACATGAAAATGAAACTGTATCAGTTTGTGGTGAAGTTTGATGGCTCAAACTATAATAGTTTTAAAAAAAAAAAAAAAAAAACTAAATATCTTTTGTATAAATATCAAATTAATCGACAACTGAAACAGAAAATAATATTAATGGTAATGATGAAAGAAGGAGAAGTGTAGGAGGAATCAGGATACTGGTTTTACACTGATTCAAAAACTTGTGGGTTTATTGTTGATGTTTGTTTATCATGCATACGAAGACACCCGACCATGAATACAATGATTTACTCATCTGCTAAAATCTGATGAGACACAAAAGGATAAAAAATAATTATCCTCAGCCAACAGTTTTTTTTTGCTGAAAATACAATAAATATTTTAGTTTACATTCTCCTGATTTTTGAGAGTTTCTTCTCAGAAATAAACAGGAGTCTGAATCGTAATAACCATAATAATGGAGAGCAGCCTTGTTGCTGTCAGAGGCTTCCACATGGGATTTTTACAAAAACAAAATGAGACAGACACGAAACATGGAACTTGGTGTTTGTGCACATAAATCTTCAGCTTTCTGTCACACAGCACACATTTCAAAGCTTAATGGATTTCAGCAGGGGACGTGGTCCATGTGTCCAACATATTTTGTGTTCTTTGCTGAGAGACGTGGATTCTGCTGTCGGTATTTCATAAAACAATATTTTCATGTGTGACATTCAGTGTTTGTTTTTCTGAAACTTATTTTACCTCCAACTTTAAACATATTGTTTTTCATATTAACTCTATCCAACATATTTTAAATGTGTGATTTAGCTGGATAAAAGCACAAAATAAAGTTTATGATAGTTGGAAGACACCTGAAAGCTGTTGAGCTGGATTTTATTGTGTGAATCTCTCCAACCAAAGTCTTTTAATCCCTAAATACATATTAAATGTGATGCAACACTCTACTGACAACATTCAGGTTCATAGTGTATTTTATCTTCAGTTGAATCTGATATATAGAATTTAAAGTGGGATTTTGATGAAGTTAGGACACTATATTAAATTTAAAGGTACAGTATGGCGGAGGATCTTTTTCTTCCAGGTGGATCATCTAGACCAAGGGTGTCCAACTCCCGACCTCAAGGGCCAATATCCAGCATATTTTAGATGTTCCTCTGCTTCAGCACACCTGATGCAGATGAATGGGTCGTTAACAGGCTTCTGCTATTTGTCTACCTACTTGTCAATCATTCTGGGGAAATGTTGTGAACATTTCTTGGATAGCGTAAGAGACTTTTCTATTGTTGCTTTTATTTTGAAGTCTGCCTGGGAGTGACCAGGAAGTTCCTGTTTAGAATGTTAATAAAAACAGCCAATCACATACCAGCTGACCCGCTCTACTACCATCATTATTTCAACTTAATTAATAAGTGGTTGGATACGCTCGGTTGCAATATTTTTCACTTCCTGGTCATGCACACTCTCAGGTGTTTATATGTAGCGCATGACACATGGCGGGCAGGGAAGGTGAGTAGGATCAGTGGATCCGGAGCGATGGGGTGAAGAGGATGAAGATGGTGGAAGGATAATCAGAATCTAGTGGACAAAAGGCGATGATACGAAGCGTTCAGGAGCTCTTTGTTAGGGACGTGGGAGCAATGACTGAGTGAAGAACAGGTAGGACCACTCCCCATTTATTGGTACAGAGAGTGTGCACGCGGATAAGAGTGTTGCACGTGCACATTTTTCAAAGAAGTGGTGAAGACGTCCCTCTCCTGAAATTCAGAAAAATCCTCCGGTATACCTTTAACTAAAAACAGAATCAAATGATTCGCAAACCTCATAACTTGTATTTTATTCACAATATAACATTTACAATGTTGGTAATTTAACAAACAGGTTCTGATAACTTACACTGATGCTTGTAATTTAACTCCCAGCATGATGCATCAGTTTGCATCAGTTTGTGATCCGTGAATACTGTAATATTTAGTTTTCTACATCACTATTGCTATACAGAACCCAAATCCCCCCAAAACAGCCAAGGCTTGACGTCTCTTTCAGGGAAGGTCTTGCATATTTCAGCAAGACAATGTTAAACAACATACTGCTTCTATCATGACATCATAGCTTCACAGGAGAAGAGTGCTGAACTGACCAGCCTGCAGTCCAGATCTTTCACCAACAGAAAACATCTGGAGCATCAAAAACCATCAGCAAAGGCCCTGGAATGTTGAACAGCAAGAATCCTGCATCAAACAATCCAGCAGCTGGTTCCCTCACTTCCCAGATATTAACAGACAGATGTTAAAAGAAGAAAATGTACTACACAACAGTAAACATCACCTTGTTTCAACTTTTATGATACTGTATGTGTTGCTCCCATCCAATTAAGAAAATGACATATTTTTTATGAAATGTTAAAATATCAAATTTTCAGCATCGGTTTTTTAGGATATGTTTGTGATACAGTCTTGGTTTGTGAGCTTTGCAAATCCCTGCATTCTGATTTTACTTATTATTTACACATTATTTTATAAAGCATCACAACTTTTTTCATATCAGGGTTATACATAATGAAAAGGATTTTTGCAAACCTTGGCAATATTCACAGATTACAAAATGATGCATGCTGACGCATCACACTGGGATATTGATCCCAAACATCATTATGAGTTACCTAAACTTGGCTCCTATATTACCCACAATGTAAATTCCAAATTAGCCAGAAGCAGAGATAAAGAGCAGGCTGCACAAGTCTACAGTATCATACACTTTAAAAACTGCAGGTTTCTATTTTCTCACATATGTCAAATTTCATGCAGATTAGAGTGGAGAAACTAAATGTGGACCATCTTTTAAATTTGTAAAATTATACACCATAAGACTTGTAAAAAAGTATAATGTGTAAAATCAGTGGGGACCTCCTTTATTGGAGCTAAAATGTCAAATTCCAACCAGGGAAGACCAGTTCACCATTTTCATGCAAGACGCACTCCTTCATAGTCATTTTTCATCAAATATGAATATGTAATGGCTCACTGACTCCCTGTTATTGTTTGATTAATGCATTGGGGAAACCAGTGAAACAAAATGCTAAAATGTGAGCTTTATTGCAACAACCTTGTAGATGTTGGACCCAAACACTGAAGAACACTGGAGGTTTAATTAAGAGCAAAAACTCAGGAGCTAAGCAGAGGTGTGTTGTTAGAGGTCACAATATGTCCTTATGTGAGGATTTAAAGTCCTTGTAGCTTTCCAGAGTACAGTTTATCCTAGCATGTTGGACACATGTGGATTATTTAGGGGTGAGTAATGTAAAAAATAACAAGTCAAGGGAGAGGAAGGAATTCTGATAGTTTTGGTTAATTACTGCGGAGGTGTGTGTTTGATATCAGCTTCAGTACCTCTCTGTTCCATATCTTGCATCTTGGTGCTGTAGTTTGTCACAGGGCCTGAACCATAAGAATACAGTATAACATAAATCACTGGTTTGTGGTCATGTTCAGCATCCAACAGCCATTTGATTCTTTTCAAATGTAAAATCCTAAATAACACAAGACTAAACTTGATCCCATTTTAGTTTTCCAGCAGTGAATATGATCCCAACAGATCTAAAAAACACTCAAATTCAAAACGTTTCATATTTGATCACATGCGGAAAAACACAAATCTGCAAGAAACATGAATCAATTAAAATTGTTCTAAATAAAAACTATAAAAGACGAGGAGGAAGAAAAAAGATGAAAGCAAACAATTATATGAAAGATGAGAAACTGTGCCATAAACAAGACAAACAACTGGAGCGAAACATGTGAACATCATGTGTTTTTACATGTAAAAGTTTTATTTACATATAATATATGTGAAACATACTGTGTGTGAAACAAAGATTTTGGACATTAAAACAGGGTTTTGCAACAAAAAACTTCGAAAACGTTTGAAAATGCATATTTTTTACATTTGATTGAAAAAATCTTCAATCAATATAGAACTTAAATGTGGTTGTGGAACAAAAATCAGTTAATTTTACATGTTAAAAACATGTTAAAAACGTAAACCACATGTGAAACACAGTTTTGAACATGTGATCGCGTGCTTTTGCACATGTAAAAAACATGTAAAACTCCTGTGATTTTTCATTAAAATACCTTATTTTACTGGATATAGTGTGTGGTAAAACCATGCATGAGCACATTGGATATTCTAATGTGTCTGTAACCAACTGCATAAACTCTGTCATATGTTAAAAGCTGACATGACAAGACGAAGAACATTTTGAAAAATATAGTTAAAACAAAGTTTTTACCACAAAAAATGAACAATCTTTGAAAGTTAGCGATAAACTTCAAACAAATAAGGCAGGAGAGGATCATGAGCATTAAAGAGATGCTCCAGTAAGTAAAGTTTGAAAGACTGAAACAATAAAAGTTGGCAAACAGCAAAGCAAACAGGCAGAACAGGAAATCTCAAAACAGTCATTCTAGCAGCAAACTGAGCTGAGGAGGAATAAATTTATAGGAAAACACTAAACCAACACAAAAGATGTTCACACACGCACAAACATGAAGTAAAAACAAAAAATGCACAAACAGAGTAACGGCAAGATGAGTCAACTGGGAAGCAGAGGAAGAGGAGTGGTGATGCATTAAAACACAGGACTGGAAACCAAAGAAGCTGAAACAGCAAACAGATACACGGAGCGATGCAGATAACAACAACATAAACATGAAGAAGTGTGCAGACGAATGACACAAAGAAGAAGAAGAGTGAAATGCTGTAATAATGCATGTATGCATAAGTGTGTGTGTGTGTGTGTGCGTGTGTGTGTAGGATCCTGTATGAGCTGTGTGGAGCGTGAGCTGCATGGCTGAGCAATTTCTGTCCAGATGACTGGTTGTTAGATAGGGGGTCCCTGGGAGGGCTTTGATCATTACCAAGTGTGACAGAAGAGTTCTGACAGAGAGGTAACCCCCAACCCATCACACACACAAACACACACATACACACAAACACACACACACCTCACCATGACCACTAATGTTACCCCGATACACCAGCAGAAGCTCTGCAAAGACATTTTATCATTTTATTTGTGTCATCGACGTCCCGACACACTGTAAATGTTTCCGGGTGCAGATAAAAAAGATGTTGAATGTTGAATGGAAAAAAAATAAACACATTTCTGCAAACATTCACTCCTGAAAACCATTAATAATATCATTTTTTAAAGAGAAATCAAGCATGTACTGCATGGATGTGGTGAGCTAGACCTGATAAAGCAGGCAGCTTGTTTAAAGGTTAAATGTTTTCTATTTTTTGGGGGGGTCAGTGTCTCTGGAGAATAGAGATAAACATGACTGTTTGTGTAAATGTTTCTGATTATTGTTGCTGGTTATGTTGAATTTTTCTGACGATAAGCTGAATATTCCAGGCGCAGCAGGACACTGTTGGTTGGTTCAACAAATTTATAAACTCAGCCGATTTGCTTTTGTCTTTCAAGTGAAGATGTTTTTCCAAAGAAGGTGAAGGCATGACTGCATTCCCTTCTTTGGTTGGGTTGGTTAAGGTTAAGACTAGGGTGACAACAACAGGGCAAACCAGTTAGAGATTAGAGATGTGTCATGAGTTCACCATGTTAGCAGAAACGGATCCCCAGCTACTCACTTGACTTGTTTCTTTGCCACTGAAACACTTTCTGAATAAAAGTAATAAGAAAAATTCAGTTTAACAAGTTAAAAAAACAATAATCTGCAGCTGGCTGTAGTTGGATGAATGTTAGAATATAGAAAAGGCTTTTAAACTCACAGTGTGCAGGCTGCAGCTTACAGAACCCAGCAAAATGCAAAGAGTAGAAAAGAAAAATTAGGTGAAGAAAATCTGTTTCTACAGTTGAGTAATCCTTGTGCACACCTGGCACACACTGGGCTCTTAACACAGAGGCTGAATAATGAAGGTAATACTGAAACGTTAAAAGCTGCAGTTCTTCTAACAGCCAGTTGCGCTTATATGTCAATTCTCACAAACCATGAAAATAAAATATTAAACAGCTGGAACAAGCAGAGGGAATTAAAAAGGCATACAGCTGTAGAAGGAAAATTATGTAACTTGTTATTTTAATTGTTTTAAGAAATTCTGGTAACTATGTCATTTTGAGCATGGCCACAAATGTTCTAAATGCGAGTGAGTTTGCAGTGAAAGTACAAGAGTACTATGAAAGATTTGAAAATATGGTGCAATATAAAGCAACAAATTCTGCATTTAAAGCTGCATTTAAAATCTTTTCTACTTTGCTTTTTTTTTACTTTTGTTGCTCTGCTGCAACAAATACTCATTGACAGTAATGAAGGTAACTACGTAACCTTGATCCAACAGTTATATGTGTGTAAATGTTTGTGCTACATCCATTTTATTGTGGAGACAGAAAGTCCATTTAAATCATATTAACTCAGAATTTCACTTGTAAATAATTCATAATAAATCTCAAATATGTTTGTGTTGCAAGATACTTGTTTGGTTTAAAAATGCAGTTTACGCACTCTCCTACCACCAGCCTACAGTTTCACTTGTAGTTTAAGGTATTTTTACATAGATAAACATGCACAAACCATGTAAAAAATGAAGCTAGTCATTCAGAAAATGAAAAGACTGAACACCAAACAAATAAAACATGGCCCTGCAAATCAGAAACATCGTTTTGTCATAGTTATTTACAGTTTAGTAAACAGTCATTTTAAAATCTGCTGTGTAACTTTAACATTTCAACAACACTGCCAGAGAAGTGACCAAAAGTGAACCTCAAGGTGATCAAACCATTAAACTCAGAGAAAAAAAACACCTTGCACACATTCTTACTCCAATAACAGAACATTAATTTCCCAATTTATTGTGTCTCTAGTAGCGGGCCTGCCAGTCCTTCAGGTGTTTTCACTCAGGTTCAAGCTTCTCAGACACTCAGTGAACTGGTAATTAGTTTCTCCTGGCTTTCTGTTTCATTGCTCCTGTGTGTGTGTGTGTGTGTGTGTGTGTGTGTGTGAGAGAGTCACATCCAGACAGAAATCAATTTCAGGCGGAGATCTATCAGCTTTTGTAGCCAGCGATCCAATCATCAAATAATGCATCTGATATCACGCTGTTGAGGTGGTCTGTTCAGGGAATGATTTACTCTCTCTCTTTCTGTGGATTCTCTCTCTCTCTTAGTTCAATTCTTGTCTACATCACCCACACACTCGCAATACCTCACATACTCTGTCACACACACACACACAGTGCACGGTGATGGATAGTTTGAGGAAACATGACTTCACCTGAGGATTATCAGGGGAAAAAGCTTCCTTCACATTCTTTTATTCTGTTAGATATCATCAGTTTAAGATGTTTACAGAACACCAGGAGATAATTCCAGATGAGCAGCTATGATTTATATACTTTGTCCAGCACCGATTGTCCTACATTTTCTCTGCAAGTAGCAGCAAAATAAACGTGTTTTATCAACAAACACTCCATTTAAAACGTGTATTTGCTTTCTGTTTTAGTAAAATGATCATCCAAGGATCTTGTATGACTGTAAACATTTTAAATGTTAAACAATCTGTAACAAACCATCAACAGGGGAAGCAGTAAACACATTAATGATGCATCTTTTGTTTCAAACTAGAGTAAATGTTATATATTTTTTTCATTTAAGAAAATCTTGAAACATCTGATTTTAGAAACAATTTGAAAGGGAAACTATACAGCTTGGTTATAAAAAATTATGAAACAAATACGTGGTAAAATACATTTTGGTTTTGTACATAAATGTAGATTTTTTTTTCTTTTTGAAACACTGCCATGTATTTTAAATGTAGTGTAATTATAGGACATCTGATTTGGGTGTCTATGCAACACTTTTTGTGTTTTTTTTCATTGAGCCATCTTATTATTAGGTGGTTATTATACTTGAGTGTTTTTGATGTAAGTCATTATCTTTAACAGATCGTCATCATGTACCTTTTATCATTACCAAGTACTTTTGTAAAAGTACTACCATTTATTTTTGGAGAAAATTAAATAATTTCTTTAACAGGTGAAAAAAAACAGAACTTAGTCATTTATCAGAACAACAGCAGCACCAGCAGTCTTCATTTATGTGCAACAATATTTATTTATGAAAATAATAATGATGATCACATCTAAACAAAACTAGATTTCAGTTTGTGAGGTTAGCAGGCGAATGCTGTTGTAATACTAGAGGATTAAAAAACAATGAAACTAGATAACAACATTGATGAAGTGTTTCAGGTTTCTATGTCAGAAATGCTTTTTTTCTCAGGATTAAACCCCGAATCCTCAGTGAAAACACACTCTGAGATTGTCCAAGTCTGGATTTTAGAAATCAGCCAGCTAGCTTTTTAGCCTGGCCTTCAGCAGGCTTATTGCACGGTATTAAATCTCCATGACAACTTGTATGTCACTGCTTTTGTAAAACTTAATTAAGGATGGACTAATCCAGGATATCCTGTAAATCCTGGTTTATCAAGGCTTTGTGAAATAACCCTCCAGAAACCTGAATAAGGAGAAATCAACCAAAACAACCAAAAAAGAAAACGACCAAACAAAGAAATGGCTAAAACCTACAAAAATCTACAAATAAAACAGTAAATACCTTGATACTGACAAGAAAAAATATTAACAAAACATCTGAAGCTGAATGAGAAAAATCTCAACTCTGAAAAAGCGGTTGTGACGTCTATCAGATGTCAGCGTCTCCTGAATTTTAACACTGTCGGCTCACAGTCAGAGAGAAAACATGCATTTTTTTTATAAATAGCAATCACTATTCAATTCATGGATTTAAAGTTTTGGTCCCACAGAGTGTAACGTCCCATCATTCAGGTTAAAGTCTCCAGCACAGAGTTTTAACCATGCATAGTAGTGTATAACCACTCTACAGTGTGTTCACTGAGTACTTTAGCGTCTAGCACGTTTCCCTCTGAGAGTGTTAACAGGTTCCCTTCCTGCTCCACTTGAGCGCGCTTGCATCTAACAGTTTGTGTCAGTGTATGTGTGGCTCTTTGGAAACACTCTGTGTCTTCGCTTCAACTTGGAGTACAAGGCACCTGCAGCGTGCAATCATGTATATATTTTCATGTGAATGCATTGTTTGTGTGTATTCAAGCAGCAACTGTGTGTGTATGTTTACCAGCTGCATTCATCAAGAAATTTGAGTATTTGTTGTATATAGTGTGTGTTTTTGTTAGGGTTAAACATTGATGTCATAATGCATTGAGACAGACAGCCTCTCCCACTGTGATGTTGCCATGGTTACCACATGAAGACAAATGCTCTAAATATCTCTATTTACCATCAGTTCACCACACACAAACACACATGCTGTTGACATATGTTACACACACACATACACACTCAATCACACTTCCCTTTTTCTCAGATTTTACCAAGTGTCACTCTCAACACAGATGGACACATTAACACAATTACTTTCACACGCATTTTGTCATAACAAGCACACGTTTACCGTTCACGTCACCACCCAGCCACACATCATGCATCCTTCTCCTACAACACGCGATTACCTTTCGATCCCAGTGAATTATCATTCACTCATTTACCCACATCAGTCCTCCTCTCGCTTCATTTGCCGCCTCTCACTCTGTCTCTCCTTCAGGAGAAAGGTCAGCTCTCACCAGGAGATGCACTGGCCTGTCAGAAAGACAGAGGAGGAGGAGGACAACGGCGAATGATGGAACACGGTCCGGTCTGCACTCAGATGGCTAAATTTATACACAAATGACTCGTAATTTCAGGTCACATTCATAAAGATCTCCAGCCTTACTGGAACAACAAAATAGAAAATAGCTGAATGTTCTCTTTTGAATAGGCAAACAACTGTGCATCACAGCCGAAGTGGGATAAAGTAGCAGCCTAGACGCAGCGCTGAACTTTAGACAAATAAACACCTTGTCTGGGGTTGTATTCATAGATTTTAGACGTGGCTGAATTCACAATAATGTCCTGGACTATACAGCTTTTATTAAGTCTCCATAAGAAAGATGAAATGATGTGTATTAGTTGAAATAGTTCATCTGTGGAACTCTTTTGGTAAAGTAACAGAAATATAAAGTTTTGCATTGATTGCACAAAGTAAAATAAGACAAAGACAGTTAAGTGTTAGAGTTCTACTTATTTTTATTTATTCATTTTGTAGCTAAAGGTAGTTTAAATTGAAAAAATAATACAGAAATATGTCAACCCTCTGATTCTTTCAATCTTTACTGCACTGATTGGAGGATTTTTTCCCAAAAGTAATAGAACAAAAAAGGGCTGGTGAAATAAACAAATGCTTCTACTCACTTCTGATCAGTTCAAGCACCCATAATAATTAAGTTATTATACAAGTATATGGTATCATTTTAAACCACCTGTGTCTAGTCCTGGTGCTCCACTCCTGCTTGTTTTAGCTGTTCCTCTGATTCACTGGCTGAATTACAAGTTCAACATGTCCTTGAATTTTTCAGAAACCCATTAATCATCTATTGGTTCAAATCCGGTGTGCTGGAGCAGAAAAACATCTCAGACATGCAGAACAGTGGTCCTTGAAGACCAGGACTGGAAACCATTGTTTTAAACCAGCCCAATTCTAATTAGCCTGACCATAAGGGAATGTGCTGTAGAAAGTATCCTGCCTGGATCCAGTGTCTTAGAAGTCTCATCCATCTGTCTTTAACCAACACGTTGCTCTAACATCCCACATCATGACAGTCTTGGAGAGATTCATATTGTCCACCTAAATAAGCAAACAAGCATGTTTCAGGACCTGCTGCAGTTTGCTTATCATCGTGGGGTTGAAGTGGAAGACGCCATCATAAACCTGCTTCAACAAACCCACTGTCATCTGGACAGAGCAGGCATCACTGTGAGGATCATGTTCTTTAATTTCTCTAGTGTATTTAACACAATCCAGCAGCTCTATTGTGTCAAGAACTCCAGAAGACACAGGTGGATGCCTCCATAAGTACCTCGACAAAGGACTACCTCAAAAACAGACCATAGTTTGTGAGACTGAAGAGTTGTATGTCTGAACAGGTGATCAGCAGCACAGGAGCACCACAGGGGACTGTACTCTCAACATTTATTTTCACTCTGTACACTTCAGACTTTCAGTACAGGTCAGAGTCCTGTCATCTACATAAATACTCTGATGACTCTGCAGTTGTTGGTGGATCAGAGACAGACCAGAAACTGAGTACAGAGAACTGGTGGATCAAGCTGAAAGAGGCTGAACAAACTGATGTAGAAGGCTGGTTCTGTTCTGGGCACTGATCTGAAGTTTCTTCAGTTAATTGTCCAAAGGAGGATGAAGAACATGATGTAAAAACCCTCATCATCCTCTTCACAGCACAGTAACTCAACCAAAGAGTCTTCAGTCTTTAGCTTCTTCAGATCACAAACCAGGAGATCCTTCCTGTCAACATCTACAATCACTCTATGAAGAAACACAGAGTTACTACAACTTCTAATTTCTCTTTAGGATTAACTAAATCTTCCTGAACTGAATTGAATTAAGAATTAAACAATGTTGTTATAAGCAGTGTTGAAATGAAGAGAACTCAAATGCTGGACCCAAAGCATAGGATCCTTGTCACAGGCTTTAATTAAACAATCAAACAGAAATAGCTGCTACACAAACAGGAACATGTGTGTTGATTAATAAACTAGGACCAGCTGGGGAGGGAGTGTAGACATGTACACACATACACACACATATACCACAGTCTGAAGTGAAGGACAGTATTATTCTGCTGTTTTGTGTCAAAAAAACAAAAATGTAATTAACATTTGTCTCCATAACACTGACATGATAACTCATTTCACTTTGTTATTGTGTGTATCCACTCACACAAACATGAACTGTGTGAGCGCTCCAAATAAATCGTTACCTTCAGTGTTCTAAAAATATAAATTATCATCGGACAGCTTATTATTTCCATTCAAAACGAAACTCTTGCTTTTAAAGTCTTAGTATGAGTGTAAATATTTAAAATGAGCTGTACGCTGCAATAAAACAGTTAAAAGGTCTCTCACTTTAGGCTATGATTAATGTTTCTTGTTCAACCACAGCAATTTAGAATAATTCAACTTTCCAGTTAAATTCTGCAGCTCAGACAGAAGAATAAATGAGACGTTTTCCATTTGAAGCTTCTAGAGAATTCCAAAACAAGTTTGGAAAATGGTGATACAATAAGCTGTGAATGTGAGCGTTAGGCTCAGGTGCACGGTCCGTTCTGACTGGTGGACGGCTTCTTTATTAAACAGTGGATTAAAAGTCTCATGAAACAGTTTGAAAAATACCAAAATATTTGCTAAGTTACTAGTGAACAAATCAGCAATCTGAACACAGTCTGAGACAAGAACAAATCCAAGATTATATATAAAATACTCACTTCTGACTTAATTTACAACAAGAAACTCCTGCTAGATTAACAGGAAAATAACACATTTTTATAACTTACCACAATGTTACACACTCAGGCAGTTAACCTCTGCATTGTAAGAAAATAAGCACACATTTGGGAATGCTCAAGCTGTAAATTTGGCACCTATAAATTCAGCTGCTTGCATCAGGAGCACTTTACCAGTGGATTTAGTCAACGTCACAAAGAAACTAGTGAGTCAGAGAAACAATTTGAGAACCTTGTGTTTCAAAACCACATCTGGTGTGTAAGCCACAGCTGCCAACAGATTTAAGGATTCCTCATTTTGAACTTCTTGATTTTGGACAAGACACAGATGAAGCGATGATTCGAAAAATCCCTCACGTTATTCAAGATTCCTCCCATAAATAAAGTAATTAACAATGAGACTGGTGCTTTAGAATGAGCACAAACTGCAGCGATTGTTTCATCCAGATTCCCAGATTCTAGAAGAAAATCATATAAAAAAAAAAACACAGATTATAATCTGCTGGTCTTTGCACTTTTCCGGCAGGTGAATTTGTATAAGGATGATATACCTTTCAGGCTATCCACAGTCTATAACTCCAGTGTGAGAAGGTGTTTATTAATGTGGATGATGTTCAGAGCGCTGATGATTCTATTTGTTCATTTTTAACAGCAAAATCTACCATATAAAAAAATTCAAACCTGCTCTGATAAGTTTGTCTTATCTTGCAGGTTGGTCAGTTTTTCAAATGTTTTAAACTCTCTGTATCAGAGTCTTTTTTCAGACTGTTAAAGGGATACAGTAATTTTATAGGTACAAATGTAAACGTTTTCTTCCAACATATCATTAACATGCTGATGATCCCTTTGGAAAAGGATCATCAACAACACTGAATACAGTTTTAAGGTACTTATGTGTAACATACTTGATACCTATGTGGTACATACATGCTACATGCTAACTGTGAAACTTAACTCAACTTTCTCTACCCTGTTAGTAAGAACAGAGCTGTTTATTCAGTAAAAAAGGAAAAAAGAAAAGAATAAATGCCAGAAATAGACCATTGTCAGTCTGTCACAGGGGTTCCACTCAACCATCACCTGTTACTGTGGGATAGTGTGCAGCTGAAAGCTCATAAGTGGCCTTGCGCTCTTTCAGAGTCATGTTCCCATGGTCTTTTTTCTTTTTTAAATAACTTCACTGGAGAACAAGACCATTCAAGGTCAAAGTTAGATGCTATTGCACTTTTCTTTTTCTTTACAGTCTTGCTGAGTAACACTATTTGAGGAAAATAACAACAGACGTGATATTCTTTAGAGCTTGGCGGATCCTTGAATGTCCTTAAGAAAGGATCGTTTTAACTTTGCTGTTATTAGTATTATTATTTTAAGACTTTATCATTCTAATTTCTCTAACTTGTCATTTTCCTTTACTGAATCATCTTTGAAATATTCAAAATCACCTCCATTTTAGGTCATTTACTCCATGTATAGCTAATTTCTGCTTATGAACAGTGTTTGAGTTTTGCTATTTTGTCTTTGTCAACAAAATCTTGGAAAATCTTTTCACGGCATGACTAATACTTTTACTCATGACGCACAGCACAAGTGAAAAGAAGAATGGAGGAAAGAATAAGACCTTGAGTCAGAGAGGGAATAAGAAGAATAAAAAGATGATTTTGCAGGTAGATTTGATTCCCTCAGACAACTCCAAGGAGACTGACACAGGTGGAATATTAATGAGAAAAGTCTGTGTGTAAAGACGTGTGTATGTGTGTGTGGATGGAGCAAGGAGGGAGAAGAGTGAAAGAGAAATGGAGAAATGTCAATGAGTAGAACAGGGACATGGTAGAAAGAAAAAAAAAAGATGAAGGAGAGCTGAAGAGCCTGAAAGAAAAACAGATGGAAGGCGGGAGAGACCGGTGAGCTAATGGCAGAAGACAATAAGAAAGAGACAAAAGGAAATGATAGATAAGAGGCGAAGAAATGGTGCCGACATTAAAGAGGAAGGAGAGTGAGGGAGAGAATAACAAGCTCGGAGACAAAAATGTTGGGAAGGTCGTGGAAGAAAAGTCAAACACAATAACACAGGTACAAACGAAAAGGACACTTTCCAACAACTTTTATAACTAAACAGATAAAAAAATGTATTCAAACGGTCTTCATATATAAACCATGAATTTAATTTATAAACACAAAAGTTCACTTCGAATTAAACTGAAAAAGTTCAAAAGACAATTTATAAATACAGATTTTTTCTTAAATAATTCAGCTTACATATTAATGACAACTTGTTTCTCTGAATCATCCAGATTCACTTACATTAATCTTTTAAAAAAAACTTGAATATTACTGTAAAAACACAGAAAAATACATTCCAACAAGCGCTCAGGTCAAATGACATTACTCCAACATTTTATCAGCATCTCATTCAGAAAGAAATACACAGCTTGTATAAAAACTTTCATCTGTCAAATTAGCTATTAGCTTCTCTTGAAATAAAACCAATTTAGAGAGTTTACGACACTCAGGTTATTTTTTCCCCTTTTTAAAATGTTAAATAGCTATTTCTACCTCTATTCATGATAATGTCTTTCTCCACATTATTCTAACCAAAAGACAGAAATACCAACAGTGCACCTGGCAAGAACATCCACATCAACATACAAAGTAAATTCTTTGTTTTGGTAAGGATTTTTGCTAAATCACTTCTTTCAATTAGTAACATTCCTCTGAGTTATTAACTATGATAGAAAAACAAGATAAAGTGAATAATATTTGAAACATGTTGTAAGAACAGCTTCATTGCTGTTTTTGTTCCTATATGACAAAGTAAACGTGGTCAATCATAGATAGAGAAGTTCATCACTGATATAATATAATGGAGAAAGTCTAACATAAATACAGTAGATAGAAGGAATGAGACTGAACAAAGAAAAGATAGGAAGAAATAGTGAAATTCTATTAGATTACATATGTAATTGGATTGATGAAACACATTGCAAGGCACCCAGATGAGGTTAAAAAGGGCATAAATAGAGTTGGAGAAGATGGAAAATGAAACGAGGCAAAATAATAAATTGGGCAGGCGGGAATAAAAAGATTCAAAGTGGATCAGAAAGAGGAACAAAAGATGAAAACAGAGGAGGAAAATGGCAGGAATAGGAGAACGGGTTTGAGATTAAGTATAAGAAACATGGAGGACAATCAGGAATAAAGCGAGACTGAGAGATTCACAGGAAGGAGGAAGATGATCTGGGTATCAAACCGGTCTCAGAGATCATTTGACAAGAGATGAAACAAGAAGGCGATGAGCAGTGAAACTGTGCAGATGATCAGTCAGGAGCGATGAATGCAGATGAGAAGTGTAGGTGAAGAGATGAAAAGAAGACAGGGGAAGAAGAGGAAACAGAGGCGGAAGACTTAAATACCTGTGGTGTCACCTTTGTTTTTGCATGACGCCATCGCTCTGCAAGAATATCAACATAGACGGCGTGGGCTGCTTCCAGTGGCATATTTTTACCTGCACTATAAATATCGAGATGTGGTTTTGTTTTTTCACTGTTTCAACTTTGTTGAAGGGTAAATTTTGAGGCTAAGGGGGAACGAAAACATAATTCAGGTCGGAAATAAATGTCATTTTCTGCTTTAAAATCCCAAACAACAACAACTGAAGTGACACAAGTTTGATTTAAAGTTTCATCTGGTTTCATCTGGGACTTTGATTTGCAGTAAATCAACATGCTCCATTTCATCATCAATACCACATTATCATATTCATTCTGAGGCATTACAATAATTACCAGATAAAATCCAATGACAGCAGCATCATTTACAATTATAAACTTGCACGGGTCTCGCCACTGCTTTATGAACTCTGTGATGAAGAAATGGATTTGAACGAAGATGGGATTGTTCTGTAGAACAGAATTTAATGAGGAGTCAAACAGCCAACATTTTTAATTTCCTGCTCTGCGTGTCGGTGGAAGTTTCTTCATGGATCTGGGAAAAAAAAAAAGTACAAATATATCAACAGTGACATCCATGGAGACTGTAGAGATCAGCTACAGCTTTGACAGAAAAACATCAGTCAAGAATTCTCCATCTAAAATCTCACTTTTGATCAGTATTTTTGCTCCCGGAAGTTTGGATTTATAATGTCAAATGCTCAGTATGTTTATGTTTTCATAATGTGTACTAAAGTGAGGTGGTATGAACAGTAAAAGAACGACTAAGCTGTTAGAAAAAAACTGTTTTCACAGTGCAGATATGGTGAAACAGAGCCATCCATGAGATCTGAACTCAAAACGTGACAACAGAACTAACACCATGCTTTTTTTCAACACAATTTATATAGTGGGAAAACAACACATGTACACACGGGTTGCATTAGTAAATAAAAACCAAAACTTCTCAGTTTTTTGCTCTTTCTTTTTAGTTGCACCGTACTTTTCTTTTAGAGTTATTAGACTGGAATCAACACAAGCACATACAAGGATACAAACCAAATTTAGATTTCATTACAAGTCAACTTTCATACAAAGACATCACAATTAAAAAGTTTGTATTGTCATCATGAATAAGATGAAATTGTAGTCGATGCTCAAATAGTGTCATTAACACAAGATGAAACGAGACATTTAGATGTTTTATATTACATATAAAACTAAAACAGGGTGTGATGATAAGTTTAATAATCTGTAAAGGCACAAAATAACAGAAAATCAAGTTTCAATCCAAATATTCACAACAATATGTGCAATTCAGCATATTGTAAATAAAATATAACTGTTTGTTATTATTACTGTTGTGAAAATAGTTGACGGCTTCATTAAAGGAGTTTTAAAGTGATGTTTCATCAATTATTTTAGTGACAACCTCATGCACCTGTGACATCATTGGTGATGTCACCAATGGGTGAGGTCCATTCTACTGATAACCACTTTGGAATGATTAAAACATGTTTTAGCTCAGTTTTTTTCCTACTACAAAATAAACATCAGCTGCTTTTACAGCATTCAGTATGTATAAAAATCCACAGCAATGTTGGTCGTCTCTCTGTGATTTTTCTCTAAGCATTGGAACCTCGATTTAAAAAAAATTAGAGAAATGAATAATAGTGATTATCATTCACCTTTCATCGTTTCAGTATTATTGGTAAATTAAGGTTATTATTTTAACTTTTTCTAAATTAGAAGTTAAATGATGCAGAATTTCCAAATATTTGCTGGTTTGGCTTGAAGGAAAAAGGATAAGAGACAAGTAGAAAAAGAAAAAAAACATACAAATCTAAGTAGACGTACGAGATGTGACAAAGTAAGTGGGGTGGAATCAGACTTGTGCTGTTGTCATGACATGGCACTGGCCTTGAACTGCTGACTCATCCCAACATATACAAGGCTTATCCATTTTTTGGCACTTTCAGTGTAATTTCTTTGTCACACCATGATAAAGGTGTGAAGGATGTGTCAGTGTCAGCAGATATCAACCGAGCAAGCATCTGTATAGCTGATTGAAACACAGTCCAAATGGATTTTCAACACATCTCAGCTACATTTTTAATTACACACACTCAGCTCAAACAGCAACAACCTTTTGTTGACTAGAAATGTGGCAAATCAAAACTCAAAAACATGAACAGGTTTTACAAATAACTATTTAGTGTTATTATAATAACTATTATACAGTTAGTAATAAATAAATTCAGGGAAATCTTCAGATTTTCAGGTTTTCCTTTGATTAAAAATGTTCCTTTGTTCTTTTTTGTTTTTTTTTTCTATCTGTGGGGTGTTTTATAAGTGCTGAGTTTTGTGACCCAAAGGTCGGTGAAATCCATTCAGCACCCTTAATAAGATTTCAAAGATCCACGGTCATCAGTCTTAAGATGAGCCTGCCTTTCTTAATTTCAGAAAAATTGACTTTTTGAAAGTGCAGCGAACAGCAGGTGAAGAGAGATGGTGTTCACCTCTGCAGACACACAAAGGAGGAGTTCATCACTCTTCTTACCAATTCAATTTAAGAGACAGCTGAGGAAAGACTTCCCTTACCTTCCATTTATTTAACATTTGCTGAGGATAACTGTACGAGTATGAGCCCCCATCCCTGAGCAGTTTGCCCCGTCTGTGCTGTAACGGACCTCCAGGACATCCTGTCTTAAGCTGCCGAGTGAAGGTCAGACATTACCTCCCACAAAACTCAGATCAGTCACATTAATGTGTAGAAGGCAGGAAGTAGTGATTCAAGAGGTAGTGACAGCTGTGTGGGTGGACTGGCTGTGCACAAGCAAAATAGTAACATAAGAAATCCTCACAGTGCCCTTTAGCAACGTGCCTGATATTTGCCACTATAATGGAGGTAATTTTTCCAGCGCTGTTTGTCTGTCAGATGTTGGGATGCTTAAAGACTTGTTTATTGATTCTTGTTGTAGACAGTTCCAGATGCCACCGAACATTTTCAGATCCATATGTTTGTTAAAAGATTTTGTATTACATTTAGGTTTTCTGATCAGCTACAGCACAAATGTTTTGAATTCTTTAGTGGCTGGATGAGTTTTGTTTGTAATGATAGTCAATATTAGCTGCTCTTGTTGCTTAAAGACTGTGTATTTTCTGCAAAAGACCAGTTGTAATTACTTTTTGCAGCTGTAGCTGTGCATAACTTTCCCTTCTAATAATAGAAAAATAACTCTGCTTAATAATAAAACAACAACAAAAGAAACACAATAAAAACACTTTGATAACATGTCTGATTCAATGGCTGAATATCAGCACAGAATAGAAAATGTCCTCAAGTTCTACAGAAGGCCCTTAATCACCCATTGATTCAGATCAGGTGTGATGAAGCAGAGAAACATCGAAAGGATGTGGGATAGTGGCCCTCAGGGACCAGGATCGGACACCACCACCAGCCTGTGATCAATAAAATTCAATACACGTATTATTTAGTAACTTTTCAGTTAACCAGGCTTAAAAATACATTTGCATTTAGCTCATCTTCAACACAGCAGTTCTCCAACAAGCTGTGCTAATGTTCAAATCTATTCAGGAGCAAATTACGCTTCATGGTTTCGGCTGATACTTAAAGGCCAGTTTATGGATTACATAAAGAAGAGACATTTTCTGTGTTGTTGTTGTTGACTGAGTGTATGACAGCTTGTGTCTCGGTCCTGTGATGGTCGATGGTCTGTCCAGGGTATAGCACGCTCCACCTACACCCAGCACTGATCATAAACAGAATGAAGCAGCTAAATAAAATGGATGGATGAATCTTGACAAGGTAAAGTGAATTAATATTCATGACAAACCTAATTTGTTGGCCATTCAGTGAGGTGTGGAGGAATGAGGCTGCTTGGGGTTAAAATGAGAATATTAGGGTAAATTAAGGAGAAAATATGCAGCCTGGCTGTTGAAAAATAGATAAGACGGCTCATTTTTCAGT
>SSNP01000025.1:1724438-1816817 GCA_006937955.1 Pachypanchax playfairii | reverse complement strand
AAATTACAGGCCTCTCTGATCTTTTTAAGTGGGAGAACTTACACAATTGGTGGCTGACTAAATACTTCTTTGCCCCACTGTATTTTCATTTTTATTTCTAAGAATAACTTGTCTTTCAGTTACTTAAAACTATGATTGGGATTAGAGACAAAAACAAAGCAAATAATATTCAGGGGAAAAACAAACCCTGAATAAAACAAACTAAAAAGATGGGTGGGGCAAAGAACGGAAGACTCTTGATGATGAAGAGCACCTGCCTCTCATTTTGGCAACCAACTGGTTCTTCTGGTGAGCGGAGAAAACAGTGAAGTAGAAGAGGAGGGTGGGGTCGAGGGGTAGGGAGCATGGAAGGAGGAGGAGGAGGAGGGCGAGTAAACGAGGGAGTAACGGTCGTCTCCATGGTGAAGCAGTAGTCGCCATGGTTACCCACAGAGCCCGGGTCAGCAGCTCCAGGAATGTGCATGCTGTTTGCACACACATGCACGCACACTGGTCATTATTTGGGTTTGTGTGTGTGTGTAAGCACGTCCTGTGCATTTGTGTGATGAAAGATGTGTCGTGTTGTCGGAGTCACCGAGGGGTGTGAATGTCGACACTTCAGCGGGGAAGAAAAGAGGTGTGTGTGTTTGTAATGTGACTCAGAATGAGACAATGTATTGTTTCATCTTTTTGCCTCCTGTTGGGAATTCTTGTTTGCATCTGGTGTGCGTTGCCGTGTGTGTGTTTCATTTGTGAACGTATGTGTGCGGCCGGGTCAAACAGGTTCACAGCAATGAGGGGGTGACCAGATAACTGTGACTCAAGTGTTGCTGCCACTTGCAGATGTCTGCCTGTTTATGCTTATTTTTGTGCATTTTTTACATCAGAAATGGAGGAAAAGTTAACCAAAAACGCTTCAATCATTTCTGTATCTAAAAAAATCCAAACCCATTTGCAAGTGGTGGTTGAGCACACACTCAAACGGTTCCACCTCCAGCCATGCTCACCCGAGCACAAAATCAGAAGTTCATGCAAGACATTCACTCGCAATATTCCCAGCGTCTTTCCACTACATTTAGGCATTTCACATTGTTACCAGAAAATGCAGGCATGCCACAAACACACCACACTACACTGCTCTAACGCGCTCTAATGTGGTTGGATACGTCTGACTGTGTCTCATTGATGCCCCTCACTGTGAAACCTTTAGAACCTCTGAACACCCAACTGAAAGAATGACTTCCAATAAAGAAAAGTCCTTCAAATTTTCTCTTTAGACCAACAATAAGATGAATCTTCAACTGTCTGTGATCTTTTATTGATAATGACATCATAACAATGTACTAAAATAAAAAAGTTTTCTAAAATAGATGCAATATTTACACTCCAACATTTGGATAACCGTATCTTTCACACTCAGGGTTAGTTTAGAGTTAGAGTTAGGGTTAGGTTTAGTGTCAACCTTAACCCTAATATCACACAAAACACCTTAAAATTAGTCTCAAGTGGACTTTAACTCATCCGTCCATCATCTATACCCACTTGTTTCTGTACAGATTTGTGAGGGGCTGGTGCATATGTCCAGGAGTCACTGGGTGAGAGGCGGGATTACTCCCTGGACAGGACACAAGTATATGTCTTTCTCAAGCCAAAGCAATTTTTAGCAGCTTACAGTTTCTGTCTGAACACTAAAAAACAAAACACTTAAAACAGAAATGCTCTAGTGAGCAGTTATATGCACATATCCATGTGGACACGAATAATTCCATGATCAGACTACAAAACCAAAGCACGACATTTGTTACAGTCAAATATAAAAGAGCACCGAGGCGTCATGAACAAACACTTGCCTGGACTGAAATAATTCAAATTATGGTTTGGCTATTGTGGAATGGCAGAGCCTCTATCAGTCTGCCAGCTCCTTCTGAAATGCATCTGTCGCTAAGGACCTTATTGTGGTCAGCAGCTGTATGGATACAAGCAACGCACAGCTCTTCACCAGCTGCAGCTGTGAGCACAGTTCCAACAAGACCTTCCTGGAAACCTAAATCACAACCAAGCACTCATAGACGTATATTCACGTGACAAACACAGAGTAAACTTAAACCAGTTAACTTTGGATTTGGCTTTGGGAAATCATTTTAAGGTATGTGGTAAAATGAGGTTTCATGTGGTTTAGTTTCATTGTTTGCAGGTCAATAACGTGTTCAAACAGATTCGAATTTTTGCACATCCTAATTTGCTCATTTGATGTAAACAAATAGTCTCAGAAAATGGAAGTAATGTTGCAAAATGCTTAATATACAATAAAGGAAAACACAGCAATATACAAGTTATGCTAGAAAGCATCAACACAGCCGTGGAGTACCTGATGAAGACTTTGATGTCTGACCTCTCTCCAGATGGAGAGCTGAAACAGAAGGAGAATGTCCTCTTAATAAATGATCTCACTATGTTCTGCCCGTACACTGAAAACTAAAAGGTTTCATGACCTGGGGGCAAAACAGACCTATTGAAAAGGCACCGTGAAAGGTCATAAATTCACAGATACCAGCAAAGGAGGGCTGCAGCTTCCCCAGTTCCTGGATGGTTGCATGTATTGTTGATCTGAGGTGTTTTGAAGGTCAGTGTAAAATGCTCAGCGTGGCTGCCTCAGACAGCTGGAGTCCCACTAGTTCTCAAACTGCTGCCCTTTACTTCTCTGACAGAAGATCCAGGTAGGTTTACCACTTCAGTGATTGTTGCATTGTTTGGTTCATTTTCGCTCATTAAACCCAGTATGTAAATAAACAGCCTGCAGCATTCAGAGAAGCAAAATTCTTTCCAAATGACTAGTTGAAATCATGTTTTACACTTTGATCAAATACATCTAATTTGTTTAACTGCTATATTGTGATATAAACATTGTCATCAGCACCAGCCCCCGAAGGATCATTTGTTCCAGATACAGTCTAAACTGCTGTAACTGAGCACTTCCATTAAGGTACAACAAGCAGAGAGACTAAATGGATGGACTCTTCATATTTTGACAGGTTTTTGAAAGAGGTGAAAAACAACAGACTAATTATTCTTTCATAAAAAACAAGCTTCAGTTCAGGCAACCCCAGAAAATATTAAAACATAAAGTATTTTGCTTGCTGACTGGTACCTTTTGGCACCAACAATCATACAAAGCTTTACTTGAAAAAGCATGAAATCGAATGAGTCAGAGTAAAAAGAAACCTTCAGGATGACGGTCCACTTCTCTGAAGAGATTTCACCTTTTGTTCTCTTTTTCTTTTAGAAACTAAATGAAACTAATTGTTTACGGTCGCGTCTCTTACATATTATGTCAGGTATAATAAATATATTTCACTCCGTGTGAACGATGCCACCTCTGAATCAGCTCACGTTCATGTCAGATCTAATATTTTGCGCTTTAATCCGATACAACAAATGAAACATTTCTGAGACAGATGACAACAGCACAATCATAACAACAACTTGAACTCCTGCAAGCTTAATTCTGACCCAACTCTGACACGCGAACCCCATGGCTCTGAAAATAACCTTTGGCCTCTTTGACATTATTTATCATCAAACTGAATCCTTCGAGCACGCTGTGAAAGACTTTAGAAAGGCCGTGAAAGGACCTCCTACTTTACCTCTATTGTCACTGTGTTTGAGCGTGATCTGGGCTCTCAGTGGTGCTTCGGGTCCCATCTGCGATTACAGTAGTTCATTCTACATGACAAACGCTGAAAAGCATTAAAAACGTTGACAGAGACATCAATAGTCTTTCTGAAAATGCTATGGATGGTGTGTCATGTCACTTAAGCGCCCCTGCAATGACGTTTTAATAAAAAACTCAAATCACGTCTCTGGTGGTGCCGAAATGATCCCTCTGCCTGATTTCTTGTGTTGATGGAGTCATATAGTTTATTTTAGTGAAAGAAATGTAGTCAACGGACAAATGCTTGTATTTTTTTTAATAAATTAAATTGGAAAATCTTTCATTTTAGTTCAACAGTGGCACAATCACAACACCTGGTCGTCTTCATCTCCCAAAAAAATGTTTTTATGTTTTCAATGAGCATCTGGAACCCTCCTCTGTTTAGTTTCAATCAGTCAAAAATGTGAGACAATTTTGAGATGTGTGCACAACCTGTGAAACGAAGTTGTGACTGTAAGGAAAACTTAGATTCTGACCATGACAACATTTCATATAAGATGAGGAGAAACTATAAACAAATTGAGACATAATTTTGACAGTTTGTGATGAAACTGTAACAGGAGCATTTATTGTCATTTATTTTGCTGTTTCAGTACACGCAAATCTTTCATCTTACTAATTCAGCAAGATTCCTATAGAAAATGTATGCAATATCTTGTTGTCAACAATAGCAGCCCAGTGAGATACTACTCCTAATATTATGCTAATGTAGTGTTTTTATCTCATGATGGTGATGACACATTACTCAGAGATCAATCTTTCAAAAATTTCAGACAAAAACAAAGTTAAAGTGTCAAATAATATTTTTTTTTCTTTAATGTTTCATCAACTCTGAATGTCTGTACCTAAAATAAAATCACCTGAGCAGACCTGACATGCCTCGAATTCAGTGTTTTAATCGTTTTTCCTCTGTGGTGGCCTGCTGTGTTTGGGGTAAACAACATTCCTTTCCATTTTCATTCTGGGGAGGAGGGCAGGAACCGTTAGACTGCAGAAGTCAGTCTGTTCCCCACCGTCTGTCTGTCTGTCTGTCTGTTGAAGAGGGGGGAGCTGGCTGGCTGACAAGCAGGATGACTGGATTCCTTTTAAATTGACTGGATGTCTGTTGGATGGCTGGATGTTACAATTTGGTGGATGTGGATAAAGTGAGCAGTGAATAGCCTTCGAGGGGGGTCAGATAATCCAGGATAATACAAAAAAATATATATTTTAATGTACAAGCTTTGGAGTTTCTTTTATTTGATCTAAAATGTCTGGTGCAAGAAAACAACAGAGAAAGTAGGGGTTTGTTTTCAGCAGGTGATGACTCGTATCACACATTTGATTCAGCGATGCGCTGACAGCTCTGCCTAATGCTTTGAAAACAACATCATCGTTTGTCTCAACATGTAGAAAAAAAACTGATACTGCATTATCCTGCAAGGGCATTTTGTTTGTTTCATTTTTGTCACACACTACTTGTCCTTGGCTGCATTAATATGGAGTCTCGTAAACTGCACTTTTCAAACATTTGATGGAGAACGTCAGAGAATTCAAGGTAACGCGCTTGAAAACAGCAGAGATGAGCAGAATTCAGATGAGCAAAGACATTTTGATTTTCATCACATTCTGCTGTGAATGTTTTGTAAATAAGTAAACTTCCAATTTAAAAAAAATGAGAACTATTATAAGTTTTATAGATGTTGTCATTCTCTATGTATTCTCTTAAACAGAAAGAATCCCATGAACAGACAGAATAGAGATATTATTCACTTATTTGGTGAAATTATGCCAAAATCCTTCCAGTATTGCACCCTCTACACTGAGGAAAGACTTTTGGATGTCAGGTCTGGAGCAGGGGTCTCACTGGACCTAACAAGTGCAAAGAGAACTTGGCTGCAGACACAGCATTTTCCTCCACAACATCTCTGTGGTGGTGTTCCAGCCAGTGAGCCAGCTGGCACAGAGTAACTGGGCATCACACAGAGCAGAACTTTAGAGCTAAATGACTGCAGCGTAACTCTACAAAGGCCAGAGTGTGTACGAACGAGTGCCACTCTGCACTTTGGCAAAAAAAAAAAAAGAAATGGCTGTTTATATTTGTGGAGCTGCAGGAGTCTGTGCACCACACACAACAAAAGCATTTAATTGTAGCAATTTTTAATGGCATTTGCATCTTTTTTTCTGCAAAACCTGTGAGGAAGCAGCTCACAGTGCACCTAAAAGTGTAGATGCCTCAAGCTTCAGACTTTATTTTATTTCTGTATTTCAAAGATTATCGTATATAGCTCATTAGACATTGGACACAGTTCAAAGTTTGCTTGTTTCTTTCATATATGGCCATCACATGACAACTGACAGCATATCCAGAATGAGGAAGGACCTTCCCTAGAAATAACTACATTTCTGCTGCAGATGTAACAGCTGCAGGAATGACTTATGGAACCTTAAACGAGGTTCCCCTGGGTGACCTTTTAAGTACTTTAAACCAAATAAAAGACCGTCATGTTGTTTGCTGATAAGTGGTTTTTGTCTGTACAACAGAGAAAGGGCCGCGACTCCAAACAGCAGCAGGGGAAGGGAAATTGGCCAAACACACACTGTGGAGCAGAACACTGCTCAGACTTCCTGCTACTTACTGTGAGAGAAGCTTAAGATAGTTTTTTTTTTCCTGTAAAGGGAAACACTTCGCTTAATAATACCAGTTCTAAAACTTATCTCTGTAATCTTTTTTTTTTTCTTCTTGAAAATAAGCTATAGACACACAGACAGTATCTTGGTGCCCTTCGGAAAAAAATTTCATGCAATCAGCAAACATAAAAACAAGAGCACTTCAACAAATTACATCGACTGCTGCTAGCGAGCAGCATCTGTCAGAAAGTTTTTACATGTGCGGTTTCGATGTGCTGCCGCTGAGCCACTTCATCAAACACACAGATGGGGGATCGCTCGCCTGCGTCTTTAAACCATTGTCTTAAAATCTGCACAGCCTCTTGAAATTCGCACCAGCTTTTATCTAAACTGTTGTTTCTCTTCACCTCATCTCAGCCTTTGTCTTTCTTGTATTTGTTGTGAATAAATTTGACTAAATGCATCTCTCCCCGTGCCAGAGTACGGCTCAGATCTTGAATGTTAACATACCAAAGGCCGTGCAGCAGGTGGTAAACAACAGTTCAGAGCTGTTAGACGGCTCAGAATTATCTAGGTTGATTTGTCGTTTCAGGCAGCTCCTCACTAATCACTTCTCTCAGCACAATCACAAAATTTTGTTTGTTGAGCACAGCCTCGATAAATCAAACGCTGCTCCGCTTGTTGTTGGTTTATGCTCATTTGAACAGTTACAACTCAGCAAGAGTGTATTCAGTGAGAAAATATTGTTCCAGCAGAGTGCTTTCTCCCAGTGGCACACATCTTTTTGCAGCAGCGTGTTTGTTCCCGACCAGCAGGACAGAAAAGCCAATATATCCTCTGTGATGACCCAGCTGAGAGGAAAGTATAGAAACACTGCAGTTGTTCCTGCCATCAGCTGAAGCAATAACACACCACTAAAGCAAATATCTGAAATTTGTTCAAACATACAGTATATGGACAAAATGATTTGGCCAAGTCTGACCGCAGCAACAGGGTGTGTGTTTAATTAGAAACTTTATTAAGGAGTAGAAACATTTGCAGCTGCAACAGCTTGAGTGTTTCTTTCTGTCGGTGATTTAGGAGGTCAGGTGCTGATGCTGGAGGTTGGTAGGGTTCAGATCCGGCTCTGAATGAACCCAGTAAAGTTCTTTCACACCAAACTCATCACTCCATGTCTTTATAGTTCCTGCTTCGTGCACAGGATTAAATCAACAGCTCAACCACTTCATAGTGTTCACTAAACATTTTCTTA
Organism: Pachypanchax playfairii; assembly: GCA_006937955.1. Taxonomy (NCBI): domain Eukaryota; kingdom Metazoa; phylum Chordata; class Actinopteri; order Cyprinodontiformes; family Aplocheilidae; genus Pachypanchax; species Pachypanchax playfairii. The sequence goes on along the minus strand of SSNP01000025.1, from coordinate 1,809,264 downwards.
ATCATTTCTTGTAGTTTTGGAAGTTGTTTTATCTGGAGGACTGTGAAGATGTGCAAGTGGTCTGCAACAGAGTTTTATGTGATAACACAAACCTGGACCAAATTAACCTTCAACTCGATTCAACACTATTTCTACCAACTTGGCTTATTCCCATGGTGCAATGCTGCTGATCACATGATCATTTTTCTTCTTTCTAAAACTTCTGTCCAGTGTTCTGCTCAGATCCGATTAGAGTATTGCCTTTAAATAGTTATTATAACTTTATTAGTCCAGTTTTTTCTCTGGTTTGTTTGCCAGAACAGAGATAAATGTTGGTGACATGAGACTTAAAGATGCTCTGGCTTGATATTTTGATTTGTAACATGATGTCATGACGCTGTGCGCTGCAGTGGTTGATGGGATTGAGGTGTGATTGCATGAAGTCGCAGTCCTTGGTGGTAGAAATCGTAACATCGTCATTAGAATCTCAAGACTTTCAACAGTTCTTGTTTTCCCAGAAGTCTGGAACTAGTGAACATTAAAGCCATAGAAATAATGTTTAGACTAGTTTTGATAATATGACTTCACACAATCCCCAAAGTGAAAACAAAAACAATAAAAAAAAACCTGCTCTAAATTCTCGAATTTAAGTTGCATCATTAACAGCAAATCTGTGTGTCACGAATCCTCAAAGATCCTTCAGACAGCTTGTCAAAGTTTTTGGAAACATGAGTGAAGGTCAGCTGTACGAGTCATAAATCTGGTTCTTCTTTAACGGTGATGAAGATATTTTCTTCTAAACATTTTCAGTGCATAACGCTGTTAAAACTTTCTCTTTGTGATCCGTTCTGAGACACACAGAAAGGTTGACTTGGGTGTCAAAGGTTGACTGAAAAGTATTATTTAGAATTTAGACTTAGTTTTGATACATACAGCATAACTGTTGAATTAATGATGTAAGAATTGGATAATTCAAATGTTAATCCTCCACATTTTTTGTTTTTATTCTTTCAGTGTCTCCATTTTACTTTGTCAGCCCCCCCCCCTTCATCTTCCACCCAACAACCCCTGCCGTCCCATCCTGAAGACAGCACTGCGTTGCAGCTGAAGAGCTGAAACTGTCGGCTGGGAAAGCAGTGAAATGGAAAAATTTAATCGCATTAAGAGAAAAACCTTCTCTTTTCATTTGTAAATTCCTGGGACACACTTTTTCTCCCTCCTTTTCTTCCTCTCTTTACCTCTCTCTCACATTCTCACTCCGTCTCCGTCTCTCCATGTCCTTACCCAGACACGGCTGCTGAGCTCAGAAAACATCCGCCGAGGATTCAACACGCACACACAGCACACGTATGAACACACACAAACCCCCTGTCTCCCTCTCTTTACTTCAGCCAAGGATTTGATATAGCAGGATGGATGCCTTTTGGATCAGTGCATGCACACACAAACACACACACTTTGTAATTCCTTTCTATTTCCCCACTTAAATGAGTCAGAGATCAAAGACCGTTTCACTGACTCCTCCTCTATTTCCTCCTTCAATCTTGCTTTTCGCAAAATCACTCAACGTGCTTCAACAGTTTCTCTTTCCTCTTCCTTTTTACTCAAACTTCAAGTACTTTTTTCTTTTTTCCCACTTTCCTCCTTTCTTTCATTTCTCTTTTTTTGAGTTGCATGTTCTGTCCACATCCGCCATCATCTTGATTCACCCTTATTCTAGTGACGTGACCCACACACACACACACAATCTTCATTCCAGCTCTGTTCCTCTACGCTCTCACAGATTATTGACCTCTTTCCCCCTAAACACACACTTGAAGTGCACACTCTGCTTCCATGGGGACGAGCCACCTGAGGAGCACCAAAGATTAACAGAGCAGTTCAAACACTGTTGAGAGCTTTTTTTTCTGTAACTTCTCAAAAGAAACCCCTCGATAAAAAAAAAAACCCACACATAAAATGTGCAGATTGAATCCTTTGAGTTAACCTTGATGAGATGTGACAAAAGTGAGATTTCCAGTTACAGAACGCTCTTCGGCAGAAATTGACCAGAGACTTAAAGTATATTTGCTTCCCAACTATCACCTGCAATCAGAAATGTTTTTTCTTTTCTTCTTACAGTCTTGATTTAATATAGCTTAAATTGCATGGAAAGCCTTTTTCCCTCCCTGAAACAAACCTTGAATTAATGAAGTATTTATTTGAAAGCAGGCAGCAGAATAAATTCAGCACTCAGGAATCTGTCTGCTGTTGTTTAACTGCAATGCTGCTCTTCAGCTTAATTCTTTCAAGTTTGTGTTAAAAGACGAAAACTTAATTATCCACCTGCGGTTTCTCTCTTGTTTATTTTTCAGTCTTTTTTTTTTTTGGGTGGGGTGGTGGTTCATCAGGTGTAAATTTAGTTATTGGTGTCCCTGCTGAACTCAATGGTTTCTATTGTTTGCAAAAAAAAAAAAAAAGAAAAAGAAAAAGGACCAGTTAGCTTCACATTCCTGCTGGATACTGTCACTCTAGGAAGTACAATAGAGGTGCTTTCACACTGCAAATCTTTTCGTTCAGAGCTGCAATGTCAGCCAAACGGTAATACCTCTCACTCTGCTGTGTGTGTGTGTGTGTGTGTGTGTGTACATGTGTGTCCCTGCTCTTTCATTTGCTGACTTTTTCCTCTCTGTCTCTGTCCATCAGAGGGAGCTCCTGCGCAATGAGCTGACTCCGTGATCGTGACAGGAAAAATCTGTTTAAAGCTTAAGGTGTTTTTATTTACTGTGCAATTTAAATCATTCATTTTGCTTCTGATGTTCATGAAGAATCTTACAAACGTCTGTGTGAGTATCACCGGAAATGTTTGTGTTTTCAAGATAAACTGATAAAATAAAGTTTAAAAAGTTGATGTTACTTAAAGAGTCGGCGGTTCTGACACTCAGATGTGAGTGAGCGTCTCATTTTATCGAACAAACAGAACTATCAGAAGCTGTTTTCAATGTGAGAATTAAACTGGGTAATCCAGTCACGAGCTGACAGGCCTAAACACAGCTGTGAACACACTCAGAGGGCACCGAGTGCACGTTAAGGTCTTTATACTAAAAGAAAACCTGAGACTGTGGCTGCATGTGAGCACACATGGTGTCAATGTTCAACTGACATTGCTGTTTTCTTATGTTTGACAAAAGCATCTGTTCTGCTCATCTGTGAGTTCCACTTGACCATCTCCATGTAAGGTTGAGTGACCAGATATGATGGTTCCACGTTCCCTTCCGAGGTTAGACCCGATCCTAATGGCCTGTGTGATTTCGGGTTTATTTCAGGCATTTTCTTTGGTTTTCTGTGACTCTCTGCTCTGAGATCTGATTTTTCGTTTTACTTCCACTTTTAGCTTGTATTTAATAGTTTTTATTTTGTTTTGATTCCAGCGCTGACACAAATCCATTTCAGATAGTTGGGATTTATTTAAAAGTTTCCAGTTTCATGTTTCATAAAACTCTGTTATTTTCACTCTCTGTTTTAAGGATGATGTAATTACTTTTGCAAATATACATGCAAATGAGTGTGTTAACATTCAAACCCCAAACAAGTATAAAAAGGCAAGTATACCTGTGTGAAATCTCAAAATAACCAAAAGCACTTAAGAAGGTCTATATGTATGAGGGTGTGAGTGGACACGTCTTTCTTTGTGTGTACACAAGGTTTTTGTCATGCAACAACATTCAAAGTTTTATGCATCTGGCCCTGGGTGTAAAGACGCCTAAGAGCACTCTTGTTACTCTCATGTTGCATCACCTCTTCTTTTAGCACTTTGTAAGTGTTTGAGTGCCAAACTTTGAAGTGATTACCTTTTGGTGTCAATTCAAGTCCAGATTTTTTTTTTTATTCAGTGTCTTCAAAGTGCTTGTTTTAACTGTGAAAAACATTCCCATTCTCACATTCTAGTAGATTTCTTACAGCAAATGGCATTTACATGGATTCCTTTTAACTTTAGGATGTGTTTCTCCTTAAAAATGTTTTTTCTATATTGGCATTGTCTTTTATTAGTAGCACATTCTCCACTACAATCACATCTTAATCACATCTGTGCTGACATGTTGCAGAGGATCAATCACTGATCCTCTGATTGGATGTCAAACTATCTCTTAGCCAAAAATTGCTACAGTTCTGTCTGTTTTACCTTTTTCAATAAGATGATGCGATTCAATGATATACAACACATGAATTTATCTGTCATCACAGTGAAAGCAGCATCCCTCATTAAAGCACGGAGGCAGAAGTATCATGATGTGGAAATACTTGTCTTTGACACAGCTCTTGGAAATTTATCAAAAAATAATTAAACATATTTATATGTTATAAATCCTAAATGATGATTTTTTTTCTTCCAAAGCTGGAACAAAAGTCTTGAAAATATCTAATTTCTGTTCAAACTTCATAAAGCATGACAAGTTTGAACACGTTAATCACACACCTACACTCAGTGTTTTGTTTTGTCTTGTGTTTTATTACTGTAGTAGAAGAATTATTTACCAAGAGTTGAAAAATAAAGAAGTTTAATATAATTCCATGCATGCAATGAGAGCGGTTATACAAATGTTGGTACATTGTGATGAGGCTCTGCCTGTGATGATGTTTAGCTGTGTTTTATAGTCAGACTGAAAAGGGAAGCTCAAACTTCTGGCTTTCTTCAGACTCCTGGGTGTCAGGTGAGAATATTTTACTTGTTTTTTTTTTTTTTTTACATATTTTCACCCTCAAAGTGGTACACCGGATTTTGTTATCAAATGTCAGGATTTATTCAAGAAAAAGGCAAGAAAATTTGAGGCTTTCTGCATAAAAGAAAAAGTGATTTAACAGTGGACATTCAGTACTTTATTTCCAATTAATTTGCTTAAATGTAAAAGTAACAATGTGATCAGTCTGACCAAGTGATATTCAGAAGAAACCCAGAACTCTTGTATGAATAAATACCTATTTCAAACTGCCAACAAAGCAGTACTATGATTTGTAATATACAATTCACAAGGCAAATAAATTCATCTTTCTAAAATTTAAGTTTGATCTAGTAAGAGGATTAATTCATGTTTTCTGACTGAAATCATTCTGTGGTTACATAAAACCGGCCTGAATCCACACGTCTCTGACAGGTTTAACTTAGCAACACTCTCTTTGTTTTATATATAAACTCGTCATGACATAATTTATTCACCAATAACTACAAACTGAGGCCAGAAATTGCAGTGGAAATTAGTGAGTGTCAAAACGTCACATCAAAGGTAGTTTGCCGAGAGAATCTCTACAGCTAATTTATCACAATTACAAATTAATCTAATAAATGAGATTAAAATCCATCATTCTAAACAGTAAGTCATTATCCTGTAAAATGTGAAATTCATACATTTTCCACAGACTCGAATTCCAGCTCAGAGCTGTTCAATCACTCTTTTCGTATCTGCTTCCTTTCCACTTATCGACTCGTGGCGAGGCCTGTTTCTGTCCGAATACAACCGTTTTTAGATCACCATCATCGTCTTGATCCCCTCGCTGGTCCGTTGCCAGGGAAACATGGCGTCAGAGCGGATGATCTGAGGGTACTGAATACATATAATCTGACAGATGTATTGTTGTTTACGAGCGTGTCCACGATGGTCAATGTGAATTGTTAGTGACCTTTAGAAAAGTACTGCTGCACTCCTCCTCAAAGACCAGACAAAACCAGTTTTACACGAGTTCAAAGATAAAATAAGAAATAACATGAAATCATCTAAAGGACAATGAATTATGTGCATATTATTAAAAAAACTAGACATAAAAGTATATGTTAATTTGTGTACACATTACCTGTTTGTACACATGAACACACAAAGAACTAAACAGTCAAACATCTAAATCCTTTTACAATCTGCATTTTGTAAAGACTATAGAACAAATATAATAAAATAAATCTTTTATCTTCCAGCAGCAGCAGCTGGATCAGATGCCTCACAGCTAAAAAACAACAAACTTAAACAAATAAAGAGGCTCAGTTTGAGATTTTACTTGTCTTATTGTGCAAAAAGATAAAATGAGTCCAACCCAACTTTGATAAAGACTTGTGGTGTATATTTGTACAATAAAAGCACTGAATTTCATCACAGCATCAGATTCCCTTCACCGGCTTGTTTGACTTTCAAAGTAGGTGATTCACGTGATTAATAATTAGACAACAAACTAACTCTAGAGATACAAAAATGTTGCTTGTGTTATTTGGTCAAATATGTAAAATACAAAACTATTAATGAATTAAGAATTTTACTTGTAACTATCAGCCATTTAATAACTGTTTGAAAGAGTTGATGACTCTTATACTACTGAGGAAAATGAAAACAAACCAATATCTGACGATAAAACCAAAACAACTACATTTTATTAAATTCAGGAAACTACTGTAAGATAAAAAATAAGTTATTTTTATGTAAAAAAAAAAGATTCAAAAACATGTAACAAACATAACAGAAAGAAATATACTTAAGCAAATAATAATCAATAAATACCAAAAAATGTTTTTAAAAAAACAAAGATGCATGCAGAGAAGATGAAAGTAAACAGAAGTTAGAAAACTGAAATATAATGATAGAGCAGAGACACAAAGATAGACGATTTGCTGCTGGATGCTTTTATCCCTAACTTCCTGCTGTGCAAGTTTTACTGCAGTGGGAATAAAAAAACAAAACAAAAGAGCTCAGTAAATTTTAGAGGAGCTATACTGGATTACAGACTGTGAGTAATAAAATGAACAACAGAAAAATATACATTCACAGAAACAGTAGGATGTTCATGCAAACATAACACATTGTGTTAGTGGTCTGGTTTTAAAGGGAAAATATTCAACTGCCACTCAGATTCGATCTGAAACCAAACAGTTTTATTTTCACTCCTTTTGTAAAAAATAAAAATTACCTCATATTAAGAGCAATCAATTCTGACATGTAGCCGAAACAAAGAAAGGTGAAAACAATAATGGGGGAGGATGACACGAATCCACTGACATCTGTGTTAAAGAACACAGCAGCCATGGCGAGAATGACGGTCATTAATCCTAATAAAAACGCCTCATCACTGAAATCCGAAGTTCTTATCATTTCATGGGGAATGTCTATAGAAAACCCAAGCAGCAAGGACACACAGAGGGGAAAAATAAATAAATAAATAAGGGAATTTATAGGAAAGCCATGAGAGCACAGGTGCTATTCTTTGACCAGGTTATTAGCTATTGTGTGTCTGTGACAGCTCTAATGGAAAAAATGACAGGCAGCTTAAAAGAGAGAAATAGAATGGGGCCTAAATAAAGAGCTGGGATGGAAATATAAAAGATACAATGAAAAAAGACACAAACAATGGAGTTAACAATATGGCGAGGAACAGAACAGGTGGGAAAATGTAGGAATATAAATGCATGATTTGTTACACAAAAACCAGCAAGAGCAGAGACAACACACATAAAACCCATAAACGTGTGATGTGAAGCCAGTACAACCATTAACACAGCATTTTCCCTGTTTGCCAAAAACAGCTGAACAGCTGAAAGCAGCAGTTTGATCCAACAGCAGCAGTTAAAAAATGCAGGTGTTACAGATTTTATTTTATTGATTAAACAGTTACCCTCATTTAAAAATATCTCAAATGTGAAATGGCCATTAAGAATATATATATATATATATATTTATAACTAAATAAAACTATATTCCTAGATCACACATTCAGATAAACATCACAATAAAAACCTTAAAATTGTAACTCTTTACTAGCTGGCATTTAGATACTGCCTTATTGTACCATGTTAAAGTGTTTTATAATTAGAATTTCATGCTTTGAAATAATTTTAGTTGCTAAATGGTGCTACATGAATGAAATGAATTGAACAATTTAAAAAAAAAAATCATAGAATTCTGGAAGAATAAAGTTTTTTTAGTCAAATAAAAACAAAAGAGATAAACAGTGATTTGAAACTAGATCCATCTGTAAAGCAGAACATTCTGTCCTCAACCCTCAGACACACTGGATTAATAAATTTTAGAAGCAAGCTTGTAATTTACTTACTCTTCTAAACTAATGTCATTTTAACACAGTTGTATTACTCTGCAGTCACAACAAATCCAATCTGTGGACTCACCTACCAGCTTAACACCTGAGTTGGTTACGAGCCATAAAAATAAAAATTGTTTTCTAATGTACTAACGATCTGTTGCTGTTTAACACGACAATAAACTGACTGCAGATTTTTTGTTTTCTGTCTTGCCTTGAGCAGTTTTTCACTTTCTGGAAAATACTAAAAAATATAGGATTTATAATTGGTTATTTCTTCAGAAAATTCTTGGGATAATTTACATTAAACGGCATCATTAAAAGATTAGGAGATGATCCCCTACAGTTGTTCTGTACAATGGACCAGCTGTTCCGAGGTGTCTGTTAAAATCAGAGAAAAGGTCGTGCAGATATATCTTTCTTAACGAAGTGATTATGTAAGTGAGGGTGGGCAGCAAGTCTTACCACTCTTCAAATTTTGTAGGATTTAAAAGAGAGCTTTAAACCAGATTGAAGCCATAATCAGATTGAACTTTTCTGACAAGGAACCTGCACGTATTTTCTAATCTTCCTAAATGAAGCCCAGTGGGACGTCTGTTCAGCCCAACTCAGAAAAGACTAAATGTTTTTCTCCCCTGTGTTTTGATAATAGTTCAAATTCAAACTAAACATATTGTTTCTTTGATCTTATATTCTTGATTACAAGAAACCTTTTTTTCAGAACAGTTATCTGAGAGAAGTGCAACGAAATAACTGGAAAATTTCAGAAAAAATGTGAAGTTCAGAAGAAGTTTCAGCTATATTTTGTAAAGCCTAATAGTAACTTAGCGATAAACTAGCTGAAAGTTTTATCTAAGCTGGATTGGGACAAAAGGGTGCTTGTGGTGAGCCCTTTTCTGCAGTCGTCCCTTTCCGCCGTCGCCTGTTTGTACTCCTCAGGATGGGGATTGTGCTGAAATGAAGATTCAGTCTGCTGGTATCCTTGGAGAGGAAACTTTTAATTCATTGTGACATTTTATAATTCATGGCAACTGATTTTAATTGGATTAAACAAATTGGCTTGAATCTGGACGTGTTGATGTAAACTGGACTTGTTGGCTCTGTAAAGTGCTTCAAGATGTCTTTAGCTGTGAAACAGTTCTTTATAAATAAACTGAATTGAATAAAATGTCTGTGTTTTTAATGTAGGCATTCTGAAACATAATGAGAATCAATATAAAATGTTAAAGCTTCTGCAATTGGCTCATTAGAGTTACCATGCACCTCTCAACAGTGCACCTGTCTCTCTCAGGCAAAACAGCCAATGCAAAAAATATATATAAGTCTCGAATCCTGAAACATAAGAGACAGAAACATCTGGTCTTCACACGTGTCAATTTTCTTGAGTCCACATTGTTTGTGTTGGAGATATGACAAGTTAAAAAACCCTCGTTTCCAGTCGGAGAGAAGTCAGAGCTGGAATATAATGGGAGCCTATTGGAGTTTGTGTGTGTTTGTGAATGTTAGTGTATTTGAGAGAAACCCATGTGTCCTGGTGAGAGACTCACTGGGGAGACAAACATGTCCAAGTTTTGATGTATAAAATGTAGAAGAAATGTAAAGTTTGTGGAAGTAAAACAGGTTTGTTTGCAAACTCTAAGGCAACTCAAAAGTTAGAGAGCATGACATCCAAAGTTGCACATTTCATTGTAAAATCTCCCAAAATCCTAAAACATTAGCTCCAACAGTTTCAGTTCAGTCCAACTTTCTGTGATCTGTTTAAACTCATAAGGATGTTTTTTTCTGTTCAATATGTAAAGTATTTTTGATTTGATTGATTGTAGTATATATATATATGTGTGTGTGTGTGTGTGTGTGTGTGGGTTTGTATTTCTGACCTCCTGAGGACCAGTTTCCTGACTTTTACTATCTTTCTGGGGTCCGAGGGTTCTTGTGGGGACCGAAGCCTGGTCCCCATGAGGGGGACTCCCCTTTTTAGGGTTAGGGGTTAGGTTTATAGGTATGGTGTGAATAGAGTTTTAGTTAGTCTTAGGGTTAGCTATAGATCAGTAATGGTTAAGGTTAGGAAAAGGGTTTGGGTTAGGTATAAATCTAGTTACTAAAATCAATGGAAGTCAATGGACGGTCCCCATAAGGCTAACAAAACACACTTGTGTGTGTGTGTGTGTGTGTAAAAAATGTTTTTGTACAGGCGTTTCCAAAACTGAGAAAAAATACAGACAGAATATCATGACAGAAACAGAAGGGTAATGGAGTAAATATCATTAAGAGCACTTCACTGCATTAGTTCCCTTTATAAAATCCCTAAAGTGACACAATTGACTCCTTTTGGTTTTTGGTAATTGTGCAAAATAATCACAGAAATTGCTCAAAAATGTGTACAGTCAAAACAGAAGTTTACCCTGCTTTCATTATATTTTTAAAACGGAATCATTTTTTCTATTCTTTCTAAATAAAATAATAGATAGGTGGTCAAATATTTTATTTTACCAAATTTAGTCTTTAATATAGGTTAGTTGTAATGTTTCACCAGACACAGGTGGTAGAGATGTTATTAAATAATCAATGAGATTTGCAAAGGTGTATAACTTCTCTCTGCTCTGATTCAGCAAGCAGATGGACGTATGTTTGATAATATTACTTTATAAATTATTCTTTCTACAAAGTGCAGAAGAGGAGGACCAGGATGTGACCAGCAGATAAGCCTGTAAGCAAGTTTGGGTTTGTAGATGAGGTCCAGGAAAAACAGAGGTGAGTATGGGTAATGAAGTTCCTGAGAGAAGTGGTGAGGTGACGAGAGACGAGCTGTTAGCAATCTGAAAAAGCAGCTTGTTGAAAACAGAGGAATCTAACATCAACCATTCAGAACAAAACGTTAGAACTGTGAAATAAAAGGAATCACCAGAACACCAACACTGTCAAAATACATTTTCTTCAAGAAGAATCCAAAAGAATAAAAATCAATAAAACACACCCATCACGCTCAAATCTACAGCGGTCAAACAAACACGTCCTACACATTTACATTCATTTGCCTTTTTTATTATTCTATATTCAGGAAATATTCATTTAAATTGGCTTGGAATCAGACAGAATACTTGTGGTACATATCACAGCAGGAGTGCTGTACGTCAGAGCGATCCAGCTCTATCCAATGATCAGCAGGTGTCAGTGATCATAAATCAGCTGTTTAATGGGGTTATTTATGATCAGCCTTTTACCAAAGCAAATGCCAGAAAGATTTGACTCAATTTAGGAGTTTTTTTGACAGGAAGGAACATGTTGATGAGGCAGGAATGCAAAGGAAAACAGATGATCTGGCACTGAGGGAGAGACTGTGTGTTAAGCACTTAAAGGTGGTATATGGAACTTGGAACAGAATAACACAGCACAAAGCCTTCAGCCATCTGGGTGCCAGGCTTGTTAACCACCACCCCCTCCCCCCCGTGCGCGCGCTCCGATGCTTAGGTCAATCAATAATCCTCACCAAACCCACTCTGATCCCCGATCCGAGCAGAACAATAAAATATCATGATTTCAGTTCACTAATCATGCTCTCCAGCCCTCTGATTACACACTGACTCTGATAAAAGCAGCTCCTACCTGTTTGAAGCTCAGTCATTGATTCAGTCTATGGCAAAAAGTTCACAGTTGCCCCGCGATTCCAAAACTTCCTGCAGCCCCTCTTAAGATCCTCTGTCCTCCTCACACACAATCCTGCACGCCTCACTTATCCAATAAAATTTTAAAAAAGTAATAAAATCCTCCTCAGTGTGTTTTCCAGTCAAAAAAGTGGCCCGAAGCTCCTCCACTTCAGCAACATGCTGCAGCTACGTGTTAGCTTAGCAGCTAATGAAAAACATTTCCACACAGAACTTGCTCGTCACATGGGAAACCCTCTATGGCAAGCAAATAAGGTATATAATCACCACATGCTTCCAGCTGCTTGATCTGCCTCACTGTGCTGGATTATTTACGGTATTAGGCAACCCAAAATGGTGCCCGTTGCTCTGCCAGTTATTGGCTGGTAGATGTAAACAAAAGGCCAACGTCAAATGCCTGTCAAAATTAATATTTTATAATATTTTACTTCAAATATAATTTTTAAAGGAAATGCTGTATTTTCATTCTACAATCCTCTAAACACCCAGTGGAGGCGTTATTTTATTAAAAATATGGCTTTTAAAGAAAATAATCCATTCCACCTTTAAGCAGGTGAGAACAGGTGAGAGTCATGATTTGAATGCAGTGTACAGCTGCACATGATAGAGCATGATGACGCAGGAACACAAAGAATGAAAATCTAAGGAACTTGACAGAATCAAACCAGAACACTGATACCTACATCTAATCACCTACATGCTGTCATGTTGTAAAACTGAGTTTTACTCCATCTGATCTGGATCACATTCAACGGTCTGCATCAAATCAAATTTTTGTGTAATAACAGTAAATCTCTGACAGTTTTTCACTCTGACTGTCCAGCATGTAATGCTGCAGGCACGTCGTCTAAACTTCTATAACTTCACAGATAAATATTCTGGTTATACATAAACATCAATGAACTTTCCTGCTGAAATAAACTCACCATGCAAACAAACAAAACTGACTCTGGTTCCAAACAGAAAGTCTACAGAAGGGTTGCCATTACTGGCACAGCTGAGATGCATCAGTGAAAGAGTTCAAGGACTGGAGGGAGATTAAATGTTCATGTGCTGCAAGTTCTGCAGCAGAAGAAGTAAATGCATTTATCTGCTGAGTCCTGATTGGTCCATGAAGAAGAAGCTGCTGTGAACTGGCTCTCAGTTTTACACTTGGCATCTCTGAAATGTTGTTGGCAGCTAATTTCTTCAACCTGATGTGTATTACAGCCAGCAAGATATGAGCGGTGCATTTCTAGAAATAGAATAACCTAGAAATAAATATGGAGCAGAAATCTTATTATATAATAATCACTTTTTAAGAAATTCCACTGGCTGAGATTAATGTAAAGTTTTTAGTAAACAAAATAGAAAATATTTATGGATGTGTAAAATGAAATAAATACATGCTTGAATAATGTGAAATTTTAAAAAACAAACATCTTAATAATATTCATCCATGTTCTATTCTGACAGGTGATGACATGAAGTGTGTCTGATGGTTCAATATGACTCCCACCCCCAGCCCACAGGTTTAACGTTAACACAAGGTCAGCACAGAACAACAAAGCTGGTCATGGAATAAACTCGATTACCGTGATTGGGATTTGTGAAAAAAGAACCAGAGATGAAGGGGGAGGGAGGAAGTTTAAGAAACTTAGAAATTACAGTTAATTAAGAAAGAAGATGGTCTTTGTTTAGCCAGGAGCCAGAAGCATGAGTGGGAGAGCAGCGGATTAATGGATTACTGAGTGCATCGCTGGTCATGTGAGCCAGCATGGTCTACGCTGACCCTGCTTACCATCTCTCAGAAAAGGAAGCTTATCCTGGCTGTGAACGTGAAGTCTCAAACACACACATGCTCCTGCTCAGCATCCTTCAATCTCCAGGATAGACCTTAAATGGCTTCTCTATCTGTTTGGCTCCCTTTCATTCCTTCATTATATTTTAGTTATCCACCCTCTCTTCCCCTTTTAACACCTTTTAATCATCTTGTTTATTTATGGTTCTTTATCTCCTTCTCTCCCTCCCTCTCGTTTCTTTCTATCTGCCTCCTCCGGATGTCAGAGAGTGTCATTGTTGCATGTTATACATGAGCAGCTCATCTATGCCCTCACCAATCCTGCAGGATTCTCTGCTTTTTCTATTTGGGACAGTAAAGAATAAAACTGAAGACAGAAGATTCAGATTTTTCACCTGCAGGAGCAGAAACTCAGATGTTGTCCTGACAAAAGGGACTAAATACAGGAACTTTGGGATGGGTAAGTTTCACGTGTCTTGACCTTAAAAAGTAAATGAGATTCAACAGGTTTCTATATTTAAAAAAAAGGCTCATAAACTTGTGTTGATGTTGTTAAAATGCAATTTGATTTGATCTAGTTTATATTTATTAATGCTGATCAATACAAATAAAATCTGAGCAGTGGAAACTTTAGATCAGTCGGTGCAAAATGATTGTTTTTGTGTTGTTATTTTTATTGACAGCACACTTTGCGTTCACTGCTGCAGATGTTTGAAGAACTCAGAACAAAAACAGAGTGATTAAAAAAACCAGCAAGAAATTTCAGGGTGAGCATAGAATCAATAGTTGGATTTTGTTGTGATTTTTTTACGTCAAAGAAACGTTTTTAGATCAAAGACTGAGTTTTCTTCACTGACAGTTTAAGAACAAATTGAACAAGAAATATATAATAAAAGATTCAGTCAGGAAACAAAACTGAAAACAAACCGAGGTATAAAAATCAAACAACAATAAAAGACAAGAACCACAGCAGGTCCAACAGGACAGAGACAATAACAGGTGATTAACCAGACAAACCTTCATTACACTAAAATAAAAGTTGTAAATAAATCTAAACACAGTAACACAGAGTTAGTTTTTGACTCACAACTCAACAACAAAAACAAACAAAAAACAGTTTGTTATGAATGAGTAATAAAATCTCTAATAAATAAAGTAAACAAATCTGAATAAATATGTTTTCTACCCCAATTTCCTACATGTTTAAATATCATTTGGCATTAACCGTCAGCAAAGAGACGAACTAAAATAAACACATGGAAAATAAGATCCCAATGATGCGTCTTCATCGTGTTCCGTAACGCGGCTAAAGTTGAGGAGTTTTTTTTAATCACGGTCGGTTCCTTCGTCCAAATAAATAAATAAATATTTGACTGTTTTCATAAAGTGTACAATTAACACTCTCTTCCAGAACTTCACGCTGGGTGTGGCATCAAACCTTTTTCTATCTGAAATCTGGTTCGGAGCAGCACTAAGTAACCTCACATTCATATTCCATCTGATTTGCATTATAATCACCTGCTGCCAAACAGTTTTTATTCTAAAGATGTGCAGGGTATGACCCAGCTTTCATTCTGACAGGCTGGTATTTGATGCTTTCATAGGAAAGCTTGTTTAGGTTTAGTCATGATGATCTCTTAGATTAAAGGTTAGAAAATCACAGCGTGAGAGGTCGCGCCCTCCTCAAATCCACAGTTGAACTGGCCATCTGGAATATCTGGGAGTCTTTTCCTGTTGGACAGGTGAGCTGCTGTGTGTGAAGATAAAGAGGCTCTAAAAGTTATTGTTCTTTAATTCACCTGCACACTGTGTTTGGTTATTAGCTCTGAACTATAGCAGATTTCGATGTGAAATTATCAGAACGTACAAACGTTGAGAAAATAAGAACTAAAAAGACAAATAAAATAAAACAAATTCTTTTTGTTTCCTCTGCCATCACAGTTCCAAACTCTTCTTTTTTTGCTGCTTTAGTTGCTTCTTGTGCTGGTCTTTATATTAAAAAACAAAACAGGACCTGCAGTTCACTAAATCTAGAAAAAACTATTTTACCGATTTTTTTGAAGCAAAGTTTGAAGAGTTTTGTGTGAATTCTGAAGTTAGAAGAACATATTTCTTTTTTAATCATCCAACATTTTGAACTGACATGTCCTGTAACTGTTTTTCTAGCTTTCTAAAAAGTTATGCAGCAGGATTTTATTTGCATTTCTAACGGTGTTTGGTGAACTCACATTGTTACTGGATCAAAGATCTTTTCATGTTTAAAATCAGACCCCTGGTCTTTGCACCCACGAGTCTTAGAACTCTGTCATTCATTTATTCTGCTCATGGGCTCAGGTCTCTTGACTTTCCAAAATTCACTTCTTTTTTTCTGGCTTATTGTATTTTATTTCAAAAGGTCTCTGAAGCCTCCGACTGTCCATTAAATTCCTGAGTTTAGCGAGCAGGCTGACAAACAAAACAACATATGTGTTTTTGTTTGTGGTTCTTTGGACACAGTCCATCCCCGTCTCTGGCTTTTTTCTCACCTTTTTGTTTTGCACAAACACCAAATGCAGTAAAATGTCTGTTTTGGGGTATTTGGTGAATTTGTTTCAAATTAAATTTGAACAAGCCAAACAATTTAATTAGAATATTAAAGTTACTCTGATTTCAAACAAGGAAGTGAAAGATCAAATTTTACAGTTCAAACTTAAAAAAGTGCTCAAATGATTTCAAATAACAAGAAAACAAACAAACACAGAATAATGTAGAGATAAAAGAAGGTAAGCTATTCAGATCAGTTTACAAAGACCTGGTAGGCTGACATGTTACTACTAGCTGAATGTATCAATAAATCATTAATTAAATGCAAGTTGTTGTTTTTTTTTATGAGCCATAAAAGTCACCTGGGCCAATAAATAAAAACTAAAGAGAAAACCAAGACTCGCTGACAGTCACTGCAACAGAGTGAAAAGAGAGTAAGCTGAGACTCCGCCTTCTTCTTTATTGGTTAATCAGTCCTGATCGGGTTCACCTGAGGAAATGCCAAACAGGCGCTCGCTTCAAGGAACATGCAGCAGAGACAAAATGGACATTTAGCTCATTTTACTTAATATTAGTTTCTGATTTTTGTTCATTTGAATCAAGTACTGTTCCAGAACAAAACTTTACATTATTATTTTTTTTTATATATATATATATATACTTTTACGGCATCAATATTTCAGCAAAACAAGGACCTCATGCCTGAGTTTAATTAGATACATACAGTGACATCAGTTTGTTGAAAAGATCAGGAGCCACCCAGGAATTAATTTTATTCCGAAAGAAACGTTGACTGTTTTTGCTGCAATTTCCTCTGTCTTCACAGCGAGTCAGATTGGCCAATTTGGATCCTCAGGAGGATTTTAAAGTGGACTAATTAACTTCAATGCACATAAAAAGTAGCTTCCTGACAGCCATTGTGTAAATTTATCTCCTCCTTATAAAAATGTTTCCGTTGTGATGCATCCTTCCGATTTTAAAAGATGCTTCCCAATTTGTTAAAAGTGGTTAAACAGTGTAACTTTACCATCACAAGTTGTTTAATTTTGTCCCTTGATGTGGCCATAAAAAGGAGGAAATAGATGCAAAAAAAGAGCTGAAAGACTCAGTGGTTTAAAAAAGGATATTAGAGCCAATTGTGATTTTTAGGAGGATGAAGAGGCTCAGAGCTTGTTATTTAAAGAAAGACAAAAGGATTAACATTTACGGTAGAATGTCGTTGCTGTAAATGCAGAATCATCTTTAAAATCATTTAAAGCATGAATATTATATTCCCTTAAATCTTTAGTCAAATTTGTTAGTCTTTTAGCGGGATAGGCTGCTATTATTGACAATAAAGGAAAATATTAAAGTTTAATAATAAACATAAAACAGTTAAGATGCACACAAGCCATATACAGCTCTGTTTTCTAGAAGCTTCTAGCAGTTACTGACCGATAATAAAAAGAGTATCACCTTTTTCACCTGACAATGATTAAAATTAAACTGTAGGATTTTTAATTCTTTAAAAATTACAGCAGAATAGATTAAATTATTTCCTTTAAATTCTCTACACATGAAAAAGAAGCTGATGGATATCATACATGAAACTTCAGGGTTGAAAACACATCATCTTTCAACCCTCAACCATGTGAATAAATAAACATTGCGATGTTTCAAACCTTTACGTTGTCTTAGTTTTATTAAACATGAGCTTTTATTACCTACAAATGGCTTCTGTTTAGTTCTAAAGTAAATATCTGACATTTTTTAATCAAACTAAGTCGACAAACATGGTTTGAGAGGTGAAAAATGGAACCACATCTGTATAAACATTGCAACCATAAATATAGTAGATAATCTGTGTTGTATCAAGTAGCAGAAATCTTCTGATTAAGACTCTGTGCAGCCGATTCAATCTCATTATCTTGTTTTATGTTCTAACAGTTAGCATGTGAACTCAGTGCACTTAGACGAACGCTTGGATTATAAAGAGGCCATTTCATACAAATTTCAGGACTTTGTGGTTATTTCTTAAGTATTAACCAGTAATATGAAACATTTTATATCTAAAAAACGTCAGAAAACACTTATTAACAGACCTTTCAATCTGTCTGCGTTAAAATTCGGGTGGTTCCGGCTGCTGCTTCGTCGGCAGCTCGTTCATATTCGTTATTCAAATTTGCTGGACTCTGATTGGCTAACAAACTAGCCTATAGAGCAAGGTATATTGTTTCCTGCCCAGCTGCGCATGGCAACGTCAGACGTCGTGTCTTCCTGTTTGCTACGTCTTATGCTACAGCTTTTTAGCCAGCAGCATGCTAGGCGTGGTTTCAACTGCGGGAGCTGATGAATACTAACGAACAAAAGAGTTGTGACGAGACAGATACAGGTCGTTTGGACTCGGGAGAACTCGGGTTTTATCGCCACCTGCGTAGTTTGAAAGATTAAAACTGAAAGAGAAGTTGTTGACCTGTTTTCACACCCACTATGAAGGTAAGAACACCTGTGGAGCTAAAATATTCAACAGAAACCAAAAAATGTTTTTAATGGAAGGGCCTCTTTAAATGCTTAAATAAATTACTGGTACAGAATGTGGTTCCATCACAACTAAGTCTTATATCTGTAGAAAACATTGTTTTAGGATACATTCATACAGCCGACGTGTTGGCACACCGCATCAGAACATTTAATTGCAGCTGAATTACAGCACAGTTGACGTAAAGACACGGGCGGTCAGTGTGGTCCTTTAATTGGAAACCTTCATCTGATACTTGAAATCAGGTTGAACTGTTCAGAATCATGATATCAAACATGTGTACATGTGTTTCTGTCTACATGTGTGAATAATCTGGATACAGACTGAAACATACTCTGGTTTCCAGCTAATCCATGTAACTGTGGTCATGACAGCGTCTCAGTGAATCTGGATGAACTAGTTTCTGCTTCAGGTTGAAGGAACTCATTCATCATTCTAATTATAGATTATTACATCTTTGTTGGCTCCTGCAGGGCAGCGAGTTTTACACAGACACATACTTCATACTTTCTAAAATCTAAAAACATCTCAGAAATTCTTTCATTTTACTTATAAAAAGGTTGGATTTTTTTTTTAATCTAAATATGAAGCAGTAGAAAATGTTACATTTGCTGCTCTAAACGCGTTACTTCATATCGCAGCGTTCAAATTCCATTTGCAGGGTCTGAGACTTTGAAGTCTAAATTTATCACTATAAGCCGGCTGTTTTCTTGTAAATGTGAAAACCGTTGTTGATACCAAGAGATTAAATCGAGTTTGTAGCTTTTATTGTGTAAATAGAGCAGCACAGCAGCTTTTATAAAAGACGACTTCGCATTAACTGTCAAGTCAAAACGAGCAGAAGCGAGGTGAGATGAAGGTTTTATATAAAAACATTTATATTACTGCTTCCCTTAAAGATGCACAAGTGAAATAAAACAGGAATAACTTTTGATCAAAAGCAAAAAAAAATATGGCACTATTAAAACTAAAAATACTTATTATATGCAGTGAGTACATGCAGGAAAAGAACCTGAACAGACAGAAAAGTAAACACAGAGAAGAAGCTTATCCGGAACAGATTAGCTAGTTCTCACGTTTACCACTTACTATGAGCTGTACGAGAGGGATTACATACAACAGGATGGGATTACAGCTATTGGAATAAAAACACTAACAGGCTGGATTAATGGTACTTTTACAAACAAACAGGTGTTGTTGATGATAAACCTAAATAAGAATTTATGATAGTTTGATTTTTAAGACAGTCTGTCAGACTCAAGCTTCCACTCTATAAAGAAAAAAAAAGTGCTTTAAGAAAAGCAAATAAAAAAACATTAATCTGTCATGTGTAGAATAAATATGCTGAGGAGTGACAATACAAAATATAGAGAAGATAGTTTGTTGGTTAACATCCACACAAAGTGATTCTTTAAACAATCTGTTGTTTAAGCATGAGTTTCCATAAACAGGATGACAAAATCTTTTTTCTTTCACTGTAATTTACCATAAAGAACTTTTTAATATGACATTTTTTGCAACTGAAAAAGTATTTGATTATGTATCATGATGTTTTCTCCTTACATTTTTTACTGTAAAATCCTGGCTGGTAGTTTTATTACACAGTTTTCTTGCACTGTTTCAAAGAACACATGAAAACTCAAACATGAATCAAGTCCTGTAATGTATTTAAATGTAATACCATCCGTCACAGTAACGTAATCACAACAAAAATTGTCACACACTTCAAATATGCACGGACATGCTTTAAAAAATTACTCAGTTCTGCCAGTTTTAATTTCCAACCTTTTGTAAACTGTTAGATTTATTTTCAGATATATTGCACTCAACAGTAATGAGTCTCAATTCTTTAGTTTTTGAATAACAAACCTGAATATAACAGCTTCTCCATGAAAACAATGTCAATTATAGAAATATGTAAAACATCGCGAGTCAAATGTTTCATATTTTTTTAGTTTTGAATTATCTCAGCAAGCCCCTCTGTTCTGTTTCTGTCCTTTTGTGCATATTTTTCTGCATGAATGATTTAAAAACAATGAGGTATCTGCAGGAGACAGAACACACATCGTGACCTTTGACCTTTGTGGAATTAGTGGCTTAAAATGCTGGTTATCTGGAGGCCTATTTGACACCTGTCAACATTTATTAAACTCTTACAAAGCACTGAGGTCGACTGTTAGAAACTCCATTTGCACTGAGACGTGGATTTAACAAGTTTTCAAACACAATTTACAGGAAAAGTGTAAATTAGTGAAGCTGCTTCATTTTAATTAGTCAGAATATGAAATGAAAGAAAAAAACTCTTAGTTTTTTTAAAGGCTTTTTGCTGTAAGTTTTATCATGATGACCAAACTATTTTGTTTTTGTTGTATTTTAATGTTTATAGTCATTTTTTTCTAATTAAATCATCAATTAAATTATGTTCTGTGATGTGCTAATCAAACACACCTACAGTGGATGTGCCAAAATGTACAAGAAAGAATGGGGATTTTCCCTCTTGTGTGTTAGTTAAGAAGTAGCACATTGTAGAAGAATTTGTGGTATTTGGAATTGTAGATTCTGAATCTCCACCAGTCACTTCTCATACAGTGGGACATTTTCCTTTTTAATGGCTTGTTAGAGAGACGGCTCCTGAGGAGAGCAGCTACTGCTAACAAGCAATTGTTAAACTTTGGTCAGAAAAAAATCTGTGACAATATCCTGGTGAAAGAAAATCCTGGAAAACATAAAATTTTGACTTTTTGTCACCAATTTGTGAAAGTGTAAATAATTATAGGCAGAAAAAGGAGCTCAAGTTGTACCTGGTTTGTCATTTACTGATGGTGTCGGTTTGTTTGGATCCTCCAAAGTTCCTGAAAATAAACATTTTTATCCTCAAAACAGAATAGAGTTTGATTTTACGGCAAACTTAACCATCTTTACTGTAAACAGAAGAGTATCTTTGCTTCATAACATGATGTTAATCATTACTTTAAACAATAACTCTGTATTTGGTTAGAAAAACACAATGAATCATAAAAGGCTGCTATAAAAATGTTTCACATCAGAAAGAGTCCTTAGCATTTTTTTTTTTTGCTGTTTTGGTTTTCAGCAACATGATTGGCGATGAAGGCCTGAACAGCTGAGCTGCTTCAATGGAGTGGACCGAACTGCTGTTCTGTCCAGATCCACGGCCAGAACCAAGATTGATACATGCTAATCTCCTGACTTCATTGTTTTCATCATCAGTCCTCCTCCTCTGGATTGGTGTCCTTGCTGGGCCTTGTAATTCTGGTCCACTCCAGCCTGCCCGTCCCCCCCTCCTGTCTGGACAACCTTTTATTATCTTCTGGGGAATCCGTGACTCTTCCTGCTCCAGTCGGATTGATCCCACCTCCTTCGGTATGGAACGGGAGGGTCGTGTAGCCATCTTTTATGAAGACACGTTAGGTAACTACCCTTACTTTGTGGACAAAAACACACCTGTTAACGGAGGACTCCCACAGCACACACGTCTGGACAGTCATGTCCAGAAGACTCAGCAAGACATAGAGACAGCTTTACCCGCCCCCAGGTACCTTGGGCTGGGGGTGCTGCGGTGGGCAGAGTGGGTCCCCCAGTGGTCCAGAAACCAAGAGAAGCAGACAATGTTCCAGGAGGCATCCAGGAACCTGATGAAGACTTTCTTTCCCAACTGGACCCCAGATGAAGTGGAGAAGTGGTCACGGGTAAGAAGATGTGTCGTAGCTAAAACATGTTCATTTCTTACAAAATAAACATCTTAGAATATGTTTCATGAAGGAACAAGTTGTTTATGTCATGTCATTGAGTCGTATATTTGACAAATTCATGAGCTTTTTCCACATGAGTAAAATGCTTTAAGGTGAACAAAACTAAATATATAGATACAGAGATAAACTAATAAATATTAGTTAGTTTTTTAATTTATTCTGCAGTTAGTTCAGAACAGGCTGTATTTAGACACGTGCTTCATGTGACTCTTTGGATATCTTGTTAATTAAACTTGTAATCTGTAAAAGTATCACTGTTTTAATGTCCTCAACCTGCCACAGGTGGACTTCGAGGCTGCAGCCCAGTCAGTCATGGTGGAGACACTACGGGAGGTCAAAAGGTCAAGGCCCAAAGCATTGTGGGGATTCTCTCCTTACCCCAGCTGCTATAACGACAACCCCACCCAAACCCAGTTAACCAATTACACTGGCCAGTGCTCCCCTTCAGAGATGGCGCTTAATGATGAGCTTCTGTGGCTATGGAAACGAAGCTCCGCCCTCTACCCCCTCCTGACCCTGTCAAAGCTGCAGGTGTGTTTATCATTTACATCCTCTTCATTAGCTAACACTTAGCTGTAAAGTGTATTTTAATGTATTTAACCTTATTGTTTCTGTTCTATATGAAGTATTTTATTGTTTTGGGTGAACATACATGTAATAACTCTCTCTATACATATACAGAGTGGGAAACCTGGAGCCAGGCTCTGTTCATCAGGGCAAATAAAAGAAGCACTACGAGTAGCATCTCTGGCCAGAACAGAGTTTGATCAGCCTGTGTTTCCTCTGATAAAGAGCGTTTATGTCTCAACGAAGACTTACCTATCACAGGTAAGACACGACATTTACCACAAACGATGAAAGGATTCAAACTCTGTTTATTCAGAATTTTCAGATAGAAATCAGAGACTGTGCTGTGTGGGTTCTTTTTCCTGTGTTGTATGTCATATATTTGCTTTTTACAGGCTGACCTGGTCAACACTATAGGAGAAAGTGCTGCCATGGGAACAGCTGGAGTCATCATCTGGGACAAAAGTGAGACGAAGACCGAGGTACACACCTTTCTATTAACATCATCTATAAACCTGGTTAGAGAAGCTGAATATGGTGACACATGGTTTTAGGTATTTACTGTTTTAGCCCGTTTTTTTTTATTTTTGTCTCCCTGAGTAACAAGAACCTCCTCCTGACTAACACCTTGTTACTGAACAGATGTCAGTTATCCAGTTCAAACCCACATCTAAAGTTCTTCTGGGTTCTCCTCGCTTCACCCAAACAGGCTCCAAATAAGCAACTCATTTTGGCAGATTTACACTCATAAATGCATCCGAGCCTAAACCATGTGATGAGCTCCATAAACTGACTGTGTACAACTTCCTATGACACAGTTCCTGGTTTTCACTGATGTTAAACTCCACCTGTTTCCAGAGAGAGTGCCAAGACCTGGAAGAGTTCGTCCGTAAAGTCCTGGCACCTTATTCCATTAATGTTACCACGGCAACCCAGTTCTGCTCAGCCTCTCTTTGCCAGGGAAAAGGTCGATGCGTTCGCCAAAATCCAGACAGTGCTGCTTATCTCCATCTTCCGCTCCAGTCCACAGCAGCAGAGAAGGTGGCAGTAAAGGTGGGAAAGTGAACATTAAAGTCTGGTTCATGTGTTACACTCCAGTTATCAGGTGAACAAGCACAAACATCCTCTCTACTTCTATAGCTACACAAATTGGCAGAGGTTTGTTTCACTTTGCTTAAAGATCAAAATACATGAAATAATAATTTGTAAAGGTTGATTTTAATTACACGGTAGATTTCTTTTTCATGATTTGTGCTCATGTATTAAAAAATGAATTTTAAAAAATGAATTACTTTGTGAGGGAAGAAAATAGAAAAGCAGTTTTATTCAAGACTGAAAGTGAAAACTCTGCATGTAATAACTGAAAAAATAAAACAGCAGGAAGCCGAGTTACCTGAGGATTCTCTGTGTTTAGCCATGAAGGAAGTGGAGAGAAAAACAGAAGCTTCAGTGAACACAAGAGGATGTGTTGTATTAGATTAGATTTCTAAAACTCTTGATGGTGTTTCAACAATATTCCACTTTTGGAAAACCTAAAATGTAACAATTAATTGCTGTAAGAGCAGAAAATGATCGTATCAGGGACCTTTTTTAATCAACACTGTAACTTTTATAATAAACATTGTATGTCTTTATTCCCTCTCAGGCAGAAGCTGAAGCTACAGATCAGCCAGACACAGACAGTAAAACAGCAGAAGCAGACCCAGCTGAGGTCTGGAAAAAAGACTTCCAGTGCCAGTGGTACAAAACAACAGGTAGGGAGGTTTCTGACCGACAGCCCCCTAAAGATGGAGCTCCTTTTGGAGGAAAAGCTGATGGAAATGTAGAAGAAGTGCTGCGGACAGTTTCTGTAACTAAAAGTGCCTCAGAGACTGTATATACAGGAAGTGATTTACGTGGTACTGAAAGTCCAATAGCTTCACTGGAAGTACCAACAGACAGCGGTACCAACCCACTGAAAGCACCGAACTTCCTGCTGCTGCTGGGCCTGCTAGCTTATACCTGAGACCTTAAGTTGAAAACACAAACTCCAAACACGTGCCTTTTAAAAACACTTTGAATCCCTGATTGTTGCTCCGTGCTGTTTGTAGCTGAACATGATCTGTTTAATGTTTTTAAGGACAATTTAGGTCCCAAGCTGGAATTTAAAACCCATTACTGGACGTGCCAAGACATGATAGTACAACCTGTAACATACTGTCGGTTACATCAGCTCAAGATCACAAATTTACCAAAATAAAATCAAACACTGTCATGATCAAACCACAACCGTCAGCATCCATATATGACTAAAAAAGTGAGCAGTAGTTTGCAATTTGGATACAGTGAAACCTCTGATATACTTTACTGAGACCTGAACAATAACAATAAAATAGTAAAATTTAAATGAAAAAGCAGTTTTAAATGGTGGCATGTATCTGGAAAAATGGAGAACATGAAGACTCCATCAGAAGCTGATCACACAGCCCAACATCAAAACATTTTAATCTTAGAGCTCCAAATTTCACAAATGATCAGGAACATAAAGGTACGACTGCTGCTGATGAGAAATGTTTGGATCTTCCTGCTCAAACTGTTTTTCTGAGATCTCTGGCGCCCCCTGTCAGATTTCTGTAAAACTACATCTCTCCACTCTGAACATGATAAATCCATAAAATAAAAGATGCTTTAATATAATGGATCATTTTGGTTTTTTTAGAGTCCTTGTTATGAGACACACTCTACAACAACCAGCACTCACTGTTATAAAAGTCATTCCATAAGTGTTCCAAAGCAGAAAAAACAAACAAATGTTTGTTCTTTTTGCAGCTCGTGTAAATAATTGCTTTTTTATTTCAAATATACAATCAAAACAATGAGAACATCCAAACCATTTAGTTTTATGTACACAGATATGATTGTACAACATCAAATGAATGAATTTTACATGTATAAATATTGAAGGAAAGGAAAAAGACATATTTTCTTTTGTTTCTTCTCTAATGGATCGTTTCTCTCCTCAAAAGTCAAACGGGAATTTCAAAACAAACAAAAACAAAGTACCAACATGTTACAGGCCCAAACATGTTTGTAAATTATCATCATCATCATCACTGAGGAAATAAAGTGACGTGAATCCTCGTTTTGCATCAGTATATATGAGAACTTGTTTCTTGTGAAGGTCATTTTTGCTGGTTTTGGTGGAAACGTCCAAACGGGACACTTGTGTTTTCTAAATATTTTAGGGAAAAAGGATGTTTGTGCTCTGCAGGGACAGAAATCTGCCTCTGCCTTTAAACATTTATAAATATCATCCATGTATTTAGATGTTTATCTTAATAAAGTCTTTTTACTAATGGAATCCTCTTGTGGAGTTGCTTTGGTTTCATTTACACCAAACATGTTTACATGTACAGAAATAATCAGAGCATTGACCAAATTTACTGATCAGAAATCATTTTTCACTAAGACAAAGCCTTTATTCAAATACTCAGATTTATTATGGTTCCTCCCTCATTTTGCTTTTTTTTTTGTTGCAACTATCTAGTTTTTTGATCACTCTGCGTAGGGATACGCTGCATCCAGCTTCTGATCAGGACGTCATGAAAAGTAAGTTGGTTAAATATTGATCCAATCTATGAGTTTAGCATGTTATTCCTCAGACAATGATGCAATAAACTTATTATCACCTTTATTTTGGTTATTTCTTAGATTACAAAACATCAGAAACATTTCAGCAACAATTTGTTTCTTAAATTATTTAACTGCTGGACAAATATACATTAAAATAAACTGATTCCAGATGTTTTTACTTTTGTGATGCATTCTTGAATCACATCATTGAGACATGCTTCATAAAAGCTTAAATTACAGAACACAGTTAAGATCAGGAGATTCCACAAAGTTTAATTTAATCATTATTAAGGCAAATGCAGATTAATTAAAATAACAATGTCGTTTCAGAATAAAGTTTCAATTAGATTGAAATCTGAATATTTCTGTGCATGTAAATAATACCAGTTGGTTTTTCTTTCAAGTAAAGAAATAAATATACTCCCTGAAATCAGTTAAATATGACATGGTTCATTTCTATCCATGAACTGTAAAATCCTTAAAGTGTTTGTTGTGTTAAAGAAACGCAGAAAATAAAAAGTTAAATCGTAGTTACAGTTCAGAGAAAACAAACAAAAACCAAATATTTTGTGATTCAGCTGTAACGTTTGGAACTTTCCCAAAATGTAATAATCAATAATAAAATGAGTGTAGAATTAAATAACAAGTTAAAGATTTTTCCCACGTTAACTAACAAACTAATTAAAAGATAAGAACAAAGTCAGTACAGAATGTTCTGGAAACGGATTCTGTGATATTTTTATTATAAAACCAAATTTAACAACCATGTTTACATTTTTTAGGCCAATTTCTTTCATTTTCTTATTGTGAAGGAGGTTATCGGTTGAGGTGATTAAATTAGGACATGATGCTGAAGATGTAAAAGCTCCAGATCTCAGATTATTACAACATGAATAAAATGATTTTAGATTAGTAAAATATAACATATTTATTTTTAATGAACTTGCTCATAAGTGAAAAGGTGAGCGCTTCTGTTTGTTGTTTATGAAGAGGTTCTATTTTTAACATCTGATCTAATGGATTTAACTCAATCAGCTCCAGGTAAACATCACAGCCATCTTCAGATAATAGACTGATCCTAACACAAAGAGAACAACCATAAAAAGTCATCAGGTTTTCATTTCTCAGACTTTTAGATGGTTCATACTGTTAATGTCTCTGCTGTGTTTAAAAACCTGTTAACAATTTAGTCTCCGACACAAAGTTTCACAACATCATGACGGCAGCAGTGAAGCTTTTCTGTTGACTAGAAAAGAAAAGCAGGTTTTTCATAACTAATTCTGACGCAAATGATTCATCAAAGATTCCGAACTTCAAAGTAAAACATAAAACTCAACATTCAGCCTCACTGAAGATGTCTAAAACTTTCTGAAGCTTATTCGTGTTTTATTATTTAAAGACGACTCATAGACACTTTAGATCCTTTTCCAGTCCACATTATATTGGATTACACAGCGAGAGAGGAGGAGACAGAGATTTCAGCTGAAGGTACATGACAGACTGCGGCTTTTTCAAAGAAGCAGACCTGTAATTTAAAGGTTGACAGCTCCTTTTAAAGTGACGTGAGAGAATCTGAGTGGATAAAGTGAAACACTCTCAGTACTAACTGAGCTCATTAGACAGAAGATGTTACTATGAGCTGGCTTCCAATGACACAGACACAATGTTTCTGAACAACTGTGAATGCTGAGCATAGTAAATAAATAAAAACAGAAGAAACAAACACTCCCACTGCCCTTATTCAGCCTGCAGTGAATCAACACAAAGAATCTGTTGCATAAAGTTAAAAAATAGACTTTCTGTTTCAGTGCAAATGTCGTCTGAGCAGTTTATTCTTTCCACTTCAGCCGGGGAGGCGAGCTTAGTGCAACGTGAACAGGCCGGACGGATAAAAGTAACACTCAGATTTTACAGTGGCAAACAGAATGCATGTGTCCCAACTCTGAGGGAATTTGTGAGATTTTGCGTCTTGAGATTTAGATTAGAGGTAAAGAAAACAAGCTCATTTTTTCGAACCAGTAAACAAGTCTTTTTAGATCCCACAAGACAAAGTTGGTCAACTTTAAACCACAAAAGAAGAAGAACTACGGGCGGCGATCATTTAGCATGCCAAGCGGCGACGTTTGCCCCGGCTCCAGTGTTGCGCTTCAGCTTCGCTGCAGTGTGTGTGTGCTACCTGCGAAGGGTTGTTTTACTTGCTGACATCCTTTTTTCAGGATGAGTTAGACGTTGAGTCTTTGCAGCTTGGATGTGTTTTTGGATCTGGCAGATCATGTTACTTGCAAATCGCCTCTAGAGCGTCCAGAGTGCGTTTGATGTCCCGAATCTGTGCAGCCAGATTGTGTATGGGTTGCATGGAACGATCCAGCTCCTCGCAGCGGGCCATCAGAGTGTACATACCCTGTGGAAACAAAACAACAAACAATCTGAAAATACATATAAACTTCAGGTCTAACATGCAAAACTAAGGATAAAAACTTGTGATGGATACACAACATTTTGGGATGTTAGTTTAATTTCAGAACAAACTGATGCAAAATGCTGGTTCTGTTCTGGGGACTGATCTGGATCCTCTTACAAAAGGAGGACACTCCGAAAAATGAAGAACATGATGGAGAACCCTCATCATCCGCTTCAAAACACAGTAACTCAACAACAGAGTGTCTTCAGTCAGAAGCGTCTTCAGATCCAGGTACAAACCTTTATACTCATGTCTACAGACTCTCCCAAGCTGTCCACAGAGTCTCTGTAGGTCTGGATGTAGCCCACACTCAGAGCTGTCATCTGGAGACATGGACAGAAGGACAAACAGGTCCACTGTTTAGGAAAACAGGGAGTGAAAATGAATCTGCATGAAATCAAATCTGACAGTTTAAGACTCACATTCTGGATGGTTCCATTGAGGCTCTTCATCATTATCTCCACGCTGTTCGCCACCTCCTGGGTGTGTTTCTGGAGATCCAACAGCACTGTAGGATCGATGGGGGGGATATCTGCCGGTTTCCGTGACAACCCTCGGCTTCGGTAAATGGGTCCTGAACAGTCAGCTAGAGATGCAAGATTGTGAAATTAGACAAACATCTTGAACAGACGAGTTTTAACTTTTTGGTTATGAATTATGATAAAATCAGAAAAATAAACACAATTTTAGCATTTGGATCAAATCTTTGGTCATTACAAAAACATGATAAAAATACCAGGTACCAGATTATAGATCACACAAACATATTAAGGTCAAAGAAGATAAAAGACACTGGAGCATTAAGAATTATCTTTTACAGAAAGAAGTTTTTCTTGGGATCAACAAATCACTTGTTGATGTTCTCCCTGTCAGAACGCAGGTGGGATTTCATTGTAAATCCTTCAAGTCTAACAAAGAGTGTGAGTCATCCATCTTAATTGAATCCACAGGTGGTGGGACGAGCAGCCGCAGAGGGCGTATTGACTGTATTACTGTGGTTAAATTAAAAAGGGCCGTTTAGCAGATTCTCTCACCCGAAGGAGCTTCGGTGAGAAAAGCAGCGTTTCATTGTTTCTCCACAATAATGCAGGAAAAACAGATGGCTGTTAACAGACAAGCTGCTTCAGACTGTTTAGATCTTTAAAATTTGACTCACAATCACTGCAGTCCAGACTGGGTTTGGAGCTCATTTTGATCTTCTGCTCCAGATTCTTAGTGATGAAATTAGTCAGATCACCTTCATGACTGACGGTTCCTTCAAGTTCCAGAGCTGAAGAGATTGTGGCTCGTCGACCCTCCGATTGGCCACCTCTGCCACCTGCTCGGGCTCCTGATCCACCTGTTTAAAACATGTCAATATTAGAAAAGACTTAATGGGCCCAAGGACAGGAAACCCATGACAGAAACCTACCTCCACACGCTTGACTAATTTCATCCAGGCTCTTACTGTCCTGCATCCCTCGGACGTTGCGAACCCAAACCTGAGCCATAATATGAGGGGGACATGGGGTATCATCTGAGGTAAGAACGGGCGGAGAGGAAGAGGAGGAAGTACTCGGCCCAGGAGCTGAAGAAGAGTAATGTTGTGAAGACTGGAAACAGATCAGAGATGGAAAATAAAAAATAAAAAATCCACAGTAACAGTTAACAGGTAAAGAGCAACAAACTTCCTGTTTACTCAACTCCTCCATTTAAAACACTAGAATCATCCTCATGAACTTGATTCTGTTATTTTTAATGTTATTCTTACATAACTATAATTTCCCACTATGCGTAAGCTAATAAATCTATAATTAAATTATTCCTTCGGTCCTCTCACCTCCATCTCTGTTCTCCCTCCTGAGTTCCTCCACTTGTTTTCATTCTTCTCATCTTTCTCCTCATCCTGTTTCTCCTTCTCTCCATCCTCTCCTCCGCGACCATCACCTCCATCCACACTTCCTGCCTCCGGTTGCTGTCTGTCTGCACTGATGGCGCCTCTTTGCTCACATGAGTCTTCGACCTCTCCATCTTGTGCAGAATCCCACATGAGAACCAAATTACACGCATCATCAGTCTTAGAA
Organism: Pachypanchax playfairii; assembly: GCA_006937955.1. Lineage (NCBI taxonomy): Eukaryota > Metazoa > Chordata > Actinopteri > Cyprinodontiformes > Aplocheilidae > Pachypanchax > Pachypanchax playfairii. Next base: position 1,778,280 of record SSNP01000025.1, on the reverse strand, counting down.
GCATCAGGAATGTCTTTAGATTGTGAGTCTGCTGTTCTTGTCCCATCGCTCTGGAACGGATCTACTCTTTCAGGACTGTGTGATGACAAACTAGATGTTCTATCATCATCTGTCTCAGTGTCCAACTGGCTTTTTCCATCGTGAACTCTGTTTTCCATATCGGCATGGTGCTCCGGATGTCTGGGGGACCCGTCCACTGATTCAGGACATGGTAATCTGCTCCCTCCACATTTCACTGAAACTGGTGCGTGAGGGCCATTTTCCAAAGAAAAAGAGGTCGTTACCCCATTAGCTATTTCTGGCACCTCAGTGCCAGTGACAGGGGAAAGACTCATCCCTCCACCTGCTGGAGATAAAGACAGACAGTGATGGAAACCTCCTCTGAGGTGAATCTCTGCTTTTTGCATAAGGTTTTATACAAACAGTCAGAACACCATTTAATAAAGAATTCAAACTAAATCTTTCTTATAATTCTTTACTTCTTAAAATACAATGCAATGCTAGAAAAGCTTCTTGATTTCACTTATTAAAATCAATGAATAGAATTTTAATAGAATTTAAGAGCCTTTGACAGACTTGATTTTGTGAAAAACTTTCTATCGGTAACAAAATGAGTAAATGAATTGAGTAAAAGTTTTTATAAGGTAATAAAACATACTGTATGATACTAATCCTGATCAAAGATCCACAGCAAATACTGTGAAATATGAGCTTTGGATTGTTGTGTGCTAATTTTCCAGCTCCAATCAGTTTAAACTGGAGCATTAAAATGACTTTTCAGGTTATTTGTTTGATGAAAGAAGAGAACAGCTTACTATAACTTCACAAATATAAATCTGTGTCATCAGCTTGATTAAAATCCAAAATTCATAATCTTTCAAAGCAACAACTGTGAACTTCATGTTACTGTGACTGCGAGGTGAAACATGATTCATACCGCTGAAACATTAGCCACCTCTGAATGACTCAACGTCCGATTCACGTATGAGTCGCAACTCTTATTTATCAAGAATCGATCAGAATTGATCAATCCTCGATTGAGGAAGCTGAAGCCCACAGAATGGAGCTTCCCTGCAATGTGTGCACGTCCAGAGCAACCAGCTACTTCATCACATTCACAGACACCTGACAGATCAAGTGTCACAACACGAGAATCGATTCTGAATTGAGTCATCCCCCCAGGAATCAAATTGAATCATGAGTAGTTGTAAGATTCACATCCCCAGGTGAGGTGGAGAAAAGGTACAGCTATCATCAAACTCCAAAACAATGACGAGGCTCGTGCTCTTCTTGTAAACAGATGCGTGATCACGCGCATCAATCACGCAAGTCACAACTTGACTAAACCGACGACAGAAGATATTTATAACATATGGAGGCTTTGTTATGAAACTTAGCTTTAAATGCAGAACTTGTGGGTTCTTCTGATTTCTTGAATTGACAATTCACTTAGTAAGCAGCTTTTAGAACTCGGCGCGTGACTTTTCAGCTTAAACTCACTTACGTCATGTGGATTCCTTTGTTCCAATGTTTTGTTTGTACATATAGACTCAAACTACTGAACGGACATTTTTGAGCGGTTGGGACATTTACGACACACAGCTGTTAATAAAAATGAAGCGACGCAATTGTCGATGCACACAGGATTTTAAAGACCAGCGCGTGAGCTACCTTTATCAAATCAAAGACAAACAAAAACAAAGACATAAAGTAACAAGAGTAAGTGCTTGTCATCGTTGAGGAAGTTGTCGAGTTTCTGTTTTTGTTCAGTTTCTTAGCTCGCTGTCAGATGTTGACAGCTCGGCTAACGACGTTAGCTGCTCGGGCCTCGAACAGAAAAATGTCACAAGTCACTTTAATTGTCTGGAACTGTTACACAGTAACACGAAATTAAAAGTAGTACTCACACTTTTTTTTCAAAGGTTAATAATGGATTTCAAGCAGCATAATTAATCGAAGAAAACACTCACCAGACAGTTTCAATCCTGCAAGATGTGAGCAACAATCGAGTCCGATCAGAATAAGATTCCCCACAAATCCCTGAAGAAACGTTCCGCTTAAAAAAAACTCAGGGTGACAACAAAAAAATTATGACGACTAACTACCGAGTAATAAATGTGCCATGACGTGTAATATTTATTTATTTTATTTAGTTTTTAATCCCAACTGTTACGCAAGTCATTGTCATTAATTTGTAATCCCCCCAGTTTAATTTAACATAATTCAACTGCATTCTGTTGTATTTGAAATATTTGCAACTGTTTTACTTTATGTTAGTTAAGGCTAGAAAAGTGTGTTTGTCTTCGTGTCTATCAGAATAGCTTGTCCTGCAGATGTCTTGATTATACCAACAGATGGAGACAAACACCAGAAGCCCTGAGGCTGTAACCTCTACCAAGTTTTATTATGTAGAGAAAGATACAGATGGAGACATTTTGAACAATTGAAGCTGGACTTGACTTGTAGCATTTTTAGGCATACAGCATTGTTCTTTGATTCCTGTTATACAACAAACAAAACATGTCTGTCAAATTCTGAAAAATTGAGAACATTGAAGTTGTCTTGCAGATCTGTAAATTGCTTGGAGGAGATCTGTGCTTTCCTGGTGATTCTTAAATTTGTGATGAAATTTACATAATTTAATCCAAAACACCAGGCAGTTTGTTAAGTACATACAGTCAGAAGGAAAAGCTCTACAGTGCTGGTTTTTCTGTGATCTAGTTTGTAGCAGCAACAGAATGATGAAAACATTATTACAGTATTAATAACAAATTAAAGTAATGATAATTTATTTTTGAGCTTTAGTTTATTGAGGAGTCAAAAATAAAATGGTTTAGTGTCATTTCCTATATCTTATAGGTTTCTTCAAGGTGCAAAAGAACCTGTGGGGTAAAATTTGCACTTTTCAGTTTAATTCAAACACCTCCAAATATACAGTTTTTCATGTATACCTGAATAATTTTAGAAGAATCTGCATTTCAAATGAAGTAAAACAGCTTGGTTGGATGTTTGAATAATGACAAGACCTCATTTTGCCTCCTGTGCTCCCACACTGGAAGTAAAGCCAACGTCTGTGGCTTTTGAGCCTCCTGAGCGTGGTAACAAATGACAAACCCTGCAGACGAGGAGAGAGGACTCGAAACCACACTGCTACCACATCTAAAGGTCTTGTAAAATATCTAATCCAGCCCATCCATCCATCCAGACCAGCTGTGCCCCGTCTCTTTATGTTGATTGAGCTTTTTTATCCTATTTGTTTCCTCTCCTTGTGTGAGGCACATCAAAGTTTATCTAAACACAGCCAGGGTTCAGAAATAAGCCATTGTTTCAGAGCTTTCCAACAGAGAGTTCTGTCACCCGATTTCTATTTCCCTGTTACAGATACTAGTGTCAGAGAAGCTATTTTAACAGATACTTATCTGCCACAAAAAACAACAACAATTGGGAGATTATGGTATTTAAAAGCATGTGGCTTTATACAGATGTGGTTTTTCATTGTTAAAGCTGGAGACTGTATGCTTTATGTTGGTGGTCAAACTGACAGCAGAGCTTTTAAATCAGAAAAACCACAAATCACAACTATACATTGCATCTGCGTTCAAGGGGCAAGGCTTCACCTGACCTGACCTGAACCTTTCCTTTGTGAAATGAGACAAGGTAATAAACAAAAAATGTTGTTACATTATGATGTTGTGAATGCAGCAATAGAGAGTTGTACTAATGACATTTTGTTTGTTGGGCACATCAGTCTTTCTGTCGGAAAGTAAACACATAGATAAATAACTTGTTCATTGCTAAATTTCATAAATTCTAAAGGGAATTATATTCTAATCATTGCCCTGATCTTTTATGTATCAGCTGAACTTCCCACTGCTTAATTTACCAACAATTTACAACATTTGGTGACAAATTTAAGATGTTACAAATTGCTGTCTCTGGTATATTTTACTTTACTTCAGTTTACATTTTTCTTTATTTAAAATGTTAAGCATAAAATTTAAATAACAATTTTAATTGAGGAAAGAAAATATGAATAACACAAACTGTATGCTGTGATGGACAGGTGACCTGTCAGGTGTGGCCCCGCCTCTCACCCAATGACTGCTGGAGACAGACACCAGTTCCCTGTGTCTCCCATGTGTCCTAAGTATTAACAATGTATTCATAGTTTGCTCTTTCAATCACTTTTTTCTTTCTCTTAAATTTCTTTGACCTTTTTGCTTTTTGATGTCTCTGTTTTTTAAACTTCTGTCCACTATTTGTTGATTGTCTTTAAACATTTCCTGTCCACTGAAAGGACGCTTTACATTGAAGGGTTAGAGAATACAGAGAGTTTCATCTTTTTAAAGACTTTCCTGGTTTGTTTAATGAGAAACATTAAAAAGTCAGATCAAGAGGAAAATAAATAATATAAAGTCTACAGAACTGCCACAGTTAAAAATAAAACTTGATTAAATTACCAGTGGATCTACTTTGAGAGTCCTGTAGAAACCAGTTCCAAGCAGCTGGCAGTAAAAGTTTTAATCATTTGGGCAGATCTAGTATTTAGCATGGGAACTCCACTGAAGGGGATGCTGTGCTGACGTGCATAAACCTCTTATTACACCTAAATGGCACTTTTATGAGCAAAATTGTGTGAAAAAGCCTCTTTGGTTTGCAAAGCAGAAGAAAAAAGTTGAAATACCACACAAAGGAAAAACCATTTCCTCAAAAAGATTTATTTTCTTAAGCCAAGTTTTTTTCCTCCCAAATTTCCCAACCAAGCTTTGTTCTGTTATTGAGTTCCCTGTAAGACAAGGGACACATTCATGCACAAAAAACAATACTGGATTAAAATTTACCTCAGCTGCTTAAAAATATGAAACTGACTTGTGCTTGACCAGAATCTGTGGAATCTGAGTAAAAGCACGAGCAGCGCGGGTGAGAACCATGAACTATGGCTGACCCATATTTTGGTTAACAGTAAATTAGAGTATAGTGAAGGCTGCTGGGTCTCTGGTATGACTGGAACGTATCATTCACACATGAGATTGCTCAGCAGTTGTTTAACATTGAATGATTAAGTGCTGCAGAAGTCCCTTTGGCAGAAACAGATGGAGGTTTGGTGTTGAGTGGTATGTTGCTGTTTTGGAAAGAAGACAGCGGTACACAGCAAACGGGGGGGCTGCAGGATAAGAATGAACTGAATCTTATTGTAATGCGTCCAAACAGAACAATTTTATTTGAAAGAAATAGATCTTGAATATGCTGACTAACCAAAAAGAACACTGTAAGAATAATTCAGATCAGATTAAAACAGTTTAGGATCATGTTTACGCGAGGCCACAATAAAACACAAATATGCTCATTTGAAAGCTGATCTTTATGCATATTTACAAAAAGAAAGTCTCCACTTCTTAAAGGAATATGCTTGATGACAGGTCTATTTGAACTGCAGAGAAGCAGATCTGGACAATTACAAGAGATGAGCGCTGGCACAGACATGTAAATACAGCGTAACCCTTTGAAACACAAGGTTCTTGTAATGATTGAAGAGAAGTTCTGCAACATGTCTTCAACAGAAACATTACAAATTACTACAACTACTCATGATCGTTGTAAAGATTCTGCTTCTTACTCAAGTGGTGTTTAAATCTGAGAAATATACATTAAAGTCTCTCACACACACAATCCCACAAAGCAAGGTCAAATATTTTCTTATTTTTAGGCTGTTGCATGTTTGAGTTGCCAGAGAATCTCTTATGAAATCAAAGATTGAGGTTTTTAAAATGCAAAACAAACAATTTGATGCCCCCAAAAAAAGATTAAATTTGTTTCTTAGTGTGCGCATAGAAAGCTTCCCTTATCTAAAGTTATCTTCATAAGCTGTGCCATTGCCTCTTGTTAACGTTGACTGCTAACTACTTTGACATGTCCTTGAAAAAGGTATATGAATGTAAGATATATGATGCAGTCAATATAATATCAAGCAATAAATGGTAGATGAAGCCTCACAATGTTTAATTGTTTAACTGGTTGCCATTATTTTAGATTTTTGGAATACAAAACACATCACTTACCTGTCAGTGAGCTTTGACACACCTATAAACAATTTACGTGAAAAGTAAACGGTATAATTTAAAATTACATTTTTATACAGCTGTGTTGACAACATTTTTGGCTTTTGTTTGTTTTCTTTTTACCATTCATTTGCTATGATGATGTGTATCTGTGTCCTCGATGTTTGTGCACCTAAATGGCTGATTTAATTTGTTTGATTGGAGTTGTATAGTTATGCGTAATCAGTGTCCTACCTGCAGCAGACAGCGGGATCTCAAAGGGAAATTCCCAGGGTGAAATTAAAATAACCTTTTGTCAGAATTACTACATACAACTCCACCTCATAAAAATCTAACTAACCCTCTCAGGTTAAATTAAGCTGCATGTGAACGGTGATGTATCCAGTTGTGACTTTGAGCAGCCGTAACCATGTAACAAATTGTTCCAGGTCATAATAAATTAAGTAAGCTAGATCATATAACACATTCAAAATTTATTAGAACAATGGACAGTCATTGAGTTTAGAAAGTTCTCTATTGTGGAGGAACATTGATGTGCAACAAAAGCTAAAAAATGAGAAGACGAGATGATGATAATTCAGCAGTGATTATAGAGTTCAGCAACGTTTTACAATATGCCACCAGCAAACAATATAATACAGAGATTGTAGATTTACACTCTCCAGCACACGTTTATTTTTGTGTCTCCTCTTAAGTAGCTCACCACTGGTGGTTTTTTTCTTGCGGCTGTTGCCAGGAAGGATAAAACCAAGAAGTCCAAAGCCCACATGAAGCTTCTGAACTCTCTCTGCTCGGCTTTTTTTGTTTGTTTAGTTTTTTAATCATCACAAGTGTCTCCAGTCTTTTGCTAAGCTCCCAGTTTGGCAAATTTACCGAGTTAGCTTGTGAACTTTTGTTTGAGCTCTTTTCACCCAGATCCCACAAATGTCAAACACACATAAAACACACAAAAACATACTGAGCAGAAATATATACAGCAAGAAGAGCAAAAGCACTGGGAATACTGACGGGTTTAAAATGAGATACAGATTCCGAACTGGGCTGTGCGCCGCATCACTGAGTAGGATGAACTTAAATTCATCCACTGGGAGAATTTATTGTACTTCATCATACATGTAGACCATTCTGATAAAAGCTGATGTTTCATTTACTTCACTGTCTCTCTCTGTGTCAAACACCTCGTTTTCACTAGTTTTAACCAGATTTATTCATTTCCAAGGCAGAGTCTTCTGTAACTCTGAGCCGCAAGTTTGTGGTTGAACACTTTGGTTTGCATTTACTTTTCTCTGAAGCAAAATCAATTTAAAACAGATTTTTAAAGAATGAACCACATTTTAAATGCTTTTATAATTTCTGATATCTCAAAGCAGAACAGATTTGATTTTAAACAGCAAAAAAATGGGACAGATTATCTAAGAAATCAAACTTAAACAAGAGACACAGGAGGGGTGGGGGGGGGGGGGGTTGGAAGGTGCATCAACAGAAACAAACACTAACAACTACACATCAAATATACAGACAAAGACAAGTCAACAAAAAGCCTCAGGTATCACTCAGGCGTCGGCTTTGTGACCTGATGAGGAGCTTGTCTCACTTTGTGAACCAAGCTACTAGATTAATAAATATCAGAGAGAAAAAAAGCTGAAAGAGGTGTGGGAGAAGCTGTGTTGCTTTAACATTTAAACACAGAAAAAAATACACAATTAATTGTCCTGCAAAGTCTCTACAGTTGTTCAGATCCAACAGGTTAAAGTCCATCAGACGTCCGTCCTGTTTAGCACTATCTGGTAAAGCTTCTTTATTGACCTGATTGCAGACAGATGTTTTAACCAGCAGGATTCTGAGTCATGTGTAGTCCCGTTTGAGAAACATGCATGTATATACAGAGTCTTCTGTTTAGTTCTAAAAACTGTCTTTTCTGGCTCAACACATTATCAACCACAAGATCTTTTTAATGCATTGTGATATTTTACAATGTTGATGTCATAACCAAAGTCTTTGTAAACATGAATTATGCATTTTTCTATAAAATAGAGGTATGGTTTACAGTAGTATAGTAGTAATAGTAACAAAAAACTGTAAATAATTAGGAGTAAATTTTATTCATATGATCCTGATTAAAGTAATTTGGAATCCATTTATTCTGAACGCTGGTTCTCTTTGTGTGGGTTTTTTTTAAATAAACATTTTTCTGTATCTGCACCTGAATCTGACTCCTCGGAAACTAAACAAATGCTCTCAATAGGTTGAAGCTTTTGCTCATTTCTTTTTCACGTGGCTCCAAATTAGAGCCACCGACTCTGTGAGGTAACGTTACAGAGGAGAACGTGATGATGTGTCCGTGCGGCTGCAACACAGACTACCGACATTCTGGGAAAGTTAATCTGCAACCTCATCAAAGACGTCGCTGCACTTTTTCTCTGCCTTTCATCTTCGCGGTGAAACTCAGTCATCTTGTGGTTGAACTCTGCATCTGCAGAAACTAACAGAACTCTCACAGCTTATGAAATGTAACGTGATATATGTCGTATCTATAGCGGAAAAGTAAAAATCCTTAACTTGATTTTGACAGTTACATTTCAGTCCCTTAATTATCCATCACTGCTGATTATTTTCCAAACTATGTCAATCCATGACAGATTTATTGACGTCTTTTTGCTTTTTTGCAAATCTGACATTTTACAGTTTGCTAATTAAAAACATCCAGATGCTTTTAAATCTCTGACACTAAAGCTTGTCAATAAAATGCTTTTAAGTCTTTGACTCTCAATTCTCAAATATCTGAGAATGAAGTTCCTTGAAAAAACACTTCTCTCAACCACAATCTCTTTTTATCTTAACCTTAACCTTTATAACGTTTTGATTTTTGCTATAAAGACATTATCTGCAAATGTGATCGGTTATTATTGGAAAAACATAGGAAGTCAACCCCGTGTTTTGGTGAGGCTGCAAACATTTCAGAAGAATTTAGGATTTTTAAAAACTGAATTTGGTTTTGTGGGAGAAGATTTCCTGTGAAAGCTCTACATTTAGAATGTGGTCGTCACAACACAGAGTAACTCGTATTGACTGATCAGGGCATGCTGTTTGTCCTTGATTCAACATGCTATGCAACCTAAGCTAATCTACTTTATTTGTCCTCCTGTACACACTTATTAGCTTGAATGTTTGTGGCTAAAATGAAAAGTAGATTTTTATGTGAATAAGTGCATGCGCATGACAAGGTCTCTGTACTTACAATGTGTGTGTCAAGGTATAAGTTAAGTGTATGCATGTGTGTAAGTTATAGAAAATGTGTATGTTTCAGTCCGTTGTTTAAGCGCTCCTCGGTGCCCTCTGTTGTGGCTTGCTCCTGCTCTTCCTCCCCACTATGCGTCCTCCTCCTCCTCCTCCTCCTCCTCCATGCTTGTGCTTGTCTCCCCTCTCTTTCTCCTTGTGTGGTGTAACCATGAAGTCAGGCTGGTGATGGCGATTGCGGGGTGGACGGTATCCCAGAGCCTTGCAGTGTTGGCCCAGTTTTCCTGGGTGAATCAGTGCCATCACGTCCTCGTACCAGGGCTGGTTTCCTGGACTTTGATAAGACGAAAAGACGCGATTGGCAGAGGAGCTCCAGACAGCGAGGCGGACAGTTACGGCTGTCCAGTGATAGCCATGTTCCTCCACCTGACAGTGATAGATGCCACCATGAGAGAGCGCCGCTCGCCGAATCAGGACTCCTCGCTCAATCACCACCAATTGGTCGCCTGTTATTACCTGGAGGGATATGATTGGTCAGTGTCTGCACATTTAGCACTAGTGTTAATAAATTCATGAATCGTAATTTTGAATTAGTAGTTTGGAAAAACGCTGAAAGTAAAAGCATGAGAGCAAAATGTACCTGGTTTAACTCGGCGCTGTTTTCTCCAGCTTGTTTATACCAGGTAACTGCAGCATGTCTGGATCGAGGCAAACACTCCAGGTAGGTGCTGTTACCCTCGGCAACCATCATCACCCTCTGCTCTGCCTCTACCTGCAGCCCAGCTGAAAAAAATTAAATAAAAGACATAAGTTAGACTTGTAAAAACAGAAAAAGATCCATCAGTTTTTTTGACTTGTCTGTGCAGGTGTAGGGTCATGGTGTTGGGGGTGGGGGGGCTTATCTCCAGCAGGTGAGAGAGATGGAATAAACCCTCAACAAGATGCCAGTTCATCACAGGTTGATGAACTAGCTGAATAATCATTCACTCTCACTCAAGCTGAGGGCCAATCTGGGGTTGCCAATTTTATTTCTTTTCTATCTCAGATTCTTTTTCTCAGATTTCAGACCTGTAAAATTCACAGCTGTTGTTAGGAAAGGCCAGGTGGTTCCTGTTTAAAAGCTTTGAAAACACACGGAGAACCTTGATGCCAAAGACAGCGAAGACATCGAGAAGAACAGACTTCTTTCCTGTCCTTAGTTTGTGATGGAATTAAAGAGGTAACAAAGCTTTAATATCAATAAAACAGGAACGGCACAAATCAAACAGCAAGAGAACTGTTCACATGTTTACTGACAAGGGAAATTAAACCTGACTTCATAAGAGACTAAGACAGATTTAGCTGTTTTTGGACTGATACTCTTAATTTAACAAAGAATTTTCTCTGCTACAAAAAGAGAGCACAAGCCTATAAAATGTCCTCACCTCTGAATTGGACCAAGATGTGTAAAGTATGTTGCCTGTGAGCAGTTTTATTTGGTGCCTTTTAAATTAGCTGTCTCTGAACTCTTGGTTAGGAAAGGGAGGTGTCATGTAAATCACTTTACAGCCCACATGCACAGCCCACATTCACTCTGCTGTTACTATACACAAATCAAAAATCATCCATGTAGGTATTTAAAACAACTGTTGATCAGTAAAGAAACCAGTGAATTTACTTCTCACCTCCCTGTCTGACACATTGTGTTAGTGGATCCTCTTCCTCCCCTAAATGACGTGCATTTCTCCTGCCGAGGAACAGATATTACAGTCAGTGGCTAATTTCTACAAGAATCACATAAAAGAATAAAGAAAACATATTGTGATGATTTTACAATAAAAAAATCAGTTCATCCCGATGTTAACAGAGAAAAGTTCATGTGGTTTTCATAACTGATAGAACAGAGTGTGTTTGCTCATTAAATCATTAGAAAGTGCGTCAGGGTGTCACCACAAACATAAATTTATCCAGGAAATTATGGCCAATATTTCCTTGGGGGAGCCACAGTGTCAACTATATTGAAAAAATGCCTAAACTTTAATTAAGGAGCTCTGACTTGAAATTTAATTTGAGCCATATTTTAAATTATTTGGCACATGGTTTACATTTGATTATAGATGAGTGAAGTCAAGTTCAACTATAGTGGGGAGAAAACATCCAGGACGCTGTCATTCTATGAATTTTATGTGACACATTTGTAAATTTATTCTCCCTACCGGCGCACGGTGGGCATGTAGGGGCTGCAGGCATGTCCATCCCAGGTACAGTAGGGATCCCGAGCCAAGCAGCACTCAGCGCAGGCCTGACCGTACAGCTCGCACTGGTACAGGGCCAGCTGGGCCACACCCTCTCTGGAGCCCACAAACAACCACTGTGGAAGGGGGTGGGTGAAAGACAGAAAGAGAAAGTGAGGAAAAACAATGGATGAGGTGGGAGGAAAGATGCAGAATGATTGATGATCAAATAACAAGGAGGGCGGGGCAATGAGCAAAAAAAAAAGCATTTAGTCTCATTCGATAAGATTCAAAATAAAAAAAAATGAATTAATCTTCAGTGAGGAGCAAAACAACAAACTACTGCAGGGAATGTGTGTGTGAAAATGTGTTGATGCTTGTTTTTTACAACACAGATATGCACATGTCTGGTTGTGTGAGACAGCTGTGGATTTTCTCTTTCAGACTGTTTTAATAATGCAAGGTGGGTGTGTGTTTGTGTGTGTGGTATCACTTCATTAAGGCACTGACTGAGGTGGGGTAACCATAGCAACTGGTGATGAAGATGTCCTTGGAGACGCAAGGTAGAGAGATAAGTGATAAGTGTGATGTTGTGCATGCTTGTGTGTGTGAGTGAGTGAGTAATGGAGTTTGGAAGTTTGACGTGAGTTTCTGTCTCATCTGTTACCTTTTTCTTTGACAGAGTCATTGCTGTCACAGGTGACTTGTGCTGCACAGAGGGAAAAGAAAACAGAATTCATATATAGACACACACATACGGTAGCTGTCCTAGATAGATAGATAGATAGATAGATAGATAGATAGATAGATAGATAGATAGATAGATAGATAGATAGATAGATAGATAGATAGATAGATAGATAGATAGATAGATAGATAGATAGATAGATAGATAGATAGATAGATAGATGACTGTGCTTAAAGAGGCCCTTTCATTAAAAACGTTTTTTCTGAGGTTTCTGTTGAATATTTTAGCTCCACAGGTGTTCTTACCTTCATAGTGGGTGTGAAAACAGATCAACAACTTCTCTTTCAGTTTTAATCTCTCAAACTACGCAGGTGGCGATAACACCCGAGTTCTCCCGAGTCCGAACGGCCTGTATCTGTTTCGTCACAACTCCTCCTTTGTTTGTTAGTATTCATCAGCTCCTGCAGTTGAAACCACGCCTAGCATGCTGCTGGCTAAAAGCTGTTAGCATAAGACGTAGCAAACAGGAAGACACGACGTCTGATGTTACCATGCACAGCGGGGCAGGAAACAGTATACCTTGCTCTCATAGGCTAGTTTGTTAGCCAATCAGAGTCCAGCAAATTCATATAATGAATATGAATGAGTTGCTGCTTGAAGCCTGATGAAACCAGCCAAATTTTGACGCAGATAGATTGAAAGGTCTGTTAATCAGTGTTTCCAAAGATATAAAATGTTTCATATTACTTAAGACATAACCACAAAGTCCTGAAATTTGTATGAAATGACCTCTTTAAGCAGAAAAATGAACCAAATGCATTTTGATGTTTAGCCTCTTGCATGTAATTGATCTTGGACAAAAACGTTAAACTATAATAGAATCCGTTTTCTGTTTTGTCATGGTACATAGGTTGCGTGCTGCTGTATTATTGCATTAAATGTTTAGGAAACATTGATCTGACTATGATGTTGGACCAAAGCTATGCACTGTTTTTTAAATCTTAAGTGCACACAGTTGTGGTATGTTGGTATTTAAAGCAGACACAACCCAGCAGTGCAATGAGTTTCTGTGCATTTACATTTGACAAAGCTTAGTAATGTTTTTGTATCTGGCAGATATCATGCGTGCTTTGCTTTTTTGCTTACAATTTCCTCTGTAAACCATGCATGCTGCAGTCCTGAAGGCAGCAGCTTATATTCATTTCATATGAATGGAATAGATATGGAAGTCATCACATTATGACTGTATTTATATTTTGAGGTGCAGGAGGATTTGAAACATCTGTGCAGCATCATGTCTTTACAGATATGCAATGCTAAGATTTAGTTTAAAGAGTTCATCTGCTGGATGGTCACAGAAAGATGCACGTGTGAACTTAAATCTGTTTAAAAAATCTGAAACGCTACAAGCTGATTTGTAGATTGATGAGGTGTAATATAAAATATTTGGTAATAAAACACAGAAATCCTGAGCTGACTCATTTTTCTATAACAAAAACAATCCGCACCTGAAAGACCTGCAGCTGCTCCAGAGTGACCTCCTCACTCTGCCCGTGTTCTCTGAGCAGATGGATTGCCTTCAGTACGAGTCCTGAGTCTGACAAATCCAAAAACTTTAATAACAAATATCATAAATTAAGGACAGGGTATAAAAACACTGCTTTCAGTTTACCTGTGCCAATGAACAGGACATCATACGTGCCATCCACAGCCTCCACTCTGTCCACCAGCAGTTTGCTGAACTTGTAGTGCACTCCCACCCTGACCAGGAGGGGGCGCTCTCCAAGAGGCAGCACATATTCCTGAACAATTGAATTACATTTAAAAAATAAATCTCACTAAATATAATGTAGTCTTTTTTGTTATTTTGCAGCCAACCCTGTTGACTGCTTCGTGAACTAATTCAGTTTTTCAAATGTTATCAAAGACTTCGGACTAAAATAGAGGAAATATGACTCTGCCTTGTGTAAAATATTGTGGGACAAGTTAAATTAAATCACAGTAATTAAATAAAGTGAATGATGAGCTGAACCTGCAGCAGTGGATGAGTTCTGCTGAAGAAAATAACATCATCAGGATATTCTCTGGTGGAGCTGTAGCTTCCATATGTGCTGCTCGGACACTGTGAAGGAAAGAAAAAAAACTGTATATTGTTGTGTTTTAATGGATTAAAAGTGACTTTTTAATATGAGATTTGACATAATGAATTGGTGTTATGTGACAGTATAAAAAAATAGCATTTGCTAATATAAAAAGCAGCAGAGGAGACAGCTCTGAGGGTGAACTTACAGTTCCTGGCCGTGGATAAGGGATCTTCCCTGTAAACTCAGCCCATTTATACTGAGGCCCTTCTTTATGCAGGAAGTTTCCTTTAAAAGCTCGAACCACATCTTCCATTCGATAAACACACACTGCTGAACCATTCAGAATATCACTGAGGACAAAGCAGAACCAGCAGAAGGAATCAGAACATGAGCTGAGCATTCCTATATTTCTCTTGAGGAGTTCTTCTGGTCTCGGTAAGTGGAATAAAGGAATATGATGCAGTGCATAGGAAGTTGTGACTCATTGTGGCTTCTTAGTTCCAACTCAACTATTCAGTGAATGTTTTCCATCTTAAAGATCAGACTGGGTGAATGTGCTGCATTGAGAGCATCAGTTCCTCCCACGACACACCTCATTGGCTACAGTTACACGCCTGGAATCTGGAAGATTTTTACTAAAAAAAATGTTTAAGTTAACGATTCCAGCAAAATAAAAAGAGGACTGACAGAAACGCCAGATCAGGATGACTCAGAGGGGTTTCATTCCTTTAATTGCAATATGCAACATGTATGCAATATGCTTCCCTTTTACTCTTCCTCACCGAACAGTCTCAGTGTTGGGGTTACATGTAAGGTTAAAGTCAAATTATTTCTAACATAAAACTGTGCAGTTGTCGTTTCTGCCTCCCAGTTGTTTTCTGGGTCTCACACATCAAGACCTCTGATGAAAGAGACCACAGAGGCTCTACTGGGAACGTTTTTACAAAGCCACCATTGCTGGAAGGTACATTAAAATTCAATCAGATGTTAACACAAATACATTTGAACTGCTTTATTCAGAGGGATCGACCACGTTTGTTTTCCTTTTAATTGCAGTCTGTTTAGCAGATGTGAACATAGTGTTGAAAAATGGTTTTTCCAGACCTCATACATGTTATTGCAAATGGGACAAAAATCTGGCACCAGTGACAACAAGGTTAGCAGTTGAAGAGGCCACTGAAAATAAAACAAACTTCACTAAAACACGAATGTGAAAAAGTAAAATACGAGCCTCCTAATTATCACTGACCAGGTGATAAAAAGAGATAAATAGAGTCATAAAGTATAAAACAATACGATAGATTTACAGTTTACACATTTGACTTCATCCCAGCATTAAAAGGCCAGTGTGTGTGTGTGTGTTTGTGTGTGTGAGTGTGTGTGTGTGTGTGTGTGTGTGAGAGAGAGAGAGAGAAATCGTAACTTTACCACAGGGACAACTTTCCATTCAGGAGGAATGACCCCTCTGCACCCACTTCTGTGGTTGCGACCCCACCCAGTGTGATGCTTTGGATTTCTGTTCTTTGCCTGCTAAGATTCCAGACACTTTCCAAACCCCATAAAAAGAGGCCTACACCCTGTTCCACCACGCCAAATGTTGTAACAGTTCTGTTGCTACCATGGAGTCCAGCTCAGAAACGGGTACATCTTGGAGAAAATACAGCCTTTCATAGTTTGTTCCTCAGAAACTCCTTTCATCTGTTTTTTCAAACTTTTTGCTGCATAATAATTTCCGACCTTGTTTTTTTCTCAGTTTGTTTGGCTTTTTTCTGTTTAAGCTTTTTGTCACTCCTCCGCGTTAGTGACACCTTTAAAGTCAGAAACACATTTTAAGTTTTGATAGATTTGCATCAGGATCATTTCAGTAAACCGACATTTCACAACATGTGATTTCAAACAGTTAATTTTCTCACCAAGATCATGAGAGTTAGTGTTTGCCTGCAGATTTTAAAGATTCTTAACACGCATTCAACTTTTTAATGATGAAAATCTGAGCTAGTTACTGAATCTACAAGATTGAAACTGAAAACTGCTGCAGATTTCTTTCTTTTTTCTATCAATGGGAGGTTTAAAACTATCTGCCTAGTTAAATCCAGGTGTTTGTTTGTATGAGAAAAAAAACATGTTAATTAATGTCCCTGTTGGTGAACTTATGACAATGTGATGAGGAAGACGTGGTTTTAATATGAATGAAACACATTCATTCATGAGTCACAGTGACATAAGAAAGTGGGCGTGGTGTAAAAGTTACAGGAAGTTAACATCTGTGTGTCACACATGACGGAGCTGCATGAGGCATTTGTGGCACAAGCACTCTCTTCCTGTCATGTGCACTTGATACAGACAATACATGTCTTGATTTGTTTGGTATTTAATGATTAATAGAGTTAAAAATGAACATTTATTCTATTTTATATCTATTAGATGCAGAATTAAAATACATGCACTTATACTAATGCTAAATAATAAATTACCATATGAACCCACAGGGACTTGGAAGGATTCAAATACTTATTTGGTAAAAAGAAAAACTGAGAACCGAAAGTGTTTAAAATAAAAAAATATCATGAATTTTAACTGCTATCTGGTTAGTGGTTGGAACAGCAACTGAAACCATATAATTTCCTTCACAGTCACTAGTGGTTTAATATATGAGACTCAACCCAGCTGTTAAGATTTAAATCTTTATTTGAAGCCATTATCTTCATCTAAATCCAAACTTGCTATGGATAATTTCACTTTATATGTTAAATATGTGTCTAAATATTGACTTTTTTGTCATTTTTACAAGCATTTTTATTTGTACATATTTTAAACAAGTGATGCTCTTTTAAAAAACACTAATAAACTAATGTTCAAAAGATTTTGGAAACTTTACGGTGACACAAATAATAATTTGCTTCAGCTGATCTTATCCAAAATCCCTTTTGTTATCAAACATCAACTCAAATTTGACATTTTTAATTTGTTCCTAAAGAGGCAAAACAGACAAACTTTACTGTATTTTAAAACCAAAAAGATTTCCATAGTTTAATTGTTATTTTATGTAAATTATCTTAAGACTCACATGTCCTAAACTAATCACTGTCACCCAACACGGTCCGCAGCTGCTCTCAGACAATCTAAACTTGACTGTATTAAACGCAAAAGCTCTCATATTTCAACTCTGTGCAGAAAACCCTGCCGAGTTCTTTGGACCAGAGCTCGAGTGAGATGGACAGAAACACAGCGAACACATGTTCTGTGGTCAGCTGAGTCCACGTTTCAGCTTGCTTGTGGGAAAAATAGGCGCCTGGTGCCAAAGATGAGAAAGAGCATTCAGGCTGTTATTAGCAAAGAAACAGAAAGCCTGTGATGTTGTGGGGGTGAATCAGTACATATGGCTTGGATGACTTGCATATGTGTGAAGGTGCCATTGATGCAGAGGCGTGTACTGGAATTTTAGAGAGACATTTGCTACCATGAAGACGAGGAAGCTGGTAGAGACGATATCAGACCCGATTCCCGATACACACTTTGTGTTTAGAAAGACTCCCTGCAGTTTGGACCTTCATCCCAAATCAGATGATGACTGACTGGCTAAAATCTTGTTTTTAACAAGAACAGACACACATTCCTCTTTTAAATGTAACAGCTATTATTCCTAATTACAAAACTATAAAAAGGTCAGTTAAAAATTAAAGTTTTAATCTCTCCCAATATGTTGTTTGTTTACATATTGACAGTAAAACTGATCTATAATGACACTGAAAGATTTTTCTGTGTATTTCTGAATAAAAGTTTCTGCAAAGTGTTTTAGTTTCTTTTTAGATTTAAGTTTTGGATTATGAAACAACTCCCTAACTTTTATCTTCACGTTGTTTGAACATCACTGTAATCATACAAGGCTCCTGGTAATTCAGCTGGAAGCCTTTTTTCTTGTTTTAGCCTTTCTTGATTTTTTTTTTTCCCATCACATTTAAAGTTTTCCACCCCTGCACTTTTATATTTACATTATCAGTCTGAAGGAGTTGATAAATACCTGGAAATCAAACAGTATGAACTTCCCGTGTCGTTGGAGTCTGTTCATCTAATGAAAACTAAGATTCCAATTTTTGTGTTGCTCATGCTTTGCACCTGCAACCTGCACCTCTTCATAGTCATAATTAAAAAGCATCAGGATCAGCAGGTGTGAGCAATTTGCATCCTTTTTACATTAGATGGTAGTTTTCCCTGCTGCACAACCTGAAGTTTGATTAAAAAACATCAGCTCTCAGGAGACAAAAAAGATTTCAACCAAAATGCGCATCTTAAACAACGCAGGCCTTAGAGAATCAAATGCTTTTTACTCTGGCAGTAATTTACATAAATATGGGAAGGTTTTTTCTTAAAAGCATGCAAAAAATAACCTTTTTAAATAAGAGCACACTGCATCGACACAGACACAGACGTTGATGCACGAAACCCTAAACAGAATCTGTAAAAGCTGAACAATCAATTTGGGCCAAAATCCCTCTTACAGTAAACAAACAATACACATAATTTATAAAATATACACAACTCTATGTCCATTAGTTTCTGTATCACAGAGACATTTACCTTGATGTGGTAAACAGACCATAGATGAGAGGATTCTTCTTGTCTTTTCCATGTAGAATAAAGATGTCCTCTAAGGAGAAGAAAGAAAACAAGAATCAAAGATCCGAAAGAATGAAAGAAACGAGAAAAGACGAGACAAAATTAAAAACGATTTAACAAGCCAGAGTGAAAATGATAAACTATTTCACTGTATGTGTACATGTGAGTAATATTCATGAGTCCTTTTAATGATCTATGTTTGTGTGTTTAAGTTAGGCACTTTGTATTCATTATGTGTATGCTAGCATGTGTGTGTTGGAGTGTACGCATCTATCAGTCTGGCTGTGTGACTAATAGCGTCGGGCGTACTGGCAGCATGGCTGAGTGGCTGCTTGTAATGAATCTGTAGCCATTAATAACCAGCCGCAGTGGGAGAGCTGAGGGCTGAGTCCGCTGCAGGACAACAACACCTGCTGTTACACACGCTAACATCACGCCTCAGCCTTCACTCCTCATATCACAAACAGCAGTTCACAACATTCGCTGGCTTTTTCTCACTTTGGTGTCGCTCTAACGGCACTCTCTCATGCAGCGCAATCAGGTGGAGACTCATGTTCTCGCCATCTGTCCATCTTTAGATGATGATAATCAGTTTAAACCACGTTGGGCTCAAACAGGTGAAAAACAACACGGAACTTTAAATCTGGACATTTCATAAGTAATAATAATGTGTTTTGCTAGAAAAAAAATAATAATTTGAGACGAAAGCATGAAACATTTAATTTTATGTAAGAGAAAACTAGTATCGCTATTATGAGATAATTATTCTGACTTGTTCTGAAAATTTGGCATTTAATTTTTTTATATGAATATATTTTAACACGTTTATGTTATAAAGCCAACACTTCTGCTCTTCCAGTTGAATAACAGAGATGATGTTGTGCAAATTTTAACTGCTTTTCCATCTTTTATTTCTTCATTTTTGCTTCATCCAATTCAGGATATTAAGGAAAAACCTCTCGCTCAGTATAGTTAGAAACCTAAAGAGGATCCAAATACACCCCGAGGATACCCTGCAGGGATCTGAAAATGCATATTTCAAACCGAGATGAGAAAAAATAATAAAGTTTTGCTGAAGAACTCACAGTAACTTGTCACATTTCATCAAACCGTGTCACATATTCTGCCTTTAAATCATTACTCAGACTTTTAGATTAATATCGTCAGTTGGCTGCATCGTTTCTTTGTCTCACTTCCTGCTCATGTTTGTATAATTTAGTTGTTTGCTGTTATTTTTCACACTAAACTTCAGCTTTTTTATAGTTTATTTAAGTCACAATAACTCAAAGGTTTTTATGTTTTGCACTTTTGTCTCAGATAAGAGCTGGAAATGTTTTTATCCTTCCATCACAAGAGCAGAGAAGAGAGCGCTTTGTTTTCTGGGTGGCATGCTGTGATAATCTATAAATACATGGCATGATTCAGCTCCTGGGGTATGTTTGCCAAATAGCTTTGAAAGATTCATAGAACTCAGGATAATGTTGAAAAAGAGTTTTGGATTTAGTCTTTATGGTAAAACAAAAATGTGTATCTGTTTAATTACACGGAACAAAATGAAAGAAACTGGATCTTCAACTGTTGGAATCGTGTTTAAGAGGCTGACTGCTGTTTCTCCTAATGTTCTGAGAACAATAATGCAAACATGGGGTGCAATAAGGTGTGGGAGAGTAAAATCAAACATTTTTGAATAATTAAAGGTCCAGTTTAAGGGCATTTTCTCCTCCCCTCTCCCACACTGAGATGTTATATTGATGGAGATGACAGAGCGTATCAACGTTCCCACATTCTTGCCATTCCTGCTGCTTCAGGTGGCCTCCATGGAACTCCATGGAAGACTAATCTCATCTCATCACAACAACACACGCATCGACACACACACACACCGCCACACACGGTGACAGATCCGGGAGCTCACACACATCAAAGAAATGAAAGCATGCATGATGGGTAATTTCCACCCTGCAGTTTGCACATTGCTCAATCATTCAGTCCTTTTACGAATCAGTACTTCATTATGATATATTTAAATCCCTACATATAATTTAGAAAGATTTTTGCATATTAATTGCTGTAATTGATGTCTCTGTTACATCCTGTTCGACTCCTCTCATCAGTTAGAAATTTGATCATGTCTTTTTTCTCAGTCTCCTTTCAAATTGTCCTTTTTTTTCCAGGTTTATTTTATTACTCTGGATACATGCGCGCTTTTATCTAAAGCCCCTCCATGTTTTTCAAGACAGTTAAAATACAAGGAGTGGATGATTTGTTAAGACTGGGTTTAGTTTTATGGCCACATAAGCAGCCTGGTGGGACCTATTTGAGTGTTATCACTTAAAAGCAGGTGGAAACATTAATGAGATAGTGATCAGACGAAACATCCCAGAGGACACTTGACCTTCAGTTATCCACAGCTGATCCTCTGGAAGTAGATACCATACATGTCCATGTTAGTGGCTTGTGAAAAGCCATGGAAAGATAAACAAGCCTTCATGTGCAGAGAACAGAAGGAAAAAAAAAAGCCAATATTTCTGAGCACATAAAAATAAATGTATTTAACTCAATTGGAGAAAAGTTGATTTAAAAACCTGGTTATTCCTGCAGAAAGAGCTGAATTCTTGTTTTCCTTTATAGAGTTTCTCTCTTAGTTCTCAGCACCTCTCCACACATTCATCTCAACTTGCAACGTTCGGAAGACACAAAAAAAATCTTTTTACAGACTATAAAGAAGATGCCGCAGTTATTTATGGCTCAGCCAGGCAAAAAAAAATAATAAATACTTTCATCACTCATGACAAATTCAAATCACAAATGATTTAGAAACATTCTGCTGCACTTCTGTTTTTCTTTATTAAACTGGAGGGACTTTATTGTCACTCATTTTAAACGAAGGGCACAAAACACACACAGGTCCATCAAAGGTATCTGAAAATATGACGTCAAGTGAAGGAGAATGTTTGATAATTAAAGAAGAATAATGTGCTGATTGAAGGTTTTAATGTAGAAGAAGTTGTATAAACAAGCGCTCTTATCATTCTCATCTCCTCAGTTTCAGAGCCCCTGATTCTTATCGTTGTCTTCCTCTGATCCTCCATCTTTTCTTTTCTGTCTTCCTCTTTATCTTTTCATCAGCTGCTCATCTTGTGGCCCTTCCACCCAAATCCACCTGGATTTCCCAGGATTCCTCTGGTTGTCTGTCGCTGTCTTTGTTTCTCACTTTCACTGCACCTCCCAGTCTCTCCATCCTGCCATCTTTCCACCCTCCATCTCCTCGTCCATCTGTCTGTCTGGCCTATTTTCTCTGGAGGATTATTCTTGTGTCTTGTTCTCTAAACCAAACCAGGCTGTTTCCCCCTGAGGGATATAGTCTTGTCTAGCCTGCAGACCTGCAGCTTCAGTCCCTGTCTTCCCCCTCCTCCTCCTGCTCATCCTAATTGTTTGGCCTGAGCCCCCCAAGCAAATAACCCCTATATTCCTCATTTCTCCACTCACTCTCTCTCTTTCAGTCCAGTCACTCTGAATACCAACATCCACCTACTGCAATCTATTCACATGTTCTATATGCGTCTTGAGTGAATGAAAAATGCCAATAAATCAGGCTGATCAGCTTCAGGTCAGATGAAAACATTGTTTGTTCACAACAATTAGATGCCAGTAGAAACAGCTGTGTTTTTATATTTTTCAGTTAGAAGTCCTACATGCATCAAGAGAAGATGTTTTGTGTAAACATACTTCTTTGTTGCTTTTCTGTCATCTAGTTTGACCTCTATTCATATTTTCTACCCCGAAGCCAAAATTATTTCCACTGCTCATCCTAATCATCTAAACCTTCCTCCTCCCACTCCTCCCTCACCTTCACTTAACAGTTTAAAAGCAATAACTCTTCTATAGCTGCTTCTCCACCACTTCTTCTGCCTCTAGCTTTCCTTCATCATCTCTTCCTTTGTTCTTCTCTGGTTTGGTTCAGGCTTCTATCTTCATCCTACTTGCTCGCTTTCCTTCCCTGCAGCTGCTCTGACCTTTAACCCCACGTTTCTCCATTTATCTTTGTCTTATTATTCTCCCTCTGACAAACTGAACCTTCATTTTACTGCAGTGATGGATTATACAGGCTCAGAGGGGCGCAGGAAGTTAATTTCCTTCACAGTCATTAAACATATTTTTTTCTATTCATTTTTTAGCAAAGTGTAACTGATGATGAAGTAGTTCAGTAGAAAGAACATTTACCAACTTTATCTTGTTGTAACTGTTGCATTCTTTGTTAAAATATGGAGGGAGTTTGATCTCTCTTCTTTTCAAGTTTTTGGCTTTTTCACCAGTTCACATAAAATACAGCTGATCTAAAAACGAATCGGATTTTTAACGTTTTGGATGAGACATCGTCCTAATGCAAATCTTTTTAATTCAACAGGTATTTAGTTATTGTTTGTTATAGATATAAGATAAAACATTTTTCACCTTGTCTTAATAACTTTTGTTTCTTTGGACAAAAAAAAAAAAAGAATTTCTCAGTTTAGAATCAATTTTATATTTTTCCCACTTTCAAGATTCTCTGGAAATCAAAGCTGAAACGGAGGCAAATCCTTGAAACGCATCAAATTAAAGATTATTATAAGAAAAGAGAATCTATTTGGGATTAATATAACCTGGATGAGTGAGAAACTTCACCAGCAATTGGGAAATGATACTTAACACACTTTTTCAGGTCAAACGAATCTGCAGTAGCAGCCAAATTGTATCAGTCTGATGATAATGTAAACTTATAAATGTTAAAACAGCTCAAATTAAGTATTTAAACCATGCTAACAGTTTTAAATGTCTCATGTTGAGGCTCTGAAACAGATGCATCACCACAAAGGGATTAAAAGTAATCCAATAGATACATTTCTCCCGTCAGCTGGTGGATCAGCTGCACCTCTGACTAAACAGATCCATTCAGCATTAATGAAGCATGTTTTTCATAACTTACTTTTCACTGTGGTGCACCAGTTGTCTTATAATCAAATACCACTTTTACTTTAACTATGTAGCAGCAGATGAGTGGAATGTTCAGTTTGGTGCCAACAAGCTGAGGTTAACCACACTGCTTTAAGTGATGGAGCTAAATCACACATCTTTATTAACAGATGCAGCTGATGTCAGTTAAAGGTTAATTTAAGAAATTACATGCAAAAAAACTACTGAGGCCCTTAAAGTAGCAATCTAAATTTTAAATAAAAATGTTATAAATGACTTGCTGAACTTTATATTAAGGACAACAATTGTTTTTTTAATAACTTTGGGGAGCTTAAGGGGATTTTTTTTAATTATTAATTGTGTTTGTTTATTGCAGTTTGCACTTGAGTCTCTGCTTTGTGAGGCATTTTTCAGATAACAGGAGAAACTGTTAACATGATCCAGATGTTTTTAGCTACATCTGTACGCTTCACTTCATCCAAACAAAACAGAACTAATTTTGTAAACAATTTGCTTATTCTGGTGTGAAACAAGGTGACCAAAACAAGCCACGAGCGCCTCGTTCTGTTTGCCGAGCCTGTGTTGCAAACCTCTGACTTTGGACTGAGAAAAAAATGAAAGATCTAGAATCTGGTTTTCTGATGGAGGTCACGTAAATCCTAAAAGAGGGAATTTCCTCCGTAAACCAGAACAATGACTCAAAGACAATCAACTAAAGTTATTCTTTTCACAAGAAGGATTTTATGTGCTTTCCATCTTACGAGTTAACTGTAAGTCATTGTTAAAAATCTGCTCCATTTTGTGCGTGTGATTCAGAAAAGTTCCAAATATTCAAACTAAAAAAATGCAAAATATTTAATTTTCATGTTGAAACAAAACTGTATGCATGCAGGATGGTGTTTTTTGTATTTGTGTTTATTTCCATTCGGGGTTTATAAGGTGTATTTGCACTCACGTAAGAAAACAAATATTATGTAATTGAGCTGGTTTACAGATTTTCAGTCTGACTGTCATCTACAAACTGTTCCAGACATATTCTGTTCTCTCTGTTTATGGGATGAGTAGATGTCTGAATCTTACACACCCAGACAAAAACAGATGACAATAAACAGCTGAAAATACTTCAGTGTTTTAACTGTCAGGACACTGATTCCAGCCACAAAGAGATGTCTGTCTCTAACACTAAAACCTCACAGCATGACTCTCCTCCACACCAACAACCACAACAACAGCAGATCCCGGCTGACAGTCTTTTCCTGTGAGATTGACGCAAAACTGATTTTATTTTTTGTTCTTCGGCTTCCACTCGACAGCCTTTGAATAACTTTGGTTGAAGTGAGACATGGCTTGTTCCACACTAGTGGCATTTCAAAAAAGAGCTCGAGGATTGACAGAGAGACAAATAAAAGTGAACAAAGCCACACCAACAACCAAACAACAAACTATCTCGTCTTCTGAATCAGTTTATGTGGCAGTAACAGACCAGCTGCTTTGGTTCAAACAAAGTAGAATAGAAAAGAAACTATTTACAAAAAGTAATCTAAATACCAATGAAAAAAGATTTATTTTGAACTGAGAAGTGGAATATCTTAGACAAATATTTTGTTATGTTAAGCCCTGGTTGGGACGAATCTCTGCTCAAGCTTTATCATAAAATTAGGATTAATTTAAAGTTTATAATGGGCTTTTTAGTATTTAATATACTGCATGTCTGCACCTTAATCTTGTGTATTTCATTGAAATTGAAATAAGCTTGAATTTCCCTTTGGGGATTAATAAAGTATTTTTGATTTGATTGATTTTTTTTGATGTGTTAAAGATGCAGCACTTGTTGTTTAAAATACTCTTAACTTTTTAATATTTAAGACATTTTATAAAAAATAACTTGGATACCATAGCAGTTCACCAGGTTTTACATATGTTCTGCTCATGAAATTATATTTGTTATAAAAAAACAAGAAGAAAATTTTCCAAAAAGGAAATATCTTTAGAGTTCGGAGCTATTTAATAAATATTTACTTGGACGTTTTGTCTTTTTAAGTACTGCATGTGAACCCTGACATGAGGCCCCGCCCATGAAAATGTTTCTTCACCAACATGTCAGAATTACTCAAAGAGGAACAGAGAAAATTATTTTATTTCTCATCTCATATCTCCTGAGCAGACTTGGAGTCCAACTCAAGTTGCCATGGAGATAAATGCAGGTGAGAAATGAACCCACTCTTTGAAAATCTGAAACTGCAGTTACCTCGGTAAGATAAGGTTTGTATCTCAGCATTCGCACAACCTTCCTAATTATGTGAATTTGTCAAACAGACCCGCCTACACAGGACCAGGTGGTGTCCACTGCTGTGCTGTGGGACCTGCAGAGTGTCTAAGATTTGTGGGACATGTAGTGTTTCTGTTCAGCAGAGCGCAGCATAAACAAAAACTGACAGCATTCTTAACCTTGTGTGTTAATCTTTTGTGTATGGGACTTGTGGTTTGTGTGTTTGTGTGTGTGTGATGCTGCAGAGTATTCATAAACAAATTTATATGGACCCTTATCAGATGTGTGAAACCTGGTCACAGGCACGCATGGGTGGAAATGTTTATGCTTCTGACAAGTCCAAACTGTTTTATGTACACAGGCAGGCTGAGTTTTGTGTAAGTGTACTATCAACAGTAGATTTGTGTGTATGTGTGCGTGTTTGTTAATCAGGTCTCTGACTTTGTCCAAAAGTTGCATAAAAGATGAGGATTTACTGTTTATGAGTTTATGGACAAAACACATTAATTATTATTTAATCATGAAGTTGTCTGATGTTGCCAAAGATCCTCCGGTAACGTTAATGTCTAAGATTAGAAACTATTTGTTATTTGGGTAATAAGGTGTATGTATGAGCCCCAGTGGCCTAATGGATAAGGCACTGGCCTCCTAAGCCAGGGATTGTGGGTTCGAGTCCCATCTGGGGTGATGTTGATCTTCTTATAGGCATTTAACAGAAATCAGTCAGTTTGCCAAAAAAAACAACAAATTTCCAAATTCATGAACCAAAACAGTGGAAGAGAGATGTTAGTCTGAATCTCCTGTAATGAATAAACTCACAAAGAGTTTCCTGGCCAGTTTCCGTGGTAACTATGACAACCTCAAGGTGATTTATTAGGGTGTTGGTCACTGTGGTAACAGTGTGATTATACAGGCATACAAGTACTCTGAGACGACGATCAAGCATTTTTAAGTTTCCAGACTCTGTGAATTCTCTTTCATCACCTCAGATTTGCATCATATATAAACAGAAACACACACAGATTGGCTGAATAACTGACCCTAATTCCTTTTTTATGAAGCATTCGGAGGCAGAATTCCAGCTGTTATTGTAACCAGCAGCTGAGGTTCGATTGTGCATGTGATGTGTTTGCCAGTTGAGTTTTTACTCACGCAGCTGGTCGAAATGTGTCTGCAGGCCGTCTGGTCCTGGAACTGAACACACCATGCGCGCCTTCTGGAACGTGCTCCACTTATTGACTAAACTTCTCTGACCACCGATGTCCTTCTACAAGAGATGGAAAAGAATTCAAGTAAATGTTCTGCATGTCCTTCAAAAATATTAGCTTGTTTTTAACTTTGTCAACTTTTTTGAGATGTAGCCGCCATCAGGTATATATAAAACAGTAAAAGTTTCAATGTCTGATATGGTATGAATAAAATATGGGGTTGTGAGATTAATAAATCATTTTATTGACTTTTTATATACATTTAATTTAGCTTTTAAACCTTTTAGATATTTCAATTGTGCAATTTTGAATTATACACAAGTAACAGAACCTTTTTAATAATATGACATATGAATAGTACAGTAGAGAAGAAACAATCAAAGACTAATAATTTTATGACATGCAAACATTTCATCAAGCCAAATATTCAATAAAAAAATATTGTTTTGACTTGCATGTCTTCAAACTTTAAACGGGCCAGCAGGTGGTCACACAGATGTCATCAACACACACTCAGGTAAACACGTTCTCATAAACTGCATGCAGACGAGTTGTGACATGAGCGCACAAACTTTATTCAACAGACATCGTACCTTGCACACACGTGCCACTCTGGAGTAAAGCACTTTCCCAGCAGCCCCCTCTGCCTCCTGAGCACGCTCAGTGAAGAACACGTAAACTTTATCATCTTCTGGGTTATCAGTTTCAGACAGTGGCGCTACCCGCACAAATTGTGCATCTGGAAACACACACAAATACACAAAGGCCGGTAAATTGCAGCAAATCAACCGTAATGAAGAACAACTACAATGACATGCAGGTAATATGAATGAGACAATTTGACAAGGAGGAAACAGTGCAGAGGGATGATACTGGTGGACGTGAGTTTACAGAGAGTCAACACGTTATTATCAGCAGCAGACATCCACAAACTGACCCGATAAAACACCAACAGGTTGAACAGGAAGATCCTACAAATACTGATTCAGAACAAACGATATCCAGCTGACCTTCCGGGTGACCTCAGAGTATTTGTCTTACAAGATGCATCTTGTAAAGAGGAAGTTGTGGAAATATTGTTTTTAAGCACGTACCCTGCATCCAGGTGGAATCGTACTGCTCCGTGCGGATGACGTGTCGGCTGCCAAGACTCCGAAAGAAAGCAGAGTCTCGGCTCATGAAGTCTGAAGTGATGCCGGCGTACAGTTCTCCATCTACATATTGTTCACAAAAATGACACTTTTACAACAGAAAATAACAAACTGATTCTTTAATGAACAAATGAGGAGGTCATGCACAGAACTAAAGCCTTTAACTATCTCCAAGTCTCAGAAATGATGGAGACTTATATGTAATTGCCATGATATGAAGGAAAAAAATAACATTCAATTAAATTACATTAAAATAAACACAGTGACCTCTTCAACAATATATTAAGTCATTTTCTGCTGAGTTCTTTTTTTTCCAATGATTTAATTATGTTTTCACCTAATTAACCTAAAGCTTAGTTAGAATTTTGTTTTGAAACAGTTACGTTACCAACAACAGCTGAGGCTGTTTTCTGCAGAGGGTCGTAGGGGCATTTTCCTTTCCCACATTCTGTTTGAGTGTAGGAAAGAATCTGATGTTCTGACTGACAAATAAAAGAAAAATAAAACCAGATGAACAGAAAGACATTTATATTTACATTCTACAGCATCAAAAAACACGTATTCATTCACTGACATGATGAAAGCACATTTCAACCTGAACATGTGTCAAATTCTCAGACACACACACAGTCACGGCAGCTAATTGAGGGTAATCCGATTTTAAAATGTGTGAAGTCCAACTTCAAACCAGTCAGCACCACCAGCTCCTCTAAGAACCGGTCTGAACCTCGGCTCTGATCTCACATGGCCTTTCATGAGATTAACTTCTGCTTCAACACACACTCATGCACACTTCTACATGCACTTCTACATAGTACAAATGCAGAAATGTACATAGAGAGAGTCATACCTAAATTCAGATTTTTGGAACTTTCATACTACCGGTGAACACAGAGACCCTCTTCTCCTCTAGAACTTGATTTATACAGTTTTTCACAGAGAAATGTCAAATAAATCTCACATGGTGCCGTTTAATGAAAAGCGAATATGGTCACATATTCTTGATGGATGATACAAAGTAAACCCTGGTGAATATGTGGGTATGAGGGCAGACACCACATGTGAAATTTCAGCACTCACAGGCCTGCATATAGGGGTTGTGAGTCTGAACACACACGCAGGATGGTGTGTGGCAGGAGCAGCAATTTATCAGTAAAACAGTTTGTAACTTTCTCCCATGTTTTCAGCTACATATATTCAGCTATTTTAGCATTAAGCTAACAGATGCAGCTGCATGTATGTGATGAAGAAGAAACCCCAATTACAATTAATGTTCTATTTAGAAGTGCTACCATTAAATAAAAATAAATATTGGCATCTAAATTTAGTTCAATCCATAGTAATGATGTAAACAAAATTAAACTAGATAATACTTATAAAATCCCATCAGGTCCAGTGATTCCCCATCTGATCAGAGTGAAAAGGTGAACAACTGGCCTTTAAATGTATGTATTTGTCTGTAGAAGTATGGTTGTGTGAGAGAAGAAGCATTTGAAGTTTTACCTGATGGAAGATGCTGGTAGCTATGAAAGCGCAGCGGGGATTGAAGGCCCCTGTGCCACACACGTATAGGTGGGTCTGATTAAAAGGATGCAGAACTCGTAGGAAGTTGGCACATTCCAGCTGGTTAGAAGGATGTACACAGAGAAACACAGTAGAAGTAAACATAATGTTTCTACAGATTTTTGTTAGTTACAGTATATATACAAAGTAGAAGTATTGTTATCCATTATCTACAGAACAAAATGTCAGTTTTTGTGCTTCTCTAACCTGAATCTTGATTTTTGTTTCTATCGCAGGTTTTTGTTTGTTTGTTCCCAAAATGAATCAGATTCATTCATCTTCAGCTCTGCAGTAGATTGTAATCTGTTATGCAACTGTTTTACCTCACTGTTGCAAAATATTTCAGTCTTCTTTGGTTGTATCATATTACAGAGTAAAGAAAAGATAAAAACACTGATTTAATTCTGTCTACAAAAAGTTAAATAATGTTTCCACCTTCATGGTAATAGAGACGTTAATGTGTTAAAGGTTGTTGTCTGTATGTAATTACATATTTTTGTGCTTGCATGCGGTGAATGTGCTTTGAATCACCTCTGAATCCTTCCCAGCCATGAGACATTCTTGGATTCGATCTGGACTGGCTGGCCAGAAGAGCTACAAAGAGCGAGCGGAAAAGAGAACAAACAGAAGAAGAAGAAGATAAAAAGAGATTTAAAAAGGGTTTTTCCTGCTCATCCTACAATTCCGATAAACGGCTTTCAGGACTGGCAGGTGCTTTGAGAGGAAGCCAGGCAGGAAGAGCCAACAGCACATGATTAATCTGGATGAAAAATAAAAAAAAAATGACTTGTGTCTAAGCAGAGTGGCAGCTTCAGGGGAGAAAATAAAATCCAACTGGCAGCCTTGCAAAGTCTGATAATGGTCCAAACTGTCAGAGCAGCAGTGACGGTGACAGCATGACTAATCTACAAATCGACTGCACCTGCCGAGTGAACTGGATGTCCCTTTTGACTGAATGATTACACCCTTCTTCTACATGTGACAGGGATATATAGGTTTTTGTTTTTATTTCAATTATTTCATGTTTTAGCTCATTAATTCTCCTCACATCCACAGAGAAGAACTCTTGTGTTGCTGTTGATCAGTTTTTTAGTTTAGTAACTTGTTATTAATGATTAAACACGAGGATTACTGTGTTCAGGTGAGAGGACAGGACCAGCCTTATTTCTCTGATGTATCAGATTCCAGTTCTGAAACTACAACATGGCAGAGCTTGTAAACACTTTACTGAGATGCATCATTCATCTTTATATAAAGTATTTGGTTCCGGATCAGATAGAGAGTCAATAGAACATCCAGAATGACCATATCGGTCAAAAAAATGAAGAAGTTTTTAAATCAAGTTGTTTATTTAGAGTCTGTTTTGCTTCAGTTTGTGCAGAGTTTCAGGTGGGTGAGCTCATCCAGACTTCTCAAACAAAACATTATAATTTAGAACTAATATACCAGAAACCACATGCTTTTGTCCTGATCACATTAAAATACATCATTTGTTTGCATCTAAACTCTGTTGGAGACTCAGACATGTTCCCATCATCCCACCGTTTTCATGTAAATCCAATAAGGAAATAAATACGTAGAGAAAAGGTGAGGCTTCATCTCCAACTACATGACTAATCTAAATATTTTCATGAGTCAGTCAAGTCCCAAGGAAATGATGGAAAAGATCTATAAATACAAAACTATTCTAAATGTGATGAAAAAGCTTCTATATAAGAGAAATACAAAACAAACTTTGAAATTATGTTTTATATTGAAAGAAACGAGATGGGATTTGAATATCATGCTGTTGATTCCAACAGAAAACTAAAGCTGTTAAATTTAAACTTGATCTTTTTAATCTAAAAAATGTGCCATCAACTTAAACAAAGCTATTAGTGACAAATGGCAGTGGTTTTAGGAAACTATTTTTGAAATGTCAAGTAATTGTTCCCTGATGGAGTCAGTTGTTCCCGCAGAGCCGAGATGATCAGATTAGATTAGTGACCACGTTGCCCTAATCTCCGATACCACACACTGACAGGAACACGGACCACCGCTAACGGACTACCACCAGGTAAAGACTGCCGTTAATAGGAATTTATCCCACTGAGGAGAACATGCTGGTTGTTATTTCAGATGACATGAAAGGAGATTGTGGGTTATGTGAATCAACAAGAGTTGAGTTTGTTAAACTTCAGGATTTCAAAGCTGAAAATGAAACAATAGAAGAAATGTAAAAATAAAACACCACAAAAACACTATCAAACTTGAGCTGACCTTTAGTGGGATGACTGCTGCCAGCTGCAGACTCTCACTAAAACTCTGCCTGGGTTTTTCTCTTTTTTAACTTTTGGTCTGATGAAAGAAAAATGTGACTAATGGCGACAGCGTTGTTCAGCACGGACTGTTTCCCCTGAGCTGAAGGGACTCGATTAGGTGTCTGTATATCTGGAAAAACCAGCTTTTATAAGTTCACATGATAGAAAGATAATGTACAGAAATGTGTTGATGTAAATCACTGAAAACAAACTCTAAATACTGGATGTAATAATATATAACTTAAGAGCCTGCAGGAAGTTACATTATGAGTTAAATCAGACTATCTCTGTGTTTGCTGGCTGGCTGCCTGGCTGTGTGGGTGGCAGGCCGGCATGACTGGTGTCTGTTTGTCTGTTTGAGGAGCTGTTCGTCAGCTCGCTACCTGTTTGGCCCTCTTATGGCTTTCATGCATGTCTGAATGATGAGGGTATTGATTCGATTCGACGGGTTACAGTTGTGAGAAGGCAGAGCAGTCGGTGTCCTTGCTTTGACCCTAAATTCAATCAGCCAGAAACGTGTCCGTCTGGATGTTTGGCTGTGGTGTTAAAGCTGCACAGTGGACCTCGATTCTGCAAGTCTGACATTTATTTCCACATTGAGAATAAAGGAGTTGTTCTGAACAGCTTGGTTTGG
Source organism: Pachypanchax playfairii (assembly GCA_006937955.1). NCBI lineage: Eukaryota > Metazoa > Chordata > Actinopteri > Cyprinodontiformes > Aplocheilidae > Pachypanchax > Pachypanchax playfairii. The sequence goes on along the minus strand of SSNP01000025.1, from coordinate 1,745,304 downwards.
ATTTCTTGGACTGTTCACGTTGATGTGTTTTGGATTGTTTAGGATGGAGTTTAGTCGGCTGAGTTCCTCAGAGATTTAACTTTCAAGTTAGTATCAAGTGAAAATTCTCGTGTATATAACAATGATTTTATTTACGAGTGATGCAGAGATTCAAGCAGGTTGATTCCTAGTTTAACTGCTTCTTTAATCTTGTTTGTCATGTTCTTGTTTTAACCCATTTTTCATGTTTTTCTCCTCTAAAGCTATAAAGTAAACTTACAACTTGGCAATAAACATTTCAAAATATGGAGCCCAGCTGTAATGGTGATGTCACAGTGATTAAGGCTTGAATTTTTCCCATGTTTAATGTTTTCAACACAGCACAGCTGTTAATGCAGATAATTAAGGAAGATAGAAATGTGGGTAAAAAAAACATTCTGTCGCCGGACCAGAACCAATTATGTTGATCTCTCTTTACTAAGTTTTGCCAATTTAAATGTCAAATGTTTTTGTTAAGGTCAGAATACAGGAAATGTCTCCTGAAATGCGATAGTTAGATTTCTGTTTCGTGAGCTTTGATTAAGTCGGAAAAGATGCTGAAAAATGAATCTGTAACAAAACAAATTAGAGATGAAGTTTAAAAAAAAGTAATGGACTTAGACCAAGTTAACAAAATTGAATAAAGACCACAATGATAGGATTTATTAAAGAGAACTAATATTTTAACAACATAAACAATCACCTTGGTTTTATGTATAAGAGAAAAATCAACAACTATGTGTTAGAGGAATATTTGCTTCAGTTGGTATGTGTTGTGTGTATTTTTACCTTCCGTGGGTTCTGTGTTATATCATCCAGACTGGTAGAAAGCAGGTTATCTTTCATGGCCACATACAGACGCTTCTTGTCTTCATCAGGCAGCATGGAGTGAAGGTCTCCAGCTACCAGGGGCAGCGTCAGCAGTCGGCCATTTTGAATGAGCTCTGATTTAGAAAGAAAAAGAGAAAGCAAACAAACGTCTGCTGGTTAGTAAAGAAAGTCTCTCAGCATCTGATCTACTGATGTTGCCAATTTAAAGATGGTCTTAATGTTACACTTGAACTTATACGTCTCTTGTGACCTTTCATGGGATTTAAATTGGTAGACAGTCATAGTAAATTTGCTTTAAGAGGAAAAACAAGCAACTTAGTTCAGATGACAATGAGGATAAAACGCACCTGAACTCCATCAAAATAATACCTTCATATCATAGTTTTGATGTGTTTTGCTCAATTATTTTACTTTTCAACAATTTAGACTTAAACACAGGAGAATGCAAACATTTTACAAAAATACCAATGAAGCAATGACGCAAAACATCATTTAAATCAGATAATCAAGACAAACTTTCCCATGACATCCTTATCAGACTGGACTCTTGCATCAGACGAAGATACTGTCATGTATGTTTTGTGAATAAACACACAGACACACCTACACACCAACAAACTGTACCTGTGCCAAAAGCCAAGACTGGTTAGCAAGAGATGCAGAAAATGCAGATAAAGAACTCTCTGATTACATTTTTTTAAACGATTACTGTGTTGCACTATGTAAACTATGAGAACTATGATGTGGGAGGTCATCCAATATCACAGCAAGGACTGAATCTGCTCTGTAACCTTTAAATGAACAACAAAGTCTTCTTCAGTGGACGGGTGTAAAAATATAAAGAAATAATTCAACGCTTTAAAGCAGCAGCAGTTGACGACTCTCTGCAGGAAAGTGTATTTGAAAAGTGAAAAGCCTCTAAGTTTATAAACTGCACTGAAGATATTGTTTATTAACCTGACTGTTCCCTGTAAAGTGGAAAAAAATCATATTTCGGGATTATCTGGAATAAACCAGCACATTTTACATGCACCGTTGCTCAAGTCGTTTAACGTCAGTTTTCCACTCTTGAAATGGAGCGCAGTCATGTGCTGCCTGCTGCTCTGAAGTGATGGATAACACCTTTCAAACACACAGTTTGTTTCTTGGAGCTGTTAAATTTGAGCTGACGCGGCGCTCTGAAGTGTATCATGCATAATATGATTGAGTTAATGTTCATTAAAGACTCACAACGATCAGAGTTTCAGGCATGAGTAGCTTCTGTACGAAGGACATTTTTAAACGTGGCATCAAACTGAGTAAAATTAAAACGACTGCAGATTTTTTCTGGATCGTATTCCAAAACAATTTGATCAAATTCAAACCAGTTATGTTTGTTAATTTGTTGGTGTAGATCCTCAGTAGTCCAGGACATGTCAAGTACAAATTTTTTAAAAAAAGGGCAGCTGGACTGGACCTTCTGATGAAAGGTGAAACTAAAAAGAAGTTACGTTTCCAATTTTAAAAAATTCTGACGTGGAAAAAAACTTTGGCGTAAACAGGATTTCTATTGAGGGAAAAATCAAAAATCTATTTGCTGACACATTCTTCTGGCTGCTGCTTGTTAAAACCTTAACAGCAAAGCCTTGACAAAGATATGACAGCCACATGAAGTCCAGGACAGATGAGAGCAGATGTTCTATCTATCAAGAAATTCACCAGTTATTCTGAATCCCTCCAACGCACTTCATGGGCTTCAAAACACTGCGCTGCGTTAATGTTTTGCATTAAAAGAACAGCGGGAAGAGAAGAAGGCAGAAAAACCTGACAGATGAAACTGAGGCACAGAGAAACAATGACAGACCACATCTCATATACACGAACTGATATAGACACGCCAAGCAGCAGACTGGGGTGAGAGAAAGGTCACAGTCAGCTAGAGTGAACTTCCAGCAGCTCATTTAGATGGATAGTTCAGGTGTGTTCAACAGCTGCACAGATGTGCTCAAAAATCAGGTCTTAGTTTTCCCATGACGATCATTTGTTTTAACTAACTCTGGCTTTTGGAGACAGATTTGGATATCAACAAAACTTAACAGACTCAAAATTTTGCTTACTAATGTGATTTACAACAATAACTTTTTTGACTGTTACATTTTAAAGAAATATATGAATAAGCTTGTGTAACCGAGACAGAGGAGAAAAGGTTATGACACACAGAAATGGCATCCCGATGCTTGCAGGACATTCTTGAGCAGAACCACAACATGCTGAGGGAATTACACATTCGGCCTTTGCATCTTTCTTTAGAGGAAAGTGTGACTGTCTAACACCACTCTGCTCACCACAGTAATGACAAGACTCAAAATACAAACTTTAGGTTTTAAAAGTATTTGACATTTTAATTTAAAACTAAAAAAGCAGTATTGTTTTAAAAAGAGTAATCTGTATAAAAAAAAAATAATACGCACAAATAAATTCTCATTATTCATTGCTCCAAAACAGACTTTTAAATAGCTCTTATGATTTTCTCTCAGTCTTTGAGCATCTCCTGAGCTTATAATGAAATTATACTACTAATAACAGTTAACTTTATAACTTTAAGGAACTTGAATCTGATTTGTTTTGACTTTTTCAAGGTTCATGTAAATGACAAGCTGATAAAAGGTCCAATTAAGAGGTTTCATGCTGTGAGTTCATGTGATCTTTTTTCATGGTTCCAGACTGGCATCATGTTAAGTCATGTGAGAAAATAATCACATCAGGTGGAAGCTGTTAACTTTTTCTATCACGAATGAGCAAGCAATAAAACACAATGCATTGAAATTATATTGATTTTTGCATAAATTGAACAAAGATGGAAAACAGATTGGGCACATGAAAAACCCACATGGAACTTCACATTATTACAGTTTCAAATTCATAAAAATCATATTATTTTAACTGCAGGCAGCTAAAAACACCTGTTCTTTTAATAAGTAAAAGGGTTGAAATGTGAAACCAGTGATTGCTGAACAACCTGTCCAACTACATGAACCAGATAAAATTATAATTTTAACAGCTCTCGCTTTTAGGAAAAATACAAAATTGACTACGATATAAGTATATGGTGTATTAAGTTTAATGAACCAGGTGCCCACACTCTCTGATTCAAAAGAAGTTTCCACTCATCCATATCCAGTATGAGAATCTTAAACAACTCGCTGCTGCAGGTGTCAAATTGAAGTCTACTCACATAAAAATGGTGCATCTATTTAACCAGCAAATGAAATTTTTCAGCAAACAGCCTCTGCTGTCCACAGAGAAGGTTATTTTGAGAAAAGTGTAAAGAAAGTGTAAAGATACGTCTGGTGCTGACGCAAGTCAAGACTCTCACACCGACTGTAAAGCAGAGAGGTGGAAGAAGCTATACGTGCTCGTCATGGAAAAAAATGATGGTTTCTGCATCACACGAATGAGGCCATTTGTATGAAGGCTGAAGCTGAAATTGAAGTGGAAATTGTAATCACATACGGACCCCGAGCACATGAAATCCACTGTGACTAAAAAAATCAGAGTTATGGAACGGCTTGAATGAAATAAAAATACATCGAATTGAAATGACGCAGAATAGATGGAAGGTTTTTCAAACATCCTTCTTGTGGCAGAACAAAATACTTCAGCAAAGATTGAAATAAAAGTGATGAGATTAAAGTCTTTTGATATTCTGTTGTGTTAAATGACTGACAGAAGTTTCCCAAGAAAAACTGAACAGAAAAACACAAATCAAACGATACACTCACTGTTTTGTCATTTTGAATCTGTATTCTCTGATGTTCGTCAAGTCTCCCCAAAATGAACGAGGGTTAAACAGCAAAGTGGATAACATTGAGAAGTAAAGGAGGTCACAAAGGAGAAGAATAGCTGGAGGAAAAGCTGAAAAACACGACATGGTAAAATGACAGCAAGATGAAAACGGCCTGATGGGTAGAGACAGTTATGAGATGAGAATGGGAAAAACGTCAAAACAAGAGATGATGATGGACAGGTGGGAAAGGGAGGGTGGGATAAAAGGGGGTCGGAGAAGATGAACAGACTGAGAGAAATCCTGATGGAAGAGAATCCTAAATAATGATGGATAATGATGAGAGGGGTAGAGAGAGGGGCATTGAGGAAAGACAGAAGGGGAATTGGGTGAGACGTGTCGATGAGAGAAATGTCTTTTAGTGACACTTGAGGACAAATGATGAACATGAGGGTTGATCAAAGAGGAAGTAGAGTCAAGCAAGAAAACAGTGAAAGAGAAAAGTGGTCGAGCGCATGATGGGAAACTGTAGAGCAATGAGAGAGTGAAAAATGACATGTGGACAGGTGGATGGAGGGGGGGGGGGTTGAAAGAGCAGATGGAAAAAGAGGCAAAAGACGTTGTGAAAAATTGGCAAAATGGATTGATGACAGGATGAAAAATGATGATTGGGTGGATGGTGAGCGAGGAAAAGAGCAGAGAGACACAGAAAGAGAAGGAGGATAAGAAAACAAAAGAAATTTAGAGATTTGTGGAAAATATGTTGAGGAAACCCGATGAAAGAGAGATAAAGAGAAGGAGGAGGGGAGAGAAGAAAAAAAAAGATCCATGTTGAAGACAGAAGTTTGAGGATCCTAAACATGCGCACGGTCAGGAAAAAACACCGGAGATGGATGAGAAGCAACGGAATGAGTTTAGAGAGAAAGAGAGAAAGACATGAGTCAGTGGAAATGGAGAAATAATCAGCAACAGAGAAACAGCAGGAAAGAAATGCTCTTTCAGCCTAAAGGTAAATAGCAGAAAGTTATGCTTAGCTCAGCATGAAATCTCACTGGGCGCTTTGTTGTTATTCAGTAAAGAGTCGGGGGGGTAAATTGTTTTGTTTCACACTGATCCCAGAGTGGGAACCAGCAGCACAAAGTGTCCAACAGAAACTGAGCTTTTGTCTTATTGACTTAACCTCAGATGCAAAAACAATCCAACTTCATTCAGAACAAGTCGTGAAAAAAAAAAATCCTGATGTTTATCAGAACATGACTAAACATCGATCTGAATCCTTAAAATTAAGGATGAACAAGACAGACTTCAAATGTGATCATAATATTTTCTGGTATTTATCACAATGATAATATGCATAAAAATAAAAGTGCCATAATTCAGCTATGAATCAATCAAAAACATGTTGATCTAAAACTAAAACTTAGTTATTATCAAGTAAGCTAATTCAATTACAAATAATCATATTTAAAACATGAACACAGATTTTGTGTTTTTCTGCTCTCTTGGCCCAGACGGTGACATAACAATCCCAACCAAACCAGCTAAAAATGTTCAAATTTAATACAAAATATCAATAATGAACTTTTACCGTATAAAAAAAAAAATCCTTGAAATATGATATCAATTCTAAGTTATTCTTGTCATCGCAGGGTGACAGTTTTTCACAGCTATTTGAGTAAATTATGATCTATTTGACTGAAAATGACAAAATAAATACAGAACATTGACTATAAAAAAAGTCTAAACTTCCCTCCTATTTATGAACAAGTCTATTCATATTCAACACTACTCTCAAGGCTAAATCTACTTCAATTTCAAGCACGTACTTGACTTTTTGTACTGACAGATGACTTCTGTAGGATGTTTCTGAGAGGCTCTTTCTTCACAGGATTCGAACCCTGGTGGAATTCAGACCATTATTTGGCTACTTAACCATTCAGCCCTTCACAGTGTGGGACTTACAGTACAGTATGTGCACTACAGGAGCAGCGTAACCTTGTTTAATTCAATATGAGAGGAAAAACTGAGCCTAATTGAATGTGAAACCCCCGCTGCAGTGAAAATACCAGCATCTGTTGCCGTCAGAGCTTCTCGCTGGGTCAGACAAGCTGAAGTCGGCTCCTTTTTGAGTTTAATAAATCAACATCAAGACAAAAGGAGGAACTTGTCATTGCTTTGTCAACACTTAACCTAAAAATATATCCACACGCTCATGTGTGAAAAAGGAAATTGGCTGAAACATTAAAGTCAGCATCACATGTTTAATACAGGAACAAATTTAGATTTGGATATTTCTCTGTGTGATAACAGCTTCTCTTTCTTTTAGTTTTTAATCTTGGGTCTTGCACGCAACATTACATGCACGCAGAACATTTAGAAACTTTGTCCCTGTCAATCATCGCCCATTTAAACTCAATGAATGGCGCTTATTAATCATGAAAAACCCACACAAACACCCATTTCTCTGTCATGAAACACCAGCTGCAGCTACTCCACCCTAACTCTCGGGACAGTTGCCTTGGTTACAGCAGCCATGCTGACATAATTTGTGAGGGGGGGGCATTGAGGGGTGTTTTTTGGTCTTACTTCCGAACCGTCCGCCCACTGCCACTCTCGTCTCACACACACACACACAGAAGAATCATTTGGTCAACACTCCCGTTAACGCACACGCTTTGAAAATCTGGAGTGTTTCAAAAGCATCAAAGCCATTTTGTTAGCAGGGGGTGAGATGCCTCTAACCACACACTTAGACATATTTTCCAAAACAAAAAGCCTAGGCAGTGCCCTCTTGGTTATTATAAACATAGCTGACTGGAGTCTGATGCCACCACTAACAAAAAATGGTGATTAAAGGTCAAACACTGAGAAGTTGGAGTCAAAAAAATCAGCTTTTGATCATTTTATTCAGACCGAAACTGTCAATTCTCCACGTCTGCAGGTATCTTTCACAAAAACTCTGGATTGAAATTGACTTCTTTTGAATGCCTTCCAAACACGTTGAAACTGGGAGAATAATTTAATGCTAAAATAGTAAAAACTTTCTGTATGCAGAGAAGGATGTAAAGAAAAGAATATTGGAAAAAAACATCAAACGTTACAGCGGGAAAAAAATTGGTTTGAGAGTAGAAGAGCCTGGCTATAATTAACATCTGTGAAGAGGCTGGATAATATACGGTTACTTCTCTGTATATATTTCTTGAAAAAGATTATTTTATCATCAAACTACCCTGAAGCCTGTAATTTTATTGAGTGGCCATTTAATGATTTTTAAAATGTTCACTGACTTTAATGTTCTTGCCAGCAGCAAAGGTACAAATGTTCCTTTGACAAAATGATGAATATTTCAAGTTTAAATTTAAGCCTAAAGCTTTTTATGATGACTTTTCAAGGGGGAAAGCGTTAATATTTATTTATTTATTTACTTGCACTCAGTGAAGCAGCTCATCAGACCAACATGAGACTCTCCACACGAGCCACTTCTTCTTCACAATGAAGAAAGTTTTGTGGCGTTGCGCTTTTTATTATTATCGCCAAAGTGAAGAGACTTTTCTGTAGAATCAGAACAAACTTAAAGACAGAATTAAAAACTTTTCAAATAACAAAACTAAACCAGCTTGTTAAAGGTGGTGAAAGCTGCTCAAATCTGTTCACACAATCGCAGATGCACGTGCACACACTTGTCGAGTGTAACGGTTCTTATCAGCATCAAGTTGACAGAAAGGGTCAATTAGGGTCCTGACCTCTGATCGGGGCCAATTGGCCCCTGACTTCTGTCACTGGGAATCAAAGATGGAAAAGGTTACGCTGTAAAGGAACAGACATAATCCTGCAGGTCCGTGCACTCTCACACAGTCTGCACATGAAAGCTTCCTTTATATTCCTACATGTGTCTGACCAAATTTACCTCTGTAACTGACTTGTTTTCATAATGTTCATATTTGCACGCGTGTGCATGTGTGTGTTTGTCATTTGGTGCATACTTTTATTCACAATGAACATTAGATTAAAAACTGCTGGTCATGGGAGCTCTGGTGAACCACGATGAGATTAGACCAAATGTGTGGCGTGTGATGCAGCTAAGAACATTCCTGCTCGACATAACAGTCACTTATTCATTCACGCACACACGGACACACACACACAATACATGCTCAGACTTCAATGCATTTCTGTGCAGATAGTTTCATAAACTAGCACAAAGACTCCCTTGAGCTGTGCAAGTAATCGCAGCTCCTGTTTTTGTATAAATTAATCTGTTTATGTTTGGATTTTTAGTTTTCAGTAAAATCTTGTTTTCACCGCTTCTTCACTGAACTCCTGTAAAGAAGATCCTACACGAAGGCAGAACTGACCGCATGTGCCGTTACTAATCATAACTTATTAGTTTAGTTTATTTTGGTGACACTAATTCAGCATAAAAGCCATCTCAAGGCACATCACAGAAAGACACCCAGCAATTCCCTATGAGTGAACACTTGGCGACGGCTTATCTTGATTTAATTATCAACTCTGTCTGCTTTATGTAATTTGCAACATGATGTGCAGACAACAATCACATGATACAAAAAGTGACTTTTAAATCAATTCATCACACTCTAATATGATTTTTAAAAACAGTTCAGCAGCAGTTCAGCAAGGAAAGTCACTAAAGAGATAAATAAATAAATAATAAAATGTGAAATTAATTGTGTGTTTCTGCTCAGATCACAGGTGAACACTTTGAGACACCTGAAACATACTCTGCCATGGCTTTCATCACGCCAAGGCCAGAGCCCTGCTGTTTCAAAGACGGCGGTTTCTGCTCTTGATTTGGTAGATTTTGTAGGTGTATCACAGCTACAGATAATTACCCTCTTGCTAAAGGTAAATTTTAGACTCAATAAAATAAAATAAATGACGTATTCACGTAACAATTTCATTTAATTCTAATATTTTGTAGCTCTGATGCTGTAAAGCTTGTTCTGTCTCGTTGAGATGCAGCAGAAGTTTCTTTATGTTTTTATCTTGGGTAGGTCAGACGATCTGTCACAGCTTTAATCTTTTGGACATATTTTTCATTGTAATTATTTCTCAGAGGAGGCCATCTGTAACTGTCATGTGAAGGCCAGCCAGTGGGCAGGGACATCGACACACATGGCTTTTTGCTGTTTGTCACAGCATCACATAAAGCGGTGCGCCAAGCAATAATCCTCTGCAGTATAATTTGCGTCAGACCGCCTTTTCAGTGCTGGCATCACAATGGCATGTCAGGGCTGACGTGACACTCCTGTCTCAGTGGGCAGGTGGGATGTGCACTGATTTCATCAAAAAAACGTAGGCAGAGAGGAACTATTTTACATTATTTGTGAAGAGTTTTAAGTTTTAAGGAGGAAACTTTCCAAACTGAGTGCAGAATTGCAATATATTTGAAATAAAACTGACTTTCTTTGTAAGTGTTGCAGAGGTTTGTGCAGTGAAAAGTGATCAAATCAAAGCAGATCATGCTAGACTGAAGGCTGTTTCAAATGGAATCTTATGAAAGTCCAACTTTATTTTTTCCTCATGATGAGTTCTATATAGAGACCCATCACGTTCAAGCTTCTTTTATCATTAATCTATCTGTTTTTTTCATCTTCCAGCCTAAAGCATTGTCCATCTGAGAGCATTAAGAACCTGCACATGTGTGTATCCTTGTTTCTGTGTCTTTGTGAGCATCTGTCTTTGTCAGTCTGTTTGTCTGCTTGCATAGCCCCAAGGAACTTTAGCTGTCTGGTGCAGCGTTCCCAAAGGGAGGATTTCACTGGCTGCACCACAAGGGAAGGGTAGTGTTGGAAGTGGGGGGGGTGGGTAAGGAAACCGGGGCACATTTCCTGTGGAAATGGGGTTATCACTTCACCAATTACTGGTGCAATTACAGTGGGAGGCCTGCAGAAGCTTGGGAACAAAGCCTATAGGCACACAGATGGGCACTCATGTGGAGACATGCACACACGAGAAAATCATTTCTAACACCCGTGTCTGCAGAGCTGCCCCCAAAATCTCACTGTTAATGTTTTTAAAGTCATCACAGTGTTTCCTTCACAAAGTTTCTGCATTACGTTTTACCAGACACACTCTAATGCTGTGACTCAACCAAATATTTTAATTCTAAGAATCAACTTTCAACCTGTTAGATCCCTGTTTTTAGTTTTGAAACTTCAACTGTAGGTAGTTTATCCCCCTAAAAATAGTAGGATGTGAGACACAAACTTTTTTGCTATTGCTCCTCACACACAGACCCAAACACACACATTCACATGTATATAAACCTCAGCAGAATTATAGCTAAAGACACAGACACATGACGTCTGGACTGTATCACCAAGAGAGCAGACCCACGTGGACAGCTTGACCTCTGACCTTTTGGCTAACTATTATTCATCATCATCAGACTGCTCAGTTTGGGTCACAATGCTGCAGCATACAGACAAAACAATCTGTTCACTGTTTATTTTTAATCTAATTTGTTTTTTAATTGTTATTTGGTCAGTAAAGGTTCGCTGGTTGTTTTCTTTGCTTTTTATTCACACGGTTCCACTCAGTCTGATACGAAAGCAGAACAAGGCTGTTTTCATACTTTACTCACAGCTACATAAACCAGCGTTTTAAACAAGATGAATTTATACGTAGTCTTCTTTTCTGAGTAAAATGTTAAAGAAGCACAATTTAAACAGAAGAGAAATGATACTGATTAATTACATTTACCCTAACACAACTCAATTTAAGAGTTCTGCTTTACCTATTTTGCAATTAAACACAGTTGAAGTTAACATACAAATGTAAATTTATATTTTTGGAAAACTTCTCAAATCAGTAACAATTTATTCTGCCAATTTATTACTTTCTTTCATTTTTTTCCCCCAAATACTTAAAGGTCACTTAGATGTAGTTGTTTAGATTTTGAATTAAATGTGACATCTTTTTGATGTATTTTTTTTGCTGTCGCAGCTGAAACTTTATAACTCTGCAATGAGCCAAGATGAAATGATCAGAAAAAGTACTGCAGCGTTCCTGCATCTTAAATGAAATATGTTAAGACTTTGCCACAGTCGACAAATGTCTGACTCCAAAAGAGAAATTGCTGTGGTGTCCGTTTATTTAGCTTCTACTTCTTGGCTCAACCTCAAAGTGTTTGAAACATAAAGTATTAGTTAGAAAAATGGCCAATAAAACATCCCTCCATTTTACAAATGGGCACTTATGAAAATAGTAGCTGCTTGCTAAAGGTAATGGGTCGTCATGATGTCTGCACTGATTTACAGTCAATTCTGAGTCAGTTTTATGAAGAATCTACGCTTTAAGCGCGAGTTGGATGATAAAGCTCCCTATCAGTCACTCTACTTCCTCTCTTTTTTTAAACAGGAAAAGGAAGTCCAACTTTCAACCTTTTGTGGCAGATGTTTCATCTTTCCATCACTAGAATAACAGAAAGAATCTTGTGGTTTCTTCTTCTGTACGTGGCCATGGGAGCAGCAGCTCAGTAACATCAAAGGTTAATCAGATATTTGCTTTTGGTGGAGACTTTAATAACACCAGGATCTTCATAGTTAAATTGTTTTGCTGTAAAAAGAAAAACCACGAAAGTCATGTGACAACAAGATACAACACATCCCTCGGTAAGATATTTAATCACTGATATTGGCAAATTAAAAAAAAAGACATCTGAAAGGCTTTTTTTTAACATCAGATTTGGAAGATGAGTCTTCAGGAGGGTTTACTGTGAGTGAGTGTGAGATTTACAGCTTCATAATCTTGTCTGTTGCCGTGCTTGCTGCATTCACACGCCTTCTTCTTGACTGCACTTTTAACATCGTGTCCTGCTTTCTGTAAGTTCTAGACAGATGCTTTACCCCCCCCCTCCCTTGTATATCATGCTGTGAAAGCGCATCTCCAACAGAAATTCTCCTGCTGTGAACAGCGGAAAAAAATCAGACAAAACAGTCTGTGCTTTCTCCTCAACATCTCCAGTGAAAATATCTCAATTGAATTAATACTTTTGTTCAGTAAAACACATAAAACATAGTGTATTATGAACCTCTGGGCATCTCAACACACCCTCATACCTTGGGTTTTAGCTTATTCTAATCTGCAGCTAATAAGGTAAACTGGTCACGTCGAGTCCAGCGCTGCTGATCCCATCTGCTTCTGGTTAACAGCTGCCCAACAAGTCAAGTGCGTCTTTGTGGATTAAATTCTTTAATGCTGCTAAAGTGGAAAAAAAAAAATGTAGTGATGGAATAAGGATGTAAGTAGAGACAATTAAAGACATCTAGACTGAGACCTTTTGCTTAATTTCCCCTCAGGCTTACTTTTATCAAAACATCACTCTGATCAAAGAAATAAAAACTTTTTTTCACAAATGCCTTGAATGCTTTGTTACAAGAAAATTATGTTGCACATTAGGAGCCGGAGAGGAGCTGTAAGCTCCACAGTATTGAGGGCAGGTCAGACTGGAGCAAATTAATACTTCAGGGAAATGGAGGAAATATGAAGCCAGTAAATTTGTCTTTAATTACAGACTCCCAGCTAAATATAACTTCTGATACATCAGAATGCTCTCCTGGGTACATTTACTGCATGTTCACTGTTGTCAGGGGTTGTTGTTTCCAAAACAAGGTGTTTCTGTCCAAAACGAGGAGATGCCCTCAAGCATGAAGTATTATGTAGGATTTCTAAAGTTCTAGTGACGAGGACCTTCAACTTTCTTCCAAAAGTTCAAGCAAAGACTTGCAGCTACAGAACTTTATCTCAAACCGACTTTCTAAGCGAGCAACTAACAAATTAGGACTTCATCTATTAACAAAATGCCTTAGTCCAGAAATTTTGTGAAATGTGGGATGAGAAATCAGCTGCCATTTGATTTATACAGTAACAAATAATGGCAGTGTCACCGTTGGGGATCAGTTACATTAAAATTAATGACAGAGAATATCTAGATTTTGTGCCGGATAAATGTCCCAGTGAAATCCACATCTCAGCAACATCCACAGCCCAGAGCCTGGAAAACACTGGCCTAGATAGAAACAGATCAGAAGGAATAAATGAATAATGGAGTTTCTCTTGATATATTTTTTTTTTGTACTGGTATAAAAGCTTTTGTGCTTTACTACAGAACTACACACAGAAAAAAAGTTCCTTTTGAGAAAGTTAGAGGGTGATTTGCACCAGGTAGAAGATTAGAACACTTTCAATAAAAAGCTTACCAAACACAGTGATTAAAACAAACTTTTAAACATAAGTTTATTTATACTTTATCTAACAGTTTGCCAAATTGCTAAATGCTGGAAGATGAACATTTTGATGGTATGTTTAGAAAACAGTAAAGAATCTGTAGAATCTTATAATATAATCTATATACTTAAAATATAAAAACATGAGCTGCAAATCAAAACTGATTTACTTGCACAGCTTTTTGTCCTTCTGCTTCATTAAAACCAACAAATCATCTGGATTATTATTATAAAGATTTTGCTAATATACTTCAACATTCATGCTGCTGACTGGTAACTGCTTTGGCTTTATTTTTAAAAAATCATATAAGCAAGAACACATTTTTTCCTCTAATTAACAATAAACTGAAGTTTACAATCGAGCACATAAGCTGAAAACAACAATAAATACAATAATTCAATCTCATGTTTAAAATATCAAAGTAATTTCTATGTTAATGCCTCATTTTCTTATATTTACATTCTAATTTGGCTGTTTGTCTAGAAGGAGACAAAACAAAACATCATGAGCTGTCAGCCCTAAACAGGTAAAGTATTAAAGAGTCCATTCATGCCAAAGAAAAACCTCACATGTAATCTCAGTCTTCTTCTGTGACTGATTAACATTAAATGTCTTTGGCAAACCAATTCAAGGAGTGAACGTCATATGAATAAAACATGACTCTGCCCCAGTATGAGCTAATAGATTCAAATTGACTTAATAAACCAGCCATGGTTTCTCTTTTTTTTGACACTGCAGATGATTTTAGTCTCAAAAATTTGACAGACGATGCTGATGGAGTTCATCTGCAGGTATGGAATCATCAACTGATTGTGTTTTAATATGTGCACAAAAAAAAAACCCAATAACAATGTGAAAACTTTGTATTGTTGCATGTGCTTTTTTTGTGTGTTTGTGCTGTGTGTCGGACATGTTTCACTACACACTTTACACAAACATGTCTCGTCTGTGTGTGTTCATGTGGTAGAAAGATGCTATCTCTAACTGCCATCAATTATCAAGAAAATCCCACTACCATTCAGTGGATGACTGGAAAATAGACTCATTACACTAATATACACGTGAGGGTATTAGCCTGGAAGTTTGAGTGAATAACAAGAATAGTTCAGTCATTTGGAGATAATGGAGGCTCGAAGGTAATCAGGCATATGTTAAAGTATTTTAAGCTTTTTTTTTCTAGACACATGGAGCTGTCTGGTAAGTCAGTCTGATTACACTTACCAAATCAAAACAATATTCACTTACATTGAAATATTTTTCCTCCAACCTATAATATCAATTAATGTTGAATGTTTTAGATTTTTAATCTCTATAACCCTTAGGTAACGCTAAAAACTTGAAAATTACACAGATTTTCCTATTATTAATACAAAGTAAAAATAAAAAATAGTATGAGCTATAAAACTCTAATTAACTGCACTTATTATTGTTGCAGTTGGTATAAGAAAGTGTTGCAACGTCCCTAAATTGTCAGAATAAGGGAGAAAATCATTCCCAGTATTTTTCTGTTATTTGTTTCGTCCCTGTAACTTTTCCTATTCTTTAGTTTGAGTTTTTCATACAACTTATTATGACCACATCCCAGCTTTTCATCACCATCATCAAGGTAACTCATGTTCTCAGAATCCAAACGCAGATGGGAAAAACTAAGTTTGAGCCCAGACATAGACAAAAATCTATTTTTCTGTACTGTTTTTAAATTGTGATCTTTAATTAATGTATTAATTTGTCTTTTTTGTTCATTTTACCAGGAACCTGATGAGAACAATTTCCCCATCATTAAAGTGCACGTGGAGGAGAGCAGATAGGGACGCATCGCTGGTATTAAAGTGTCAGTGTCCTAAATAATGATCAGCTAGCCTCGTGAACCAGAGACAGTTAGTTTGTGTTTGTTGGCTGTAAACTTTACTCACTAAAGATTTTACCGAATTTATCCATGTCTTCAAAATGTTATCCATTTTATGCCTCTCCATTGCTAATGGTAAAAAATATTAAAAAAAACCTGACCTGTTCTGTGTGTGCTAGTTAGTTTGCAACTCAGTAGTGACTTGTAAGTAACTTAGAAATCAGACCAATTTATTGACACTTGATCATATCTAGTAACATCATTGCAAATAATGGATTGAGATTTTGCCAACTTTCGCTTTTAGTCCATAGTCCCAGTGGCCTAAAGGATAAGGCACTGGCCTTCGGAGCCAGGGATTGTGGGTTCAAGTCCCATCTGGGATGAATGAAGTGGGCATTTAGATGGCTGAACTATTCACTTGAATAACATGCACATTTAAGAGACATAAAAACTTGAATGTACACACTGTGAGGCATCTCCTTTAAGGCTGCTTTCACACCTGATAGTTCAGTACTCTTGTTTGATTGGAGACAAAAATTACAACATCGTTGCTGTTTTTAGCTGACCCAGCATTTTGTTAAATGGACCAAAGCTTAGGAGAATGTTTACATCCCCCCATCAGCTGTGTACTATGGCCCTAGTGGGCTAATGGATAAGGCACTGGCTTCCTAAGCCAGGGATAGTGGGTTCGAGTCCCATCCGGGGTGGGTGTAGTTATTTAGCTACCAAACCACAAGAAGTTTTAGCCCCCAACTCCTAATAGACCAAACAATGCCCTCCTAAACAACCGAATTTGGGTTTGAAACTGGTCATATAACAACTGGTTTGAACGTTTTGTATTCCATTTGGTTTTAATCTTAACCTGTTGATGTGAGTTGGACTTGTTGCTTCAGTATATTGCTCTGAGACACGAAAGGAATTATATATATAGTATATAAACCCTTAGTGACGGAGAATAGATTGAGAGAAGTTCCTCACCACCTGGGCTTGTACAGCCTCAGTGGCCTAATGGATAAGGCACTGACCTCCTAAGCCATTGCGGGTTCAAGTCCCACCTGGGGTGATAATAATTTGTCAATGATCTTGCAGTCACCTGTTGTCATTGTCCTGAATAACTGGCTTCTTTAATATCACTCTACCCCTCATCTGAAAGTTATAATAACTTTATTTCTTTAGTGTCTTTCAAAAGAATTAATTGAGAAAGTTACTGACACTGATCACCACAACACCCAACATAGCCACCATTATCCCCAATGGACAAGAAACTGATCTTCCAAACCAGTTTGTGCTCAAGTCTCATTGAGGTGGCTGTAAGTCCTTAACAAAAGCACAACTAATTAACATCTGTAGATTACATCTAAAGAAGAGTGGGACATTATCTTTAAGTTGGTTGTAGATGTTAATGCCCCAGTGGTATTTTATGGCAGGGATTGTGGGTATCAAGTCTCAACTGGAGTGCCTGTGAAACTTTATTGAACACAAATAATAATCTAAAAAATGCCCAAAATTACATTTAGGTAGTTTGTTGGCAAAAATGCTAATATTACCATTTGTCTGTTGTTATTCTACCTGTGACCTGAAATGTATAGAATCTCTCCATTAATAAAATCTATCAGCAAAAGAACAAATTGAGCATATGTGCAAGATGACCACACCACCAAGACAATGTATACTACAGCCCCAGTGGCCTAATGGATAAGGCACTGGCCTCCTAAGCCAGGGATTGTGGGTTCAAGTCCCATCTGGGGTGCAACTATTATATTGATAAAGGTACATCTAACAGCCTGAAAACATAGAATTGCTGTGTAGGTTGAAAATTGTCTTGTTTCTTCCCTACAAATAAAACCAGCTGGAAATCTATATGGGGAGAATTGAAAATGTCCCCTAACTTGATTTAATAAAAACATTATTGCTTCATAATTTCAGTGTTTTTGTTCAATCCCCAGTTAAGTCAGAACTGTGAGTCAGAAGTCCCTTGGCTTTATGATGCTTTTTTAAATGTTGATGTCCAACCAAAGCAATAATAGATAATTTTTAGAATAAAATAAGGTAAATCCCACCTGGGTTGTACAAGCAGTGGTGTAATCCAGTCCAAAAACGTACCAACTAGAAACTCAGGGGTTAGTTAGTATGTCTTGCTCATTGTTTCTTTGCTGTCATAATTAGAGGTTATACAACTGTTATAATACCACTAAATCTTCCACACAAGCTTTTTAATTACATTTTCTGTTCCAGAACAATTAATTAATACTGTAAAAAAAAAGTCATTTGACATCAGAGCCAAAGTACACAAATACATGTTCAACTAGCTTAAACCTATGCCTCATAACAGCATACAGATACAGATACAGCAAATCTTTTTTTTTTCTCAATTAATTTTCAATTATGTGTTTCAGAGATCGTGTATAGCATTTCTGAACTGTCAAACAACGTCAAGGTTAAAGATTTTGAGTAAAGCTGAAATCCTTTTCTAATTACAGATTCCATCCTAAAAGAAATCTCCACCCTCTGTTGCAGTAAATGCTGTGTAGTGATGAGAAGGGAAATGACCACACTGTCGAGCTCCCACAGAGAGAATGAAAGAGAGCAAACACACACAAAGAGAGAGGATGGTGGACATCACAAAATCCTTTTTCTCACAGTCACACTGTTTTATTCCCTAAAGACGAGCATATTGGCTACTGTAGACATGAAACACCCACTTAGCTGTTCAAAAATATGAACAAAATACACAACAATGTGAACGTGGGCAAAACTCAAACTGAAGCAGGTCTGTTATTGACATCCAGCGACACAAACAGACACCCAATGGACATGCAGACACATATAGCCTTGAAATCTACACACACAACTAGAGTTTTTACATTTACCCATGCAGGTCTCATTAGGGCTAAATTCCTATCTGAGATAATACCACAAGAGTTTCCTTCCTCTTTTCTTGGTCACATTTGACTGACTCCAAACTAATTTATCTAAAACATGGACTCTTTGAGTTTCAGCTTATGCAAGAAGATATGATCTGTTGAACTCTCACTCCACAGTAACACTTGAAAACATGATTAAAGGAAGTTTAGTTTACCTCGGTGTGACTAAGAATCCTTTTAATTAGGAGGTAATGTTTTCATTAGGGTCTGTCTGTTAGCAGGATAACTCAAAAACTAATGGATTGATTTTTATGAAATCTTCAGGAAAGGTCAGAAATGACCCAAGGAAGAATTGATTTGTTTTTGGGGGTGATCCGGATTACTGACTGGATCCAGAATATTTTTTAAGGATACAGACACAGTACTTTCTACAATATGTCCACTTGGCGGAGGTCTGCGCTCTCTGAGTGCTTTTCTAGTTTGAAGGGGATTCTTCATAAAAAAGAGCCAAGAGGGCAAATGCTCAAATCCCAAATCCTGTTTGAATTACAAGAAGCTTTCTCATTACTTGTAACTGTCACATTTGTCATACATAAACAACAAAACATCAGAATGGGTAAAAGTGTTAAGTCTTGTCCTTTTTTGGCAGAGCAGAATGTTTCAGAGAGCTTCACTCGATCACACCTACATCATGCTGAGATCCAGTGAGGCAAACCCAATCCCTCTGCCGCTCCCACAACATTAACACATACAGATGACCTATTGACAGCCCCACTGCAACCCCTAATGGTTCAAATCCATTCATCAATCTACTACTGACAAAGTCTAAGCACATGCTTGCTGATTCAACAGGCCATCTTTATCTAAGATGATTCAGTTTTATCCATCTCCAAGTTTTTCCAGCATCCACATACATGGGTTTTACTGTGGTTAACAGATCAGCCTGGAGCCAGAGGCCAATTAATTTAGTGGGATTTGGATCTGGGCTTTCTGCCATCTGATAATTATTTCTTTGCAAGGCTTATCTGAAACTAACTGTCACTGACACTTACCAATCCAGAAGATGAGGTTTGTGCTGACAGTGAGTCAATTTATGACAAGGAGAATGTCTGAAGCTGTGAAACTTAATTGCAAAAAGGTTTTAGACGTGTTGGCCAAAAAGAAGAGCAAGAGCCTACAGTATGTATTCAGAGGTCATAAAATAGGACCCCACATGCAGTCTTTCAACTTTATTTTGTGTTTGAAAAACTTTGCAATTGATACTGATACCACTTTAGATATTTTTAAACAAATTCTGGCAAAAAATTACAAGAAAAAACAAAGACAGCACATCTGAGAACTTTAAACAACTTGGTTTAAAAAAAAAATACCTAAAATATTTCTGATGTATGTATTTTCTGTTTCTGGTTGCTTTTTGACAGCATTACTTTTATTTTGTATCTTATTTTCACTCAGACGTCTTTATGTCTGCAGACTTTAGCAACTACAGTCACTATTTTGTTCTTTCATTCATAAAGAACCAAGATGCAGACGCTTAAGAAAAAGCAATTTTCTACCTAATTCTTCTGAAGTTCCAATATGTGTTGAAATACGCTTTATGCAATTAAGTTGTATCTATGTGAAAAGACGAGGGTGTGTTGGATAAATAAAATTCACATCCAAACTAGACCACTGGAGAATGATTAACTCAATAAGTGGCTGCAAAGAAAAAGAAAAGAAAAAAAGTAACATGTGGAACTAAATAATTAAAAAAGGACAGATTGAAAACTTAAAGTCAGCACATGATTCCCTCCACCTGAATGTGGAGATGGCAAAAACAACAACAACAGAGCAGCGAATGGAAACGACTGAGGTGAAACAGTGAAAACACATGTTGCCTCTTACCAGAGTAGGTGAACTGCAGTCTTGGTTGAGATGCTCGCCAAGCTGCGGTCAAAGTAGCTCCGAAGTGGGCAAGCAGCACCGCCGTCACCAGCCAATACATCTTCCTCCCCATCACACACACACTGACTTCTAACTAATACACCTTCAGTCAGAGTCTCGGTCCACGAATCAAGTTGGGAGGTGACTCCTAAAATCTTTCACTGTAAAATCAAAGTCTGAATTATTTCAGGGTTTAAAGTTCAACTATGTTCGAAATCTAAATCCAAACACAGTCCAAGTGGATTCTTCTTAAGTAGGTCCAGGTCCATAAAATAACTCACTGCTTGTTCTAAGAGAGGCATCCACACAAACACTTAACAGTCTGAGTGTTTTTGTGCTTCTATGTGTGTGTGTGTGTGTGTGTGTGTG
>SSNP01000025.1:1669164-1724164 GCA_006937955.1 Pachypanchax playfairii | reverse complement strand
ACACACACACACACACACACAAACAAAAGCAGACAAGCTTGGCTCTATACCGCTCTGGGAAAACCTAATGAAAGTGGAAATGAGAGAGACAAATCAGCTTTCATCTTTATTCACATCTCTTACACTTTTCTTTTTACCCCTTTCCTTTTCTCTAGTAAACTATGTTGTTCATCTTTGGGAGTTAAAATAAAGTTTATCAACAGAACAGTGTGTAATATTGTCCAAACAACATACAAAACAATGAAATGGGACAAACTGCATAAACATGTACATGCGTAAGCCATAAAAATTAGGTATAGAAACTTTTTGGATATTTTACAAATATAATATTATATATAATATAACTTATCTGTTGTAATGAGGCAGCAGGACTTCAGAACATCTGTCTGGGTGCAGATTTATCAGCAGGGAGTAACTCAGGATGTGAAGTATAATGTTGAGTGACACTGTAAGAAGTGTTCAGTCCCATAATCTATTCTAGAACCTTTCCTGTCAACACCAAGCCTGTAAAAATATTTAAATCTTTATTGCTTTCATTTAAATTTGGCTTTTTCTTTAATATCAAAGTGAAACGGGTACAAAATGTCAATTATGTATATAATGTACATTATTATAAAAATATTTGCCTTCAGGTCAGTATTTAGTAGCTGCACCTTTAGCTGTAATCAGCACTGTGTCTGTGAGGAACTGTCTCAATCAGGAGGACACATCTGGAACAGCAACTTTTCTACAGTCTTTCATGTAAAACAGTTCTAGTTCTGTCAGATGACTCGGGGATCAGGTGTGAACAGCACTTTTCAAGTTTAGCCACTAATTCTTGATTGGATTGAGATCTGGACTTTGCCACACCAGAACATTCTCCTTGTTGCCTTTGAACCGTTTCTGTGTAACTTTCGTTGTATGCTCGGGGTTCTTGTCTTACTGGAAAACAAGTCTTCTCCCAAATCCCAGCCTTCATGCAGATTGAGTCAGACTGATGATTTTTGTTTCCCTACCAGGTCTCTCTTTCCAGTCTTCCAGAGTCTGTTACTGAGAAGCATCCCCGTGCATGATGCTGCCACCACCATGCCTCACAATGGAAGTATGGGTAATGTGCAGTGTTTGGTGTTTCAACTAATATTGCATGTAGTCTAATAGACACATTTTTGTCTTATTAAACTAAAAACCATTTTTTCCAGTTGACCTCAGAGTCTCTCACATGAGTTTTTTCATCAGTGGGTTTCTCTTCTTCACTCTCCCATTCTGATTTAACTGCTGAAGAACTCAGGAAACAGTTGTTCTACAGTTCTCCATATAATTCCTCAGGATGGTAGGTGCTATGATGGCCTCCCTCAGCAGACTTCTTCTTGTCAGTCACTCAGCGTGTGAGGACATCCAGCTCCAGGTAAAAGAAATCTTTTTGTTTCCATTTCATGACTTAACCTTTTCAGTTATCTTTCCTTTGAGCTGCTTGGTGTTTTCTTTAGTCTTTATGTTGTATTTGTATCAGGAAAACTGATGAACCAGACGCTGAACCTCCCAGACACTTGTGTTTTTTAATCTCAATCACTTGGCACACATCAGTTGAA
Organism: Pachypanchax playfairii; assembly: GCA_006937955.1. NCBI lineage: Eukaryota > Metazoa > Chordata > Actinopteri > Cyprinodontiformes > Aplocheilidae > Pachypanchax > Pachypanchax playfairii. Next base: position 1,722,596 of record SSNP01000025.1, on the reverse strand, counting down.
CTCAGGTGAGCTGCAATTCACTAACTATGGGACTGTTGGCATCAACAAACTGGACCTCTGCTATTATATGTCAGTCACTTTAAAAGCAGTGAACATTTACACATTAATAAACTTTACTTTATATAGTTTTGATTTACTGATTATTTAAAAAAAATGTTTTTAGTTTATAGTTAATTAGTTTTTTTATTGTTTTTGTTTGCAAGTTATTGTCAAAAATCTTTTGTTATATTGACCATGATTTCATTTGCAAAACCAATACAAGTGTGAATTAACCAAAACTACATTTTAAGAGTATTATCTATTTCTCCTTATTCTCTCTCTCAGTTTTAATTCCTAACCCAAATGCAGTTGTTAAACTGCACCTTCTTTCTTTGTCTGTTATTTTCCTTAGAAACCGGCTCACTGGGGCTGAATTTTTTATTTGCTAAAGTTCAATCGCAGGCTAGTGGGAACAATTTATTCGTTCTCTGGAATAAATAATGAATCTGGGTTGCATGCAAATGAAAAAGTAGACACTATCTCTAAGGATTTTGAATTTGTAAATGATTTATTCTCCACACTTGTTTGTTATTGTGTAATTAGAGCAGATTTTTAATGCCGTATATAAAACTCAGCAATGCAGTTGTGTGATTCGTGCATTTAATGTCATTACAGCCTCACACAGGTTTCAGCAGCTTGTAATTAAACTTAGCCAAACCTTCTTGTTATTGGAGTTTGATTGGTGAACAAAAGAATAAGTTTCCTGGTTATTCAGACTAACTAACCCTCCTGCTGAGACGACGTTAGCTGCTTTTAAAGTGACATCTAGGATGTTGCAGCAGCTGCCTGTCTTGGTAATTATGATTAAATTATTCTGTCACTGTAAAAGGAATGAAAAACTATTTTTTTTTCTTTTGAATGTCAGTCATCTCTTTACACTTGTGGGAGAGTTTTGCATAATTTAATGAGTGCGTGTTCACTTTGTTGTTGTTTTCTCAGAACAAACAAGTCAGACTTTGTTTATGACGACTGACAGTAAAATCTGAGCTAAAAATCTATTCATCCATTCACTTTCTTTACCAGCTTGATCCTGTTCAGGGCTGCAGGAAATCGGTGTCCATGTCCAGCACTCAATGGGAGAGAGAGAGAGGTGAGGTAGAACCTGGACAGGTCACTCATCCCTCACACAGCCACACAGAGACATACAAACATTCACACACCTACAGCCAGTTTAGATTTATGCATGTTTTTGCACTGTGGGATGAAACTGGAGTCCCTGGAGAAAATGCAGGTGTGCACATGGAGAACAAGCAAACTCCATGCAGAAAGGAGTCAAACTCAGGACCTACTTACTGCACATTTTATTTGTCATCTATTCACTGAGTCAGTCAGCTAATGATAAAAACATTAGAAAATAGTCATTCTGCAAAGCTTCTGAATGCAAATTACTAAAACACATTGCATTGAGACAACACAGACTCAGGGTCCAGGTAACACTGTTTTCTGTCACGCAAATGAAGCATAACAATTTCTAGAAAATTTAGGAAATTGGTTGCTGAGACCAAAAGTCTGGCCACACATGTTTTGTGCAATAAGAAAACCGGTTGCAGGGTGATTGTTCTGACATATGAGTCAAGCAGTCACGCACTGCTGTGAACATACTGTATATTATTAAGAGTGTTTTACAATCCTCTGGTTTCCAGTGACTGAGAGCAGATATTGTGCATTCAGACCCAAACCGATGTGTTTGCCAGCCACCCAAGCTGCAAACTCACGTTCCTTAAGACACTGAATCTTTTAAGAGAAACAGCAGATATTGATGTGTCAAGCAGTGCTGGGAATTTTAACTCTCTATATGACATTCACCACCAGACAGACTGAAAAGTCCCAAACTTGCAGGCCATTAAGAAGAGACAAACTGAAGCTCGTTGCCAAGCTCATCAGTTGGCCTTTTATTTACAACAAACAAATGTCCAGTTACCTCGAACAAAAAGCCTCTTATTTTTGTTAAACAAGTGACCTAAATTAGTCAATTAGCGTTTGAGCTCTAGCTGTTGTTAGCGCTGTCGAAAGTCTCAGATCCCACCGCTGCTTTTCTCTACAAACCACATAAACACACGGACACGCTTCCATTAGCTCATGTACTTTCCCGTGTTAGACAAAGAAAGGAACAAAGGAGCAGATAATAAGCACACAATGTCATCTTGTTGTTTTTTTTTGTTTTCTGACCTAACATGACCAATTCACAGCTATAAATTAGTGGCACTGGGACTCTTCGTTGTAAATGATATAATAACATTCCATAAGAATAGTTTAACGTTTATTTCTATTATTTTGAAAAACTCAAATCTAACAAAGAAAATGACTTACAGCCTCTTTACTGACCTTTTAATTTTAACAAGAATGTGTAGAATTTTTTCTAAAAGAATCTATAATCATTCTTCCTGAATGACCCTCTGGGAACAGATATCCCCACCTCATGGTGGTGTTTTATCTTTCCAAATTCTAAAATAAATAAAAATTTACTATGAAAAATTATGCACTTTAATTCTAGCTAAAATGCTGATATTTGCATACATAGCTGATATTAGTCTGGATGGTCTTTCTCATATTTATCTTTAATATTCATGATAAGTGATGATTTCAAATGCAGTCCCACCTGATTACTCGAAGGTCACACACATCCAACAGTAGCTTCAAACCTTGATCTTTACAAATAAACGTTCTTCTAGAATCCTCAAAACTGTATTCAATATTCATTTCACTGATGGATGACTCCACTCATCCTTGTTTAGATAAGTAAAACCTTAGGTATGTGTTTATTTTAAACCAAGTTTCCAGGTCATTCACTGATTGTAAAATTACCAATCTCAAACTGTTTTGCATGCACATGATCTTCCTTCTAGCATGAGACACTTTTAGAAAACATCATACTATTAATAATTAGCTAAGGTTGCATGAAAAGAGATATAAATAGTTTTCCTATATAGAAAATGGAATAAAGTAGGACCATAATTTGACCAAAAATGTTTTATCCTGTTTAATTTGCAGGGTTTTGTATGGAAATGGCAAATTACTGTGTAAAAGAACATATTTTACCTGGACCAAAGTTATTTGGGGATTTTATTTGTTTGTTTTGAACAATTTAATAGTCTGAAATTTGATTTTTATTAAAAGATTCCTTTTTACATTTAATACTAAAACAACTGGGACTATTTACCAATCTGTGACCACCTCGCCTGAAGTCCTGACAGGTGAGTCTCTACTGCCATCTTCCGGTTTTATCAACTGGAGCCACTAAAGATAATCTCGCGATACTTTAAGTGCTAGCACAAACTGCGACATTTATCATATTAAATTAAAAAGAAAGCAAAAAGTAACGACTTAACACCTGCAAAAGAAAACGGCTGTCGGATAGATGCTAAAAGTGAAGCAGCCATTGGTTGTGACTGATTGAAAAAAAGTGATTTTGTGTTGACGTGTTTTCACCACTAGAGGTCAGACTGAGACTGAGACGTCAGGATTTATTTCTAAAGACATCACTAGGCTACTCAAGTTCTCATTTTTTAAAATCACAGTTTAACTATTGATAGAGAAAATTATAATTTAAATAGCCTACTAAAATACTGCTGAAGTTTCACTTGATCCGGTCCAAACTATATGTCAATATTTTAATGTTTTATTCTGTTATTTCTTAGTCCGGTTAATTAAATATTCTGAACTCAATGAAATAAAATAGTGGGGAAATAGTTTGATTTGAAACACTTCAGCAGATGTGATGGAGTTTTAGAAAAGGGTGGAGTGAGTGAGGTTTGTTTTTGTTCAGAATCGACTTGATTTGAACGTCCTCGTCCTGCGCGCTCCCATCCTGATGTGTTGGAACCTCAGACGCGTGGGCGCGGCTCACGAGAGCGCGCTTGGAGGGAATACACGGCAGCTGTTAGTGAACAAAATGACTGTAAAGATGTTTGCACTGTTGGTCAAACAACAACACAGAGGCTGAAATGAACCGGTGTTTCACTTTTGCTCATTTTAATACAAAATCCGGTTTAATTTAAGTGTGTCATGCTAAACAACTTGTCCTCGAGAACAGACACTGATAAGTCTCTTGTGTTTCGGAATGGATCTAAAAATAAAACTTTTGGAAATAACAAAATAGGTGGGTGTACTGATGACTCAGAACCAGTGGGAAATCCTTGTCATAGTCTCCGTCCAAAGTCATAACAAATAAAAAAAACGCTCTCCAAACCGAGCAGCCGAAACTCAATTCCAAAGATCCTCTATTTCAAAAGATTGTTATCAAAAATATTTTTTAATATGTTTTTGCGTTTGGTCTCATCTGAATGCCACATTTTATCTTCCGAGCATTGAATATTACATAAAAAGAAATTGGCGTGAGGCGTTTTGTCATCTGAGTGAATAAAACATTTTTAGTGTAAAAACTGTTCTTATTATACCAGCAGTAGTTGTAATAGGCTACTGTTAACATATTATCTTCACTGGATCAAAACAGTCTTAATTGTTAGGCCTATGTAGTTTAAAATTAAGTAAAACATTTTCTCTCATTTGAGCGTTATTTTTTACGGACAATATGAGCAGAACTTATATTTTTTTATTAACTAAATTGTTTGCTTTATTTGATTAGCTGTTTAATCAATATGTAATGTACAAACTGCCAAAATAACAAAAAACACATATTAACAAGCAAATATTCATTGACCTCAACAGAGGAATCAAATGAAATTAGCTGTAGTATGTATAAGAAGGGGGGGACTGTGGTTATGAACACTTGAATTTATGGTATAATTCTAGAAAAAGTGTCAAAGTGAGACGTCTTGTTTTCTCGCTGCCTCTCCAGTCGGACGTTTCACTGCAGATAACTTACCCTTATGTAACCCGCCCCCTCACTCATTTCCTTCAATCTCATTGGACAACTACTTCTTCCATCCCTCACCCTATTGGCCAGAACCGGTGAGCAATGAGCTCATATTGGTTAAAAATAGTTGGGCTCGCGAGCAGCTAAAAATAGATGAGTATATAAAGACGGCAGCCGCACGCCGTTGTGCGCCAGTTCTCCTCCACTGCTTGCCGGAGGAATAGGGGAGTGAAGCTGCGTGACATGGAGAGAAAAGCGAGAAAAAAGAAAGGAGTATCGTCCGCTACCCGCAGTACCCTCCCCTCTTGCTCATTTCTTCGGAGGTGTTGCACCAGAAGCAGCGTTATTACTTTCATGGGGCCCGGCCACCAACTCTGGGTGGAGTAGGCAGTGACGAATTTCCTTCCTTCCTTTTTCACTCTTGGGTTTTGTACTTCTGATAGTCATTTCTCTAAAATGACAGTGGCACTGACAGATTAGTGGGCTGCTTTAATATGTAAATGGATATACTGTGTGTTAAATATATGACTAAATAAATTAAGCTGTGATTAAATCGAGAGGTTTCTGTCCTTCAGTCTTTTGTTTAAAGAGAAGCCAGTTTGGAGCTGCACATGATCACATCCTGTTTGGTGACTATTATTAACACAAAAAAACTCAAACCATTAAATAAAACAAAAGAATTACTGATCAAGACAAAGAAGGCTTCAGGGATCTGAATGACTTTTGGTTTTTAGCTGTAAGAACAATTCTTGCAGTTAATGTTAAACATTAAAATGTTTTATACTGTATATCAACTGAGTATTTTGAAAAATCTACTAGAATTTGATGCTTTTAGTTCTATTTTTTGTCAGATTTATAGCTAAATTTAACTGTCATACGCTGCAATTTCTTTCAGAAAGAGAAACAATATCACACATTGAATAATGACATTTACAATCGCATTTTCATTTGTAATGTATTAGTAGTTTTTTATTATGTCAGAACAAAGACATCAGAGCGTCACTTAGCCAAATGCTAACAATACCAGTTTTATTTGAACATAATCACAAATCTAGAAATATAGATGTTAAATGATAAAAAAATATATTTAAATGTCCAGATGATATAATTTTTTCACTAAATCTTACCTTTTCAAGAAGTTTTTTTACTAAATCTGTTCACCTGTTAGGTAAAAAAAACTTTTTTTAAGAATATGGGACTTGCAAGACACATTAAATGCATTCTGTGTTGTTTGAAATGCCCCCCAGTGTGTGAGCCTCAAGGTTTAAAAATAACTAAAATAAAACTTTATGTGCTTATTTGCTTTAATTTCTGTTTGTGTTCTTAATGTGGGTATTTTCACCCTACCAGTTCTGCAAGTTACAATTTTAGTTTTCTTGTGGCAAAAGATTTCCTAGCGTTCCACATCAGTAGTAAAAAACAAATGTTAAAAATTCTGATCAGATTTTCAGAGAAGGAAAATAGTAACAGTTACTGTATAAAATTCCTGTGAACGTGTCGACATCCTCCTGCTCATGTTTGGGTTTCAGATACTAACTCACCTGCAGCTCTTTGATTTCAAACTTCTCCACATCCAGAATCTTCCCACACAGACTGACGCTGCCTCTCTTCATCATCCCACACAGTCCACGACTGCACAAGCCTCGCTGTGAAGCTGTGGGCATTTATCTGCAACCCCAAAACATGTTCACAACCCCCTGCTGACAGGGTCAAACAGGATGTTATTTCATTAAATAATATATTATATAGACAATTTAAAGATTTTGTTCAACGTTTCTTTTCAAGTGAAACCTCAACTACACATTTAAAAAATAATTGGATATTTGGGACATAATTCATGGATTAAAGGAAACTCTTGTTACTACATTAAGAATGAAACTAAATTCTCTCTTTAGGGTTTTAACTGGGAAGTTGAACTCAAGCTTGTAAAACCAGGAACTTGTTTTTAGCTTCAGTACAGCAAGTTTGGATGAAAACTAAAACTTTTAACAGCAGTTTTTTGGGAGATTCCTGAGCATCTGATCCAACTTCTGCTCAGCTGTCAGAAGATTTCCAAACATCTTGGACTGCAGCTTTAAACAAAGAAGTTTGTAATATCTGAATTTACACTTCCTTCATTGTGACCTCAACTTTTTCATTCTGCAGTGTCTCATCTCTTTCACACTCATGACTGAATGTCTTAAGAGTTTTAAGAATGAAACCTTGAGAACTGAACTGACCTAAACACACTTCTGTCAGGGAAACCCCACCCAAAAAAGTGATAGACTTTTACTCCCACATTACAGTTAAATCCTGCTAATCTGAGTTTTTTCTCATCACATTGTGTAACATGAACTAACCAGTAAATTAAAAAACAGATCTGTTAATGTTACATGTGGATTAATAAAAAATAAAACATTTGAAGCCACAATAAAAACACTGTGCTCCTTGTAGAAAGTAATTTATTACACAAACCAAAGCTAGTTTACAAATACAGTTTCCAGTCATGTGCGTGTGTATAGTCTAGTATGAATAAACCCACATTTTATATTTACAGACTTTGCATACAGCGTGGTTTTCCTGTTTGTTTACATTACTGCTTCAGCGTCCCAAAAAAGAAAAAACAAAAAAAATCAGGATTTAAAATTCAAGAGTGAAATCTCAAAAAAAAAAAAAAAAAAAAATGATTTGTACATTAGGAGACTCAAGTTGTTTTTTTTCTTTTGCCTTTATAGCCAAAGTTTGTGTGCAAACCAAAGACAGAAAAATGCCAGCGCTTACGGCCCTGGCGATGCTCCAGACAGGCAGTCGAGAGCCCAGCTGTTCTCCTGACTGCTGAACAGCAGCATTTGGCAGGGATGATTGATGAAGTCATTACAACCAACTGTAAATCATCAGTAAAATTTCAAAATAAAACCAAAGCAAAAGAAGAAAAACCTAAAGCAACATGAGTAATTCCCTAGTCTTCCATCTCCTATTTCTATTAAATACTGATAGATGTTTTTTTTGACTTTTTTCTTTAAAAGCTGGAAATAAAAAGTACAAAAAAAAACCCCAATGAGAATGGTTTCTGGAACAGGCTCCGCCCACTAGGCCAGGAAGAAGAACACGAGGGTGTAACGCTGTGAAAAGACCCTGAATCTGCCATTCAAACCAACACAAAAAAGGTGCGCTGATCCATCCAACATGACTGGCCACTTTAAAATAAAAATCTTTAGAAAACATCTTGCAAACACCCCAAATTAACAACAGGAGCTTAAAACTCCTGCACAGTGACACAGATCACCTGCACGAATCTGGCTTTCTATTATATCATTTTCACTTAAACGAATAAGAAGTTAATTTTTAAGTGTTTCAGCTTCCCCCTTAATAAAGCGGATGGCAGTTTACAAATATAAATAAAATGTGTAAATGACACTAAGCTGGACCCCCGCAGCTGCTGTCCTATTGAAACTGAACTAGATCTTATACATGCTTAAACACTAAAGATTTATAGCTGTTTACCCCAAACAAGGGGATCAGTGATGTGCATGTAAACAATACTTTCCTCTCCTTGTTCTTCATCCTGGTCTAAAATCAGAGGAAGGTGAGCACCAGCAGTCAGCTAAGTGGAACAGGAAGGGGTGAAAGCTGCTCAAGCTTCACCATGCAGGGCAGGAAGTTACCTTTGTCATCTCCGATTTATTGGCTACTTCCACTGATTTAGTCTAATTTGAATGTTAAAGTACATGCAAACAAAGTCATTCACCTCTTAAAAGTAGACAAACCAGCAGCATGTGTGTAGTTGTGTGGCTTGGACACAAACTTCACAGCAAACTATAACACTGCTTGAATAAAACGCCGGCAGTCAGGAACTAAAACACATGCTAATGATCTGTGCTTTCATCAAAAAGCTGCACTGAACTCAAAGCCACTCAGGTGATCAGCAGATTATCTCAGGAAGACGAGACCTCAATGCGTTTATCACTGGGAGTCTGAGAGTGGAGGATTAGCCACTGGCGTTCAGGGGAGCATTTCACCTAAAAAATAAATAAAAAATATAACCCGAGCGTCTGACAGCACTTTTATTACCAGAAAGTACAATTATCTTGTTTATGAAATTAACAATAAAAGCAAATAAAAGAGAAATTTGGTTAAAATGATTTTTTAGGAGCTCTTATTAATGAAGGTCACTGAAGATTTGTCTACTTTTGAGTTTGTTCAAATGGTGACCACGGCATCCAAACAAAGAAGGGAACGCTAAGTGGCGCCGCCATGGTTTGGCGTCTCATCTCAGTCCCCCTCACCGCTCACTGGTCTAACTTCAGTCCAAAAACCAGAAGGTGGTTCCTCCAGAGAAGAAGGTGAACTTGAACAATGGACTGTGATCTCAGTTATCTGAATCAGTGTAAGTGGCTTTCTGAAAAACTCAACGTACCAACTCTTGGCTAGTAGCTGGTGTAAATCTCCCAACCCAGTGACACGCCCACAGGTAAAGAGACCAATGGTTTACAGCGGTAGTCATTTAACTGTGTCCCCTTCTTCCACCCTCATGTCCATCTCTGTCAAAGCTTCCCAAACCCAGGTCCCAGGGTAATTTGAGTCCAACGAACAGCCAGTTTACAGCGGTAGTAATTTACTGCAATCTTTTCTTCCCCTTACCTCCCCCCTCCCACATCTAGTAATCCCTGCGTTCTTACTGAGCCCTATCCCCAGGTGGAACAGCCCAGGGTGAAAACAGTCCAAATATTTCTGCCATTTTACAGCAGTACACATTTATTGCTCTTCTTTCCACGACGGGCCTGCAGTGCCGCCCTGGTGGCCATCTCAAAAACCTCCCGCACGCCATCCTTGGTCTTAGCGGAGCATTCCATATAACCGAAAGCTGCAATGCGTCCAGCCATGTCCCGGCCTTCCTCTGACTTCACTGGTTCCTGTTGGATTAGGAGAAAACCAGGAAATCTGTTAAGGGACACGATGTACAGAAACACTCCAGCTCATGGTTCCAACATGCTGATGCTCAAATATCAACAGCTTCAGAAAAATGTTGGAAGTACCTGCTTCATTTTGGCTAGCTCTCTGCGCGTGTGATCATCGTTACGCAGGTCTTTCTTGTTTCCTACAAGGATGATGGGAACGTTTGGACAGAAATGTTTGACCTCTGGGGTCCACTTCTCTGGAATGTTTTCTGTCAAAAAAAAAAAAAAAAAATCATATTAATTAACTGTATGTGTTTCAGTTTTATAAATTTAGATCAGGATTTGTTAAGATGATGCAGACTAAAAATTAATTGCAATAAACCCATTCATCGCAACTCGGGCCTGTTGTCTTCATTATATCCTAACGAGCCTCTGTGTCATTACAGCTATCACATCTCGTCTTGTAACAATCCAACTTTGGGGAAATCCACAACAGAAATGTTTATAATGATTATGAGAGATGTCACGTGTATTCTAGCCAGATTAACTGCCACCGTTTGACTAATGACACGTTTCAGTCTGCAGCAAAACGAGTGTGCAAACACAAGCAGTGTCTGCACCAGGATGTCTGAACAATCACAGAGGAAAAAGCTCAAAATCAACTAAACAACTTGAAAGGAAACTAGAAAAACAGGGAAGTGCGTAGAAAAGGGAAATGTGACATTTTTGGTCATGCCTGAATGCGTGTATGTAAGAATGTTTTAGTTCCTCACCCAAGCTGTCGGGGCTGTCTATGGAGAAGCACATGAGGATGACATCAGTGTCTGGATACGAGAGAGGCCGCAGCCTGTCATAGTCTTCCTGTCCGGCTGTATCCCAAAGAGCCAACTCCACCTGGAGCACAAAAACACAGTGAGAATGGAGACACAACAAGAAAGGATCCAAGAAAAGGTGAACAGCAACATCTTCACCTCCATCACATAACATTTATTTCATCTGATCAAAATCTGCTCTGGACATTTACAGAAGAACGCGGAGATGTAGTTCATGTCCTCCCCAGCAGTCCACAGGGTTAGAAATCACCCAGCCAATAAAAACTCAACATCCAGGGATCTTATATTAGCACAGAATGAGGTCAGGACATGTGACTGATGAGAGACTGTGTCCAGAGAGACAAAGAGTTCATCATGGATGGAAAACTTCCAAAAGTGTTCATTATACTCATTCATGTGAATTCTCAAAGACATATCTGTAGAAACCCTGAGTACTTCAAAAGTATTACATACAACACACCTGATAATACTGTAATAACCACAGCATGAAAGAGGAGTGTGTTAAATGGCTCATCTAAAAATGGTATAATTCCTAATAGTAAAGGTTCTTGTGACATCAAAACCCAGCTGATAGCTCACCTGTTTGCTGTCAACCTCTATGTCAGCAACGTAGTTCTCAAATACTGTGGGGACGTAGACCTCGGGGAACTGGTCCTTGCTGAAGACAATAAGAAGACATGTCTTTCCACAAGCTCCATCTCCAACTATCACCAGCTTCTTACGGATGGCTGCCATCCCTGTGGAGAACAAGCAGGTGAAGGTTATGATCAGGGAGTCATGGAAAGAAAAGCACAACAATGAAGAAGTAACATAACTACAAGGATTTGTGTATTGTGAGTTGACATTAAGTGACATTTGCCGAACTTTGTGGTACAAAGCAGCACAGTGCAGAAGCACAATGCGACGCTATATTCAACACATTTAACCACAGACTGACAGCAGCTCGCTTAACGCTACAGTAAGAGGTCCTGGGTTACAGGGTGTTTAAAATAAGTGATGAGCATAGTCACCAATATTTCCATGCCTGTCTCTTCCACAGCACTCTGCTCAGCCCTCACTAGATGATATGGTCTTCCAGTAAATCACAATTTGCAAAGGTTCCAGTGACTTATAACAGTAATTGACCTGACAACATAGGTCTAACAATGTACATGGCCAGCTGACCTGAGAAGTTAGTTACAGTTCAAATTAATGACATACAGACTGATGTCATGAGCCTAAAGCAGCTTGAATTAAAACTTGTTTTTTTAGAAACAAAACACTGAAAAATCAAAGCAAAAATCACTGGAACACACTTTATATCCCTCAGCATGTGAACTCCATCAGGCCTATGTTTAACCAACAACAGTGTGATCACAACACAAAACAAAGCAACTGTTTCCCTCAATACAAGCTCAGGATGAGTGTTTAAAAAGCTCCTTAATGGGTGTGGAGCCAGAGAACTTGTATCCACCAAGGACTCATTAAACAAGGTGATGTTGCAGAAGACATGACTGTCGCTCAAAAGCAAAGATCTCTGCAGTGATGGCGTGTCAATCTTGTCACTCGGGCCTGTTATCTCTAACATATAATGGCTATTCCCTCTGAAACATACACTGTCATTTTTAAGGAGTGATACAGAGTGACTTTTTTGGCCTGTTCATTATTAATCTATAAGATGGAGCTGTATTAGCTAAAATGTTTTAAAATCTTATAGGGGCTTCAAAAATTGTATTAATTATATAATGGCACGATCAAACATTCTAGTTACATGTGATTTTACAACATCCTAGTTTAAAAAAAAAAGTCAAATGTCAATAGCTCTCATCAAATTAAAACTCAATTATTTTACAGTCTTTCCAGCCCCGGGTCCCATTAGCTTCAGCTTTTGAAATGCACCAAAATGCTGTAAGGTACAAGCAACCTATAAAGGCAAACTCTAAAGTAGGACAGCAGTGTCAAAAAAGATTAGACCATTCCCTCTATGACTTAAAAAAAGACAAAAATTGGGACAGCTGTAGCCTGGAGGTTGGTCAATGTCTGAATGATGACTGGAGGGGAAAGTTACACATGTGACCTGCTTTTAACAAAAGCTGTACAGATGTTTAACACTACAGAGTAAAATCACTGAGACTCATAAGATGAGTTTTCTATAGTTTCCTGATGAAAGGAGACATTGGTAACACAGACACTACAAGAGACAAAAGGATTGGGAGACAAAAGGACACAACTTTAGGAAAAATTACTGATTTTTTAATTATTATTTTTGCAGTCATCTCATAGACAAGTTCTCTAGAACAAGCTTGCACAGATTCAGTAATCTCTGATGCCAGATTTAATAAATCATGTAACTCAACTTTTATATCAAACGTTTTATCTTCCAAATGTCTGAAATTAAAGACAAAAATAAGAGACATCCATCAGTTCCTTTTATAGATGTAATGATCTAGTGAAATCTAACCAGCTGAGAAAACTGAGCCCCATCCAAACAGCTTCATCAAACAACAACCAAATTAAATTGTAAAATTACCACTTACAAGCAGTTGGCTGTTAATACCCTGCATGCACAGATTTAGGAGTCCTACTACAAATAAAATATGCCCATCATTAGACACAACGGAACACAAACTGTTTTCTTTACATCTGCAGTTAAAAAATTAACAGTAGCTGTGACAAAGTCCTGATCAAATGTACTTCCTTGAGTAATCCCAACTTGTGCAAATCTCCAGCCCATCTGCTTGTACCCTGATAAGAGACTGAGAGAAGAAGATAAACCCAAAAGGATCAAACGAACAGAAGGTTTGATACTAACCGAACAAGCGGAGGTGCATAACAGCTGCTGAAGGAAGATGTAATTCTCAATCAACTTTCTCAATAGGGGTTTGATTGGCAGTTTACACACACAGAGCACTTTCATGGAGGGATTTTCTGATTCTCTTAGAGTACTTTTAACAAAATACCACTGTAGCAACCCAACTTTTATGACCAGACAACTGGTTCTCTTCTAAAACAAAACCTTCCTAAGATGATGCTGAAGTCTTAAAGACAACACTGCTCATTGAGTATCCGTCTTGTGTGACACAGCCGTCAATGTATCACCACAGTGGCTACTGTTTACATAATGATTCATCGCATCCTTTAGAAAACCTCATGCAAACTGAAGTTGCATTTAAAAAGGCCTGTATATGCTGCTGGGAGGAAATATCCCACGCAGTCTTCAGGGTGGAAAATTAGCTCTTGTTTAAGAATGTTAAACGACTGCAGAATGATAAATATTTCAGCCTTGGACAGAAACTTGGCAGGTGCCTCTTGACAAGTGTTTCTGTGAGGAGCTACATTTAGAATTGATTTGTCATTGTGAATGACCATGTAATTATTTCACCAGTGTGCTGCATGATTAAAAACACAATGAACAATATCTCCTCAGTAAAGACAGGTTGCAGATCTTCACGCTGTCCTGGAGAAAAGTGAAGGCTGTTGTTTCAAATGACCTGAACTGGATCTTTAACAAAATCTTAATGCTCTAAAATCTGTTCATGTAGAAAATGTAACAAGTGAGCAGCAAATATGTATAAGAATTATTTTAGTTGATGTGTGAATTATAAGCTTTTGGAAACTAAAAAGCATGAAAATTCTCATATACTTTCAATACAAAAACCTAATATTAGCTTTGGACGACTGCATCATGAGTCACACGGAAAAAAAGTTTGTTTGTCAAACACACAAACCGCAGCTCAAATGGGATGTCCACCAACTAGAATCATGGTTTCACCTCAAACTAAGGTGACAACAAGATCTGTGTGCAGGTAACAAAATCCAGCAGAAACTGCTGACCCTTAAACCAAACCTCAAGGATAAAAAAAGAAACCACCAACGCTACTGAACTAACTCTTTACCACAGCAATCTAAATTCAAATATTTTTAAAGATTTGAGTTTTTGATTAAAAATCATTACAATAAAATATGTAATAATACTGCTATAAAATAAGGATTTTTAAATATGTCAGTTTTCTTGGTCTTTCTAATTTCCAGGTCTGAACCAAAGATAAGAATTTTTAATTAACTGAAGTTGGTAGCAGCTTGAATACAATGCAGTATTAGTACACATTCTGTACTTATGCTGCCATCTAATTTTCAGACTGAAGAAAAAACAAATTGTTCTAATTTCACACGAATAGTTAATGTGCACATTCATAATGACTTTAGAAGCAGCGACCGAGAGAGTAGCTGACTGGCTGTATTGAAAATTAGCTGTTTCCTGTTACCAGTGGAGCAACTGGTGCATCACTTAGATCAACAGTATCTGGAGTTCACACTTCAGACAATGACATTTGGTGCGTCACAGCTATAAGACAGCGATGGTGGTGAAAACATTAGCACACAGAGAGACACACTCACTGTACAAGTTAAACCAGTGCTCAGTCCCTCACATCAAACTGTCAAATACATTTGAAATAACAAAATTACTAACTGTAACCATTATCATATTAATGATGTGTAAAAACAGCAGCAGTTATATAAAATTTGCACCCTCATATGAACATCTTCAACAATTTACCAGCAGAGCAGCATCTACTGACCTTTTACATTGATGATTCAGACAGATTACAGCCTATTTTAAGCAGGAATTAAATACAATTAAAAAGCTTATCATCCTGGGATATACAGAAAAGAATCATAAGGGAACTTGTGTATTTAATGGCCATTTGTTTGAACGTTGACCGCCAAAGTAGCAAAACTGCAAAAGCTACATCATCTAAATAAAAATAATAAAACAGGCCTTAAATACTTATAATTTTAACTCAACATTTATGTGCTGTCACACATAAAATATTAGAGTAACAACAGAAATACAGAATAAATTACCTGAGAAATCCCTGGTGGTTAAAGGGATAATAATCTTTCCAATGTGGTCGAGGAGAGAGTATTAATTAATTTCAAGGGTGATGGTGTGAAAAACCTGCAGTGAAACCTTGTTCAAGTCCACTTGTGCTTCAGACACAGCAAAAGAAGGAATGAATACCATTTTATTGGCTTTTCAAATGTACTAATCGGAATAAACATCTAAATATGCATTAAACAATCAAAACCCTGGTAGTTGTGAAAACAGAGAAGCTTATGGCAGATTGCGAACCACTCCTGCTATTTCTCTTTCCAAGAAAAGCTCCTGAAATGTTTCCAAGCTCCAGGTAGGCAATGAAATAACACGAATTCTGCTTTTTTAAAACTTAAAGCACATCAAATGTACTATACACCAACTACTGCATGAAAAAGTTGTCTCCTACCACTGTGAAAGCTACCCAGCGCTAAAACAAACATTTTTTTTTACAACTAGCCACTGGGTGGGTCACCAGAAAGATGGCGTCATCACACAGGCAACAGATGGCTAGTGTGTCCGCAGTGAAAGAAAGGGTGGGTGACACAAACTAAACACCAACTCAGATCCATACAATATTCAAAACGACCACTCAGATTACAGCAGGGTGAATAAAGACGAGACATAAATATATCAAGTTGAAGCGATGTGTTGTTAAATTACCCAAAACGGAGGAAAATTTCTTGAAATAAAAGTTTTGATCACGCTCAGTTGTATTATGAAATATGAAATTTGTATTGTGTAAAAGTCCGATTTATGTAACTAAATAGGGAAAAAGACGGTTAGCCAACAGGAAGCCGCCAGATCAGCCAAAGCAACTAAGGACCTCATTGTTTGGCTGCGGTTCGCAAATCCAGGCCAGTCCTTGAGCTTCAGTTTTTAAACCTTAGTTTAGTTTTCAGTTTAAATATAAAACTCTCCACTGTGAATGGTAAAGAAGTTTCTACTCCAAAAAATTTAGGCTAAACACATGGTAGCTTTTACCGCAACTGACGAGTCAACTGCGGAACAGGGACAGAAATTGAGGTCGCTTAGGAGGAAAAGCCTGCTTAGCTACAGGAAGCTAACCGCGCTAGCACGGCCGCTGAAAGCCAAGGGCAACTTTAAAAATAATATTCTTAACTTTTAAACTCAGCTACGCTAAACTAGAATTAATAAATTATCGCTGGATATACAATAAAGTAGTTTACCTTCAGTTTATGTGCCAAGCTGGGGGTTTTTTCAGTATTTTTCGAAGCTGGGTAGCTCTCCAATCCTTCTGCTTCCTTCCGTCTCTATCTGATACAATGAATTAGTTTACGGGCGCGCGCCGCCGCGGATTGTAGTTTGTAGCTGGGGGAGGGGTAGCGAGCACGAGCGCGAGAGCCACGCCTGCGCGGGCACGAAATGATCTATGGAAACCTTCGTGTTGGTGAATTACATCGAACCATGAACACCATCTATTTTCAGGCGTGGCATTGGCAGAACTCGTTCAAGGTTAACGTTCACTGGATTTTATATACAGCGCCAAAGTTAGAGCTTTATAACAGTAATGGTTTACAAGTAAAAAACATCTAAATCACAGTTTCCCAAACCATTACTGACAAAAAAACACTCACATCACAATGTTCCTTAATATCTGAGATACTTACAGGGCCCTGGTCCCAACATTTGATTTAATTTGAACACTTTAGCATTTAATTTAATCAATTTTGCTTCTGTCTCCAAACAGGTCGTGTCACAGACACCACATCACTTTGTAATTAAATAAATACTGCTATAATTACTCAAACATAAGGACGCCAATAGATATAAGCATATAGTTAGATTAATTAAGGTAATTACAGCTTTGATAAATTGACTGTGAACCTGGAGTTAGAGTATTCAGAGCTCGGGCTACAGCGACGCCTGGTGGCTATTAGGTGTTAAAAATAAAAAATGGAGAGGAAATATATTTGATTAGTATCTTTTGTAATATATTGTAATATTTTTTAAAGGTATTGTTCAATCCATTTCATGTCTTGTAATACTCTTGTCGACTGAAAAAAGTAAAATAAACTGAAGAAAACACAACACAGAGAATGTGTATTATTTATACAGCCGAGCAGCAAAAATTATCACAACCCAACCATAATTGAAAGATCTTAGAACAATCATACTTTATTTTTAGCCAGATATAGAATTGTTTTTGAAAACGAGAACAAAAATCTGTGCAACTGCCACAGCATAAAGAGAGAGAGAGAGACTGTCATTAGTGTGAACAAGGTCTGTTTAGGTGCAGGCAAAGACAGAAAAATAGAATCAAAACTTTTGAAATCAAACTGATCAGAGCTACGATCTTTTTATCTTGTGTTCAGTTCAGAGGCAGAGAAACAATTTTCATACACAAGTAATGAAGACGTGTGGGATCCAGAGGAGTTTTTCTAAAATAATAATAATAAAAAAATAATGAAAAGCTGTTTGGCAAAATCTATACATACAGAAAAATAAAATTAGAGGCTTCATAACAAAAGCACTGGTTCCGACATCCACAATATCAATAATGCCTTCATGAAATAAACCATGAAGTATTTAATTGACCTGTTCCCTCCAGCAGCTTGACATTTTGAGCCACATCATATAAAGACTTTCTATCTGTATGCAGCTGAACAGCTTTCTTAAATTAAACATCCTGTCAAGAAACTCTTCTTTGGATAAAAAAAAAAATCTGAAAACAAGCATGTATATTGGACATATTTCATTACAGGGTGAGTGGAGAGTTTTTAACTCTGTGGAGACTATCTTTGAGGCTCACAGACAGAAGCAACAACACACCAAATGAAAAAAGAAAAACAAACGTTGGTCAGACTCAATCTGAAACCTGCTACAGTATCACAACATCAACCATCACTTCATATCATTTTTCAGTTGCCTGCAGGAAACATTTTCAGAATGTTTCACTGCCTTGCTGATTTCTGTTGTGCAAAACAAATTGAGATGCACATGGAGATAAGATGAACACCAACTGCTACTGCTTCTCGCATGTAAACACATTAAAACTGTAATTGCACTGAGTGAATCCAATCATGCAGAGTTGCTTAGACTAATTTCACTAATGCTCATAATTTCAATTGCAGAAAGCAGTTCAGGATTTCAGACTTCTGCAGCTCAAAAATCTCAACATTTTAACTAAATTGTGACATTTTGCTCATAAATTCATATTTATTTATAAAAGATGAGCAGCACTAGCAGAACAGGAGACAAGAGACCAACAGACATTTTTTAGCACTCCAATATGGCTGATCATTTTTCCATTTGTATTTCCATGAATCACAATGGAGCCTGTTTTATTACAGTATCCCGAACCAATTCACAGGCCACCAAAACAAGAGAGTCCTAAATAATTATTAACGTCTGATCACTAAATCTGGGGTAAATTAAATAGGACAAGTGTAAGACACAAATTTTAGGTTTACAACTTAAACTTTTTCTTCAATATTATTTAGAAATGTGCATGAAGCCTGTTAAGTTACTGAATCACAACAAAACATCCAATCAGCTGTCTGTCAGCTGTTGTAAAGTATCAGATGCAGAACGATCTTTTCCAGGAACTTTTACAGATTAAATAAACTTCTCAGAAGTAATCAGAGCTGTCAGCTGCTTTTTGTTGTTTGGAACTACCTGAATATTCTGATTTAATTTGAAGAAACTGTCAGACATATAATTGAATCCTTAAAATGCAATAACCAGTTTGGCATGAATGTCTACCTGAACTAATGAACTAGCTGAAAATGATTTTAATCAGGAAGAACATTTGGGGCGTAAAAATATTCAAAGGTTTGATTAACATGAAAATGGGAGGATTTTGGCAATGGCTGCCGACAATTTAAAAGACCTTTGTGTCTGTGTGGAGTTTATCTACATCCAGATAAAATCATTTAGCTGCTCGTCAGCCACTGAAGAAAATCATTAACCACTGCTCATACCTGGCACTTTAGAAATTAAAACCATTAAATCCAGAGGATGTGACTCGTCACACGACTGTTAGTCCATACACGAGTCCTTATTCTCATGGATTCAAGAAAAAAACAACAACAAAGCAAATGAAGGGATTTTCTCCACTTTCTGAACAATGACTAACTGCATCACACACCCAGATTATTTAAAAGCTATTGCATTTCTCAGATTAAAGAAGTGAAGGGTGCTGCATTCAATTAGGATTAGGCCTTAAATTAAACATGTCAAACTGTTCTCAACTCAGAAAAGGAGAAATCTACAGATAAGAAATGGTCCCACCAGCATAACATGTCATTAATTTGCTAAATATTGATTTCTTTAAGTGATGGAAATACCAAGATAAATAAAAACTTCCACAGGGAGTAAAAAAAAAAAAAAGCCAAATTAAAGTGAGTTTATGGTCCATTTCTCCATCTGTGGTTCCAGAAAAACCTCTTGATGAATGCAATTCTTTTCATCTGGCACGTCCTTTAAGTCTTTTGGTATCACATGTTACCTGCAGCAGCATCTTTCCTCTAATCCAGCAGGTCAGGGCCACGCCTACATACTGTACTCACAAGCTGGTGGCACATCTGGAACCAGCCGTTCAGCAGCTAAAGCATCAACTGCAGCCATTTTTCTGTGCTCATCAAACCAAGCATTCAGAACTCAGCATCCATCTCAGTTCATAGCTGCTTTTTTTGTGGCAGAAAAAAAACAACTAAATCTGAAAAGACTTTACAAAGAGAATTGCTGCACTCTCATACTGTTATTTATTTGGAAAGCAAGAGAAAGACACGTGTAGCAGTGATCAGAGTTCTGAAAATTTGAATTATGTCCTAACGAAGAAACAGAATAAACGTAGAAAGGAGGAATCAGGTTTTCCCAATAGGCTGAGCGTTCAGAACCAACAAGTCATAATCGACAGAACTCTACAGTCTTGGGACTCACAACATTAACGGAGTGTTTGTGAGCAGAGTTCTATAAGTTAACTCACCACAGAGTGTGTAGAGTGTGTCATATCGAGTGTACATCTAATCACTGTCACTGAAAATAAATGTATACTAGTCAAAGATGCTGAACGCACTAGTATATTGGACAGTGGAGTAACTCTATACACACACAGGCACACAGTTCATTAGTATCGCTATGATCTGGAGGTTGCATCCTCAAAGCTGATGATGCTGGACTCTGAGTGCTGCACCCCGCTCAAGGATGTGACACCACCGCTTTGCGACGCGGAGGACGTGGAGGAGAGAGAAGCATTGACAGGTCCGCTGGATGTTCTCGGTGTGGAGGACGAAGGGTCGCGTCCAGCTGGGAGGAGCGGCTGCATGTCGGTTCTAACTTCGTCCTCCTCCTCGTCTTCCTCATCATCCATGCTGGGCCAGGCAGACTGGTCCTCGACCCGCTTTAGACGTTCATTCAGAGCTTTCAAGGCCAGTTGTCTGGGAGAAAAAAGTAAAGGTGGACATGCAGATCCGACATCTTTAGAACCATAATAAAATTAAATACTATGAGAACAGACAATCATGTTATGTGGAGATTTCTGCACATCAAACAACACTAAAGAAAATAATCTATCCACAAGTAGAACTTTTTCCCTGATATACCTATCAAAACACGTTATATCTAAACTCCTAATGGCATTTTAGTAACTAGAGTGCTTGTTCCATAGCTATTCAGCAGAGAACACCAGGAATAATAATAAAAAAAGACCCCACTGGTCTAAATGTTTTGTTTCCTATGAGCAAATTATTTCTGGGTAGTTGGGAACCTGGTGTCTGTTCCAGCTGTCACAGAGTAAGAGGCAGGATCAATCCTGGTTCAGCTGTAGAGGTAGAACGATTAATCCCGACTGATAAAATCAGCTGATATTTAATAATGAACTAAAACAACAGAGAACTTCCTGAAAGGTAATCATATGGCAGCATGGTAGTATTTGATCTTGTGTGTTGCCTCTATGTCTCTTGGAATAGAACTCATTCTTTGGTGATTAGATTTTTCATTCAGCCGTTTTAGATTGGATCCACTCTCACGTCTGCCATACTCGCGAAACCTTTTTAAAAAAATCCTAAAAATAAGTTTAAACCTGATTGTGTGCAGCTGTTTTAAGAGTTCTGCAAAACTCCGGCTGAAAGTTTGTAAGAAAAATGCTACAGTGTCATCTATAGTCATGTATTTTTTTCACTGTTATACTGTAACTGTTTCAAAATAAAAAAGTAAGAAAATAAAACCTTGACCCTTGGTGTGAGTGAATGAAAATGAATTTGTGTCAGCAGTTATTTGAGAAGGCCAAAAAGAAATCCCAGAGGACAATGAGTGGAAAAGAGCACAGCTGATCAGCAACACGCGGCTTCCTTTCTGAGATTCATCTCATTAGATTAATGGAGAATCTGTGTAGATTTCTGCATTTAAATCCTTATAATTGTGTTGTTTAATGTCAGGTATTAATGAAACTTTGTAAAAAGTCTTTGAACACGACATATCCTTATGATTATAATTAAAATGACTTGTGAAGCAGTACATGTGACTTTTTGCTCAGCTCCAGCTTGACTCACCTCCTTCTCTCTGCATCCTGTGGGTCTGTCCCTGGCAGGCTGATGGTGATGGAAGAGGGAGCCCCCACGTCGTATCTCTTTACCATCTTCCTGCACACCTTTATCTTCACCAGGGCAGCGTGGACGAGCCCAGCCAGCAGTCCAACAACCGGCTGCACTGCCTCTGGGAAGAAACTTGCGAAGGCAAAGTGGTCCGACATGTCCCCGCGGCCCCGACTGTGTCTCTGGTAGAAGCGCAGGTACACCCAACCAGAAAGAGCCCCATAACTGTAGGCAGCCAGGGGCGCGCAGCTGTCCAGCAGCCCAGATAAGCGCAGTAAGGCTAGGAGGAGGAGGACCAATGCTGGAGCAGCTTTAAGTCTCACCTGAGGTGGGAGCAGGATAAAGACTTTGAGATAAATGGGTTTAAAAATGGAAGATATTATGTTAAAAGCTTAAACCACTGATTCAGCTAACTGAGATGTAGCATTAGAGCAAACTTACAGTAACGCTGTTTTTGTATATTGACTGAAAACTGAATTGATTTTCACAAATTCTTATGTTAAAAAGTTACATTTACAGTCACTTTGAGGATAAAATGTGTTGTTTGTTTTGACTTTTGAGTTATTCATGCATGTTAATTATGAAAGGTGTAAAAGATTAAGTAATTTTGCAGTTTACCTCAAGGCAACATATGAACCAGTTCTACAGCCTGCGTGTTAGTGCCAGTGTGGCTGTGAGCGACATTATGAAGAGCTGAAGAGCTGACTGGATGTCTGCTCATGCCGCTCATCTGATTAGCACATGTGAAATGTCAAGAAGACGACAATCTTTATCGATCGTAATAAATCTTCCAACTTTGATCATCGGCCTAAAAATTAATTAATTTATCCCATAAAAATATTTTTTTGGTTTATATTTAAATCCTTATACTAGGAGAAATAAAAACTCTTGATTTTTAATAAAATAATCTAATCTCTAAGGTTTCACAGATGAAACTCGAGACAGCTAAACTTTCTTACACTGTTTTCTGGAGGGATGTAACTGATTAGTAAATGTAAAAAATTAAACCAAACAGCAAATTATTTACATTAAAAAGCTCAGCTACAGATGTATAAAACCAGATGTTTGTATAGCTTTTAGAATATGAAATTTTTTAACCATTTATTGATTGTAGAAACTCTCCAATATAAACAAAACATTTCGGCTCCTCAGTAACCACCAGTTTAATCTGTAACAATATGTTTACTGTTACACAAACACAGATTGTCAAACAAAAACCATTTTAAATCATTTTAAAGGCAGAAATTAGATTAAAAAATAGCCTATTATTATCATTTATCTGGTGTTTTCAAGGGCTAATGGGATTTTACACCAGTGCTTTGTCTTTTTATCTGATCCACTTACATTTGCTCAAACTTTTTCCACAAACTAAAAGCAGCAAAGCAACTGTATATAAAAAAGTCACTGCAAATTAAATATTTTCCATTCCAATATGTTAAAAAAGGGAAACATGACAGAGTGAAACATCTTCAAGAACTAAGAGACCTGTCCAGAAACATAGATTATTCATTGTGTTTGCCTCACCTGTGGCACTCTGAGCACTGTGGTGTCCCCCATGGTCTGCTTCAGCGCCACCAGGACACCTCCCAAAAAACCAGCTGCTCCGTAGATCCGCACAGCAAACAGGAAGTCCAGGTCAAAAGTGGCCACATAGGTGAGGAGATAGGACAGGCCTGCAAAGAGTCCTGCAGACACATTCACCACGGCAAAAAAGATCAGGAGCTCCAGAGCACCCCATAATGGCTCCAGCAGACGTCCACAGGCCATGACTGTCCCCACATTGGCTGCCACACCCCAGACATGCTGCTCCACCAGCCCATGGGTCACCAGCGTCCACACCCAGAAGTTAGGTGGAAAGAGGTAACCAGGGGTCACTCCGAGTGCATATGAAGTATCAACAGCCCATGACAGCAGGTAGAGCAGAACTACAACAGCACTTATACTTTTTACTACTACACTGGTGCTGGCAAGGGCAGCCAGGAAGTGCTGTCGGGCCACCGGCAGGTAACGATTCATTGTAGGTCCTCTGAACAAAAAAACAAAGACTCTGGTTTCTGGTGGATTAGATGTTGGATGCTGGTTTAAAAATAATCTTAGTGTCTGGAGTCACCAGCGAGTTCTGACAATTTCAAAATCCAAAGTTTTCTGTGTGTCTTCATTCGGATTGCTCAGTTCTCAAGCTACATCATCCTTACATAAACATTGACAGAGGCTGACGCCGACAGTTCAACAAGATCAACTTTGGGCTGAAGCAGATAAGCCTTCAGTGTGAAAACCAGTTTCACACAAGAACCAGGCCAGAGACCTGAGAAAGGTATGAAACAAGGTCGCAAACCACCAAGAGTTAAATGGAATGAGACGGGGGTCAAATATGGAAATCCTTACTGAATCACACTCACGTCCAGCAGCCCACTCGTTCGGAGAGTACTGCTTATAAATACGCGAGCTAAGGCTAACTGTCAAACTTTAGCGTCATCAATTCGGATCATTTATGTCCATCACAGAATATGCAGAGAGGCTAAACGGCGTGGAATTGGTGTGAATAAAGGGAAAAATCAGTTAGTGTTAAAAAGAAATAATAATCTGAAGTAAACCAGCCTTCGGAACTCCAGCCTTTGGTCTTCTGCTTTCTCTCACCCCGGTGACTACCGAACCAGCCCGAGGATTTCCCGTCGCTAGCAAGCAACAGGCCCACAAAACAATATTTACAGGCGTTTCAGAAGATGTTCTGGCTCTTATACGCTTCACAGACCTTCATACCACTTAATCTTCATCTGCTACATTTATCGTTCTTCTGTTTAAAAGAGATTGTTTTGTCTTTTTTGGCTGTAGAAAAGAGCATTATTAGCAGACTCTTCCTTCACCACACACAGCTTACTGACCTGCGCCGTTTGCCACCGTCATCAGCGCTAGACGTCATCATGTCACGTGACAGCTCGGAACAGAGCATGCTGGGAAATAGAGTTCTTACGCAAAACATGACCCATGTTACAGAAGGGGTTACAACCAAATGCGCCTAGGGATCAGAATTTTCTTGAGACGCTGACTCTGTGGTGGCAAAAATATATATTATATTATATCATATTATATGAGTTTCTTTCCCCCATGACCTTACTTGAACAAACTTACTTAACACCCTTAATGCAGAAATATCATATACTGCCAAAGGAAATAAGGATTTTTATCTGTATATGAGGACTTTGAACATTAATCAACAATTACGCCAATGTACTATGTACTATATTTATTCATGTTTACATCTGTGTACTTCTCATATTTTCATATTTTTCATAGCATTTATATTGTTTTCAGTCGTAAAAAATAACATGCAATAAGTAGGAGCAAAAGTGAACTGGAGCCAAATTCCCTGTGTTCAACATACTTGACTAAATAAACCTGATTCTTATTATTATTATTATTAAAACCTTAAATAAAAACAATAACAGGGATAATTTCTCATTGTATTTTAAAACAAATGCTAAAAAAATACTAAGGTGGTAAAAAATACCATGTGAGATTAATAAAATCTGGAAATGTACATTTTCTTTGTTCTAAGTTGGTTTTGCATTTTCGTGTGTGTATGTAAAGATTATGAAGGAGACAACGGATATTTACGGACATCTCCTGTTACACTAATATGAAGAAATATGGAAAAAATATTTAATGCATGTTTCTTTTATTTACAAACTTGAATAAAAACAAACAAAAATGTAAAAGTGAGATCCACAACCATTTAGCATTGACAGTCAACATAAGCTTTGAACAGAGCACATCCTGAAAGACAGCAGAATGAATCTTCTCCTCAGCTAAAATGGAATTCAGACAGTTGGCTCAGCTTGTCGGCCCAAATCGCTTTGTATAAATAAATATGTAAATTCAAGTAGAAAGCTGTAAAAAACAAAGAGCAGTCAGTCCTCACAGCAAAAGCCAAACTGACAGCTAACAATCAAAAAAAGTTCAACACTGAGGAAACACAATTCTTATAAAACATGTTAAAGGAAAGCGCTTGTTTGTTTTCTTTTTATTTCCAGCTGATGAGTGACTGGATTTCCTCAGTTGCTGACCCAAAACATGTGACTGAGCTTATCAAGAGCCAATTAACAGATTATCAGATACAATATCTTTCATCCTTAAAGATCCCGAATCCTCATATGCTCAGTAACAAATAATTGGTCCACATGCATTTTCTGCAAAGTTCACATGTTGGGTGGGACTGGCTGATCGTCAGTTCTTACAAAATAATACGAATAAAAACAGAAAAATAATCAGAAAAAGAGACATCTGTAGGAAAAAAAAAATACTAACATGACCATAAAAATGTTACAAATAAGATAAAGAAGAAACAAATGAAAACCAAAAAGACACTGTACAAAAATAAAAACCCAAATGAATAATAAATACGCAAGTTCATAAATAAATTAATTTGGTGAATTCAAAATATTGCAAAATGAGGAAATGGAGCATAAGTGGACCGAAAGTAAACGAATCATTTTACAATAAAAAGATCTGTGAGATAATCAGAACGAGAAACGTTTAAGCGTGCGCTCGATGATGATCAGAGTTTCAGTTTTAACCGAAGATTAAGTGTTTTTTTTTTTTTTTTAAGCTCTCACTAAAGCTGTTACAAAGAACACAGTGACTGTGACACAGAGATCTAAATGTTTGTTTCTGTTTCAACTGAAAATAATCGGATACATGAAGGTTTTGCAGGGTTTTTCTATCAGATTTCTAATAAAAGTTTACAGATTTGTGTTTTACAGTGCAGCAGAGTGTAGTCATGGATATGTTCTTGTCAGCTGGGCGAATGCTAATGAACGTGCTCAGCTGTGCTAAAATTTGGTAGAAAATCGGCTCTGAATGTTTGTTTTTTTTGGTCTCTTAAGAGACTCTTTGATGGAGGTTACTGATGTTGCACGTGCTGTTCTTGACCTCTGCTCCCAAAACACGAAGAGACAAAGAGACAAACTGCAGCAGAGCGAAGGTGAAATTAATTTCAGAACGTTACAGCGGTGTTATTATTTTATGATTCCGTTTGTAACCCATAAAAACACAACAGGTAGATACAAACACAGTAATGCCATAAGCGTAACCAGAACTCAGGGCTGCAAGGTTCCCCTGGGCTTTTAGAAATTCATATAGGCTTGAGTGAGTGTTTTGCATCGGTTTTTCACTAGGCTACAGTAAGACTGCGGGTGAGATTCAGAGAGCTGCGGTGACTTTCTCTCGTTACCTCTCCTCTCTCACAGCTAACATTCAGAAAGATGGAGGCAAATAAAAGGCATTTCTGTTGGTTTGTTTATCCGCTACAAGGAGGACACCTCGATATATATATTTTTTATCTCCTCGTTTGAACCTGGCTGTTTTTAGGCAATCGTTTTCTTTAAAAAGAAAATTACAAGAAAAAAAATCACTACGTGTACAAAAACAGAAAAAAAAAAGAACATCTTCCCACATCCAAAGCCTAAGCAGGAGTTTATTCTTAAAGGCCTGGAATAAAGGCATTTGATTAAGCATACATTCTTTCATTAGAGTTTTAAAGTTTAAGTTGTCCTCACTAACCTTTAACTGTTCCTACAACAAATCAAGACGATCTCATTTCCTTCAAAATCAAAAATGTACATTACATCCGTCCTGGCAGTGAATCATTAAGTTTATTTTCTTAAAGTTTGGTTTGATTTCTTCCCCCTTATTTAAAAATCATTCCAGGAAATATTCAGTAGCAATATTCAACAAGACCATTTCAGTTAATTAACAGATTCTACTACCAACTACTTTAACCGTGATGTTTTTATATTTTTTTTTACTTCACCCTATGGTTGTTTTTTAAATTAGCTGAAAGAAAGCGTCCTCACATTTAGCAAAGCTGCAGAAATAGAATCTTTAAAGTCAACGGTACAACTTTTGGCCATTTGTAGTCACTTCAGGCCCACACGCAGCAGAACTCTGTCCACTCAGGAGCATTTTAATGCCAAGAATCAGACAGAAAAACTTGGAAGCTCAAAGTCCCAAAAAATTACAATTCATTTTTCTTTTTCCTCACGCAGATTTCACATTCTCATATTCTGCATCAAGGTTTGTTCCACTTGGTCCAGTCTGTTTAATCGTCTTCAAGTCAATTTCTTCAAGGCAATACATGTGATGTAAGAAAATCCAGACTCTGACCATGTAAATCCTCCACAGATCTTCCTTTGAAACCTGCATTCTAACAAACAGGATGTCATTCTATTTGTATATATGATGGTGTGAGATTCACTGCCCCCTCATCTCGATGACATCATCAACATCACTGTCATCATCAGAGAGGCTGTTGCTGCTAACATCCCTGCCGTTCATCAGAACTGAGGCTCGCTGGCCCTCAGATCGGGTTGAGGGGGAGAAGGAGGAAGGAGGGGAGGAGGAGGAGCTAGAGGCAGCAGTCAGAGGATACTGAGACAAGAAGCTGGCTCCAGCTGGACCAGGAGTGGCAGCTGGACCCGGTACCCCTCCCTGTAGCATCGACCCAGAGTAGAAGCTGGCCAGAGACGGACTGTATGAGAGGGGGAAGCCTGGCGGGAGCATCCCAGGTACGCCTGGGCTCAGCATGAATGGAGGCATCACTCCTGGAAGTGAATTAGTAGCTTTGACTGATGGAGAAGACGATGAGGAAGATGAGATGGGAGGGTCAGCGGTTGTTGTTGAAGGAGAAGAAGATGAAGAAGTGGGGGCTGCGCTGGCTCCACTCAAACCAAACATATCTGGGTACATGTAACTGGGGTCACCCTGCTGACTGGAGGATGGATGGAAGTAGTGTGAGCCTGACCCCATAAAGACTGGTGGCCTCAGTGACCCACCTAGCATGAGCCCCATAGGGGGGAGGCCATAGCCCCCTGAAAAAGGAAACCCTTGTGAGGGCAGAGGTGCTGCGGACTGTTTGCCTGTAAATGGCTGTTTACTGGCTCGTTCTTCCAGGGATGGAGTGGAGGCTTTGCGCTTAGTGCAAATTCTCAAATCTTGAGCAGCAGTAGCATCCATGTTGGGCTGGATTACATTAGTTACAGAGGCATCATGGTGGCTCTCACTTCCACACGGGAAGCCGCTCCCATTGCTGCTGCCGCCGTTAGTCTGCAGCTGTTTGTTGGAGACCGTGACGTTCACGCCACTCTCTACTGCTGCTGAGGCTGCGGTGGAATCAGGTCCTGCTCCCTCTGTGTAGCGCTGCAACTCATCAATAATCTCTGGGCTGTCAGGAGAAAGTGGGCGGGGCACATTTTTGGTGGGTATCAGCTGCTTCCTGTCAGGTGACAGGCAGCCATTGCTGTGATTGGTGGAAACCACCTGAGGTGGGACTTGCACATCTGAAAGAAACAAAACTAAATCTTGATAATGTGAACAATTATTTTTTAAAATTTAAAATGATTATTTTTTAAGGTTTTCAACACATCTAATAAGCTCCCACTGGTGTGCTCTTACCTTTGGGTGGCGCTGTTCCACTCTCGTCCACTGATTTGGCCTTATTAGCTGCTCTGATGGCAAAAATTCGGCCATCTGATGTCCTGATATATGTCCCTAAAACAAAGAAAACTATTATTACTATACACAGCCAACAGTTTATATAAAACAAATATGTTTTGTACCATTAAATTATCAATATTTTGAAGTAGACTTTAGCAATGTCGCGCCTTTTCATAAGATTTAAATGAATAACTTGAGTTAATGCCTATAGTAACTGTACCTTTTGTGCCTCTGATGACATGAATACTTTCTCCAGCTGTGATTCTTGCCTGAGCATCTGTTGAGCTGTTGGTGCCTGGAATCACGATGTCTAACAGAGACCAAGAGCAGAGTTAAAACTTTAAAAGATTCCAGAAACAGAAATATAGAGATAAAAATAAGGATACATTGATACACAATCAGCCTACCAGTAGTGGTGACAATTTTCTGAACGAACACTCCAGCTTTTTGAAGGCAGTTGACATTGAAACCTCCGAGACTGGATCCAGAGGGGTCCCGGTCTGGAGCAGAACCTGCCAGAACCTGACGGGGCATCGTGGAAGCTGGAGTAGACTGGACCGGCCGGACGTTTGCTACTGGTTTCTCCTCAGTGCGAGTGGGAGGGCGCCTGAACAAAGATATTTTTGACATGATTCCTTTTTAAAAGTGACTTTAGTAGTTATAAATTCTTAAATAAATAAAGTTCCAACAGGATGTACGGTCTACTCCCCCGAGCAGTCAACACTGACCAGTTTCTCTGGCTGAAGGCAGGGATGTTGGTGAGACTCTGATCACTGGCAGGGTAGTAGTGAGCGTAAGAGGGGCGGGTGTATGGCACTGAGGCTCTTTTCTCCTCTTCGTAACCCTTTTTAGCAGCTTTTTTCTCAGCGTTACTCAGTTTCAGCTCCCTGCGATCTACCAGCAGGGACTCGTGAGGGAACGGTTGCTGAAGGGAAGGAACAGAGAAGTGTCTGATTGATGATCTTGGTGGTAAGAAAATATAAAAAATCATACAAATATTATATCAAATTAGCATTTAAATTTGATGTTAAATAAAGAGCTGAAATGAGACAACTGACATTTGACAAATGAAACTTCCTTCTTCACAGGAAGTCCACACAAAGAAACACTCCCACTTATTATCCCTCTAATCGTCTCTAGAGGTTTGCACAAGGGCTAAAACTCAGTTATATTTAAGTACCTTGGTAATCAGGTGAGAGTAGAGGTGCAGAGCTTTCTGCAGGACGCTCTCCTTGATGTCTCCAGGCTGCAGCTGGATCTGGGATGGATCTTGATCCTCTTCAACGAAATGAAGCAGGGATTCAACTTCCCTCCTGGTGAAGGTCAGCACAGGGTTCAGATCGTCCACAACACGATCTAATGGAGAGAATGTACTAATGTTTAGTTGAAATTCAAATAAAAATTTAAATGAAAACATACAGAGATACAAAATCCCATAAATTAAATAAACAACCTCTTCAGGATATCATGAGCGTGAACCGATCCGTAACTTTTAATGCACTAAAATGGAAATAATTATTAGATTATAAGTAATTTCTTAAGCAATTAAGTAATTTCTTACCCGACATGCCCTGTTTGGAGATCTGGCGGTCATAGATCTTCTTCTCCAGCGTGAAGTCGCACACAAGTCGGTAGATGTGGCATGGCTTCCTCTGTCCATAGCGGTAGACTCGACAAACAGCCTGAGCATCATGACAGGGATTCCAGGAGGCATCGAACACCACCACGCGGTTTGCCCCAATCAGGTTCACACCCAAACAACCAGCCCTGAAGTCCATCAGCAAAATGTTACACACGTTTTTTATGTTCAAAACGTTTTTATTTATTTTAAGGATTATGTGTAATACCTGGTTGACAAAAGGAAAACCCAAGCTGAGGAGTTAGTTGGATCATTAAACTGATTTATCAGTCTCTCTCTATCTGAAGCTGTCGTACTTCCATCCAATCCTTTAAAATATTAAATAAACAAATATAGAGTTATTATAACAACAGCTTTACGTTCTGACCAAAAAAACACTTTTTTTTCACTTTCACTGAACAGGATCAGACTAATATTTTAACAACTAAGCTCAAACAAAGTAACTCGGATAAAAAAAAATCTAATTTGTACCAACCAAATCACCAATTACTAGATATTCTCAGACATACAACACGTTAAGAGTTTTTTTGGTGCTTGTGTAACCCAAACTATAAAGTTTGGTTATTACTTACAAGCACCAGCAGGTGGAAGCACTTCTCCCAAAACAAATCACACACAGTTATCAGTATAACATATTTGGACATTTAGTTCAGCACATCGTAGATAAAACATGCATTAATTAACAGATTTTTCCACAGAAATTTCAGCAGCTTTTTTTCAGGATGAGCTAATAAATCTTTCTGTCTAAAACACTTAGGATTATTCTTTTTTTACACATTTGGAATATTCAGAGTTTTCTCAATCAAATAACAATAAGTGCTTGAAGTGGGAAATGAAAGTGTTACATTTACAAGAGCAGATACTGTGTACAGGTGAGTACTGGCCCACTTTGAGTAGCAGGAACAAGGACAAACTTTTTTTTAAATCATCATAAAAGATGACTTACTGTAGTAGTTAAGATTGCGGACCCAGTTCTGGTTTGGTCTGTCTTTGCTGGGTGAAAAAGGAGAAGGAGGAACTGGTCTCTTTGCTAAGAAATCCTCAATCACAGTCAGCGTGGACAAGCTTTGACTGCAGGGGAGAAAGAGGAGGGAGAAATATACTGGATCAAATAAAAAGAAGTCAAATCACTGTAATACAAGGATTCTGACATATAAGAGAGGGTTTTTTTCCTCTTAATATTTAAAATCAAAATGTGCTTTTCTGATCTTCAACCTGAAGACGAGGATTTTGTCTCCTTTCTTGACACTTTCCTCTATCAGGTGAAACAGCAGCACCATCTTCGCTGAGTTCTCCAGGACGCCGGGTTGGTAATCACACATGATGTCTTTTGCCTGGAGAAAAGACTCGAGTCAGAACCACTTGTGGGTTTGTTGTAATATAAAATGTTTTAGACAGTCATGTTAGAAGATCCGGGATAACACGTACCCATTCATAAGTAATAACCTGATTGGCTTTTTCCTGCAGCTGGTTGAGACTCAGTCCACCAATTGGATCTGGACTGTCTAAGTTCTTTGACTTTTGAATAGACGTGGTGGGACATCGGACATGTCCGGTTGAGGTGATGTCATCAAGGTCCAAGTCTTGTTCACTTGCCAAATTTTCCTTCTGTAATGCCTCATAAAGTACGTCGGGATGATTCCAAATCTGAAGAATAAAAGTCATTTGCTTATATAAATACTTTATTTATCTCTTAGTGAAAATTGAAGATAATAATTACTGAATGTAATGAAAAGTATTAAAGATTTTTCTGGACACACCTTGCAGCACACACAGAAAGCCTTCAGTGGGTTGAGACTGAGCCAGCCGGTGTTTCCAGCCTCTTTGAATCGGTTCATAAACTCTGTGTAGAGCGCTCTCTGCAGCGGGGACAGACGCACTAGGAGGACGTGCTCTTGCTTGGAGGGCAGCTGGTTCCTCAGGACATCGTGGCCTCGCCTGGATTAAAGATAAGTTAATATTTGGAAAGCCAAGAGACTGTTGATTTTTTCTCACTGTAATGTTTCCTTTCTCATACCGTGATGTTCTTACCTCTGTACAAAACCCTCCAACAGGCTGTGGAGGACATGACTCCTGTACCTCATCAGCTGGATGTCCTGAGGCGTGCTGTCCACACATTGACCATTCAGAATGGGACGCTCAAACATGTTACTAAACTCCTGCCGCGTACCTGAAACAATTGAAAAATGAACAGAAATGGAACATGTGAATGTTAAAGAAGTCGTTGAGTGATTGTGCGCCAACATCTCCTGAAATAAATTTAAATTGGATCTTTTTTCATACCTAGAAAATCAGGACGCACAAAGTCCACCATGCACCAGTACTCAATCAGATTGTTCTGGAGCGGATAGCCGGTCAAAACTACGCGGCGACGGGTTTGAATGTTCTTCAGAGCCTGAGACGTGCTGGCGTGGCAGTTCTTAATACGATGTCCTTCATCACAGATCACAACATCTGGACCGGGTCGGGACAGCGCTTTCTCAACACCTTTCACAAAAGACATAATGAGTTTTCACATTAAGATCAGATTTTTTTTCTCATCTCTGTGTTTTTCTTTTTTTTTTTTCCTCCAACCTTTAAGCAGTTCCTGCTGTCTGTCCTCTTCATCCAGGTTTATGACATCAAGTCCTGCTGCTTTCTTGCTCCTCTTCTTCCTTCCAGCCACAAAGCTCTTTTTCAGTGACAGGAGACGGTACATCTCATAACCCATCAGCAGCACGCCTCCATCTCGAGCCCATTCCTCCACCACCTTGGCTCTGCTCGCCGTGTTCCTGGATGGCAAAAGAAAACATCAAGTCAGTCAAACAGACAAATGTTTTCGGTCAACCAAAAGTAATTGGTTGCTGATTTTCATAAAGTATTCTCTAAAACATACTAACATGATGAAGAAATCTCACTTCGTCACTGCACAGTTTATTATTGATTCAAATTAGTAACAAACATCTTTAGCACAAAACTCTGTTTAAGCAACTTTAAATAAAGCTTTTTAAAGTTTTAATACGTTTGATAAAAAAGCAAAATGAAGAGGAAAGTCAAAATAAAACAAGAAACTGCACTGAGTCGCTTCCATTTCTGTTTTCATCTCTAAAAGTTATTCTTCCAAATTCTTCTCTGAAAAGATGAATCTCTGGATTATTAAGACAAATTAAGTGAAAATAGAAAACAAAGTTGGTTTGGTTCTTTATCAGGTAGATAAATGGAAAGTTTCCAGACTTTTTATTTTTCAATGCTCTCAGAGGAAACATGATGTCCATCTCTTTGAAAACAAAGTTTCTGCAACTCACTTGTGTTCATCATTGAGGATGTGAACCTTGAATATGCGAGGCGCCACCAGGGTGGGGTCATTATCTGCAGGTAAAGCCTCCGCAGGAGGGACCCATGTGTTGAACTCCGACAGCCAGTTCTGCAACGTGTTCACCTAAAATTTAGAAAAACCAAATCAGAGTCAAAGCTTTTTTCCAAATATGTTCATCCTCTGCACATTTTAAACTGCTGATCCCATAAAACAATCTTCAGATGCTTACTGGCACGATGGCGAGCACAGTGTGAGCCTGGGTGTGTCTGAATAGGACGTCGATGAAGGAGATGACCTG
This sequence comes from Pachypanchax playfairii, assembly GCA_006937955.1. Classification (NCBI taxonomy): domain Eukaryota; kingdom Metazoa; phylum Chordata; class Actinopteri; order Cyprinodontiformes; family Aplocheilidae; genus Pachypanchax; species Pachypanchax playfairii. The sequence goes on along the minus strand of SSNP01000025.1, from coordinate 1,687,896 downwards.
CAGCGTTTTGCCTAGACCCATGCTGTGAGCGAGGATACAGCCGAACCCTCTGCTGTTGCTGAAGTTCTCCAACGACTCCACCAGGTTGTCGTACAGAAAACGGATCCCACCGATCTGAGGAGGAAGCAGGAAATAAAACTGAATGAAGTAAAACGTAGAAACATTTTTTTGTGCTCGTTTCAAAAGCGGTCAGAATACCTGGTGAGGTTTGACTGCTCGAGCCAGCTGGGGTGACAGGAAGATGTTCTGCTCTGCAGGTGGATGGTTCAGGTTGACCAGCACCCGGCCTTGGGGGTCTGGTTGGTTCTGGTCATCGTTAGCGTGCGCACCGCTTGGCTCGCTGTTTTCCTCTTCTTCGTTGGTGGATTCGCTGCAGATGTGGGCAGAAGCTTCATCTTCACTTGTGCTCAGATCTGTAACATCTAAACAAACCAAACAAAATTTCCACTCTTATGTTTCCAGAAATCTTTTCATTTTGTGATTAAAAACACAAATAATTTCAAAAAGGTACAAATAATTGAAAGTATGTTTTAATTGGATTGTGAATAAAAACAAACATCCGAGTGGCTACAGTTTACCCAATATTATAATAATAATAAATAATAAAAACTGCTACCATCACAGTTCTCATTGGCCTTGACACTGTCGCCTGAAGTAACTGGATGAATAATTTTTCAACATAAAAAAAAAAAATCCATCTTAGTATCGATCACAATGAGCCAAATCTATTTCTAATAAGAATCCAAACATGATGGATTCCATGTGGGGAAAGTTACACAAGCAGGCAGCCGGCGAGGGCACACCGTGAGGAGGAGGTGTGTGTGTCAGTATGTTAGTGTGTCTCTGAATAAAAAAAATAAAGAGCAAGCTTATATAACACAGTTAATGGCTGGTTATACAAGCAGGATTAGTGTGGAGGGGGCGACTGGTTATGCAACCCCAACTAGAAATGTCACTGTGCCACTGTGGTGTGGGTGTGTGCTCACTAACCAGGATTAGCTGACTTTATTACCCCACAGACACACTCGCATCTCACCTCCTTTCCTTAAGTTTAGTTCTTTTTCCCTATTTAACTTCAGGTTTTTTTTTCCAGTTTCATTTGGATCTTTGTTCATCGGTGTGTTTATATGTGAGTGTTCGACGGCCTCCTGAGTGTGTGATGGCACCATGTGAAGGTTTTAAATACTCTGGTGAACGTATGTTAATCTGCAAACTTAACTGGATGAATTTTGATCCTGGTAGTTCTCGACTTTGCACAGATGAATAATTTGAGTTTAAGTGTAGAAATGTTTGCAGTTAACTCTTGGAAGAAACAACTGTTTTGTGGAAGTGAGCATCACAGGGAAAGTTAAAATATGCAATAAAATGTATATTAAAGTCCAGATGAGGAAGTAGCTCAATGTATGTGACGGGAAACCGTCTTCGTGGACATTAAATATAATGACTGAAATTTAAATGAATTCCAGCCCATATATGGACTGTGTGTAGGAAAATAAATGGAGATTCCATTGGAGCTCTGTGATGTGTGGATTTTCCAGACCCTTGAGGTCAGAAATCCAAAGAAAAGAGTGTGTAATTCGACAAATGAATGGCAGTCATGTAGCTGTTAAAGCAGACTGTTGGTAGATGGTGAGTCTCTATTTGAAGTAAGAAAATCAACTGTGTTCCGTACTTTTTTTTTATGAGCTTTTGAGAAAACTCCACCAGCTGACTGATTCCCCGTGAGGCTCATAACTGAAACGTGCAGCAAAAAAGTTGGAATAAAAACATACAACCTACAGTTTTTGGTTCAGAAACAGACCCATAATGCTGATGTAACAGTCAATGACATCCTACATGGCAGTTTAATGCTTGAATACAAAAAGCTGAGCATGCTTCGTTTAATGGGATGAATAGACCAGCTGTGAGAGAAAGCTGCTCTAATTAAATTAAACTGCACAAAGACAGCAAAGAATTCTAATAGAGTCAGATGTGAAGATAAAAACACTCTTTTTATATTAACATGCTTTTGAATGTCAAGCTCTAGATAGACACTCAATTTTAAAGATTTATTATTATTATTTTTAAAGTATCTAACTTTATTGGGGTTTGTAAATAGTTTTATTTTGAAAGTTGTGCATGTTTTCCTGTCTACAGGCTCCCAAAGATGCAGTTTTATGGCTTGTGATGTGATTTACATAAGTCTCCAGTATTTCTCACACACAGATGATAAATGCAGCTTCACTTCATGTGATGCAGCCGAAGACATTTAACCTTTCTCTGATCTCCCGAGACTCCAATAATTAAGAGCAGCAGGAGCCGAAATGCAACGATGGCAAACTAACTTGGGCTGCAGTTTCCAGCTTCAGTCCAATAAAGTAACACTGATGTTAATGTGAGAAAAAAAGTGATTGTGTTACAACTTTTTTGTCACTCCATTAAAGAGCTGTTTACAACCTAAAGTTAAAAAAACTTGAAATCCCTAACCCTGTCCTCAAGTTTATTTATGAATTGTAAAAAGTAATAAGTCTTAAAATGTTTATGAGTTGCTCTAAGCTGATTATAAGGTGTAACTATCTGTTTTCATGATCTGTTACTCCTTATTTAATATCTTTAAAATCCAGGGAGTTTAAATCCTTTATCTCATAATTAGATTTTATTCTTTAGGTCATTTCTGAAACAAATCAGCCATTTTTACCTGTTTTCTGTCTTTGCTCTGAAGCAGCAGAGATGCATGTGTTGTCCCTGATGCTCGTGCTGCTGGAGTTCGAGCAGATCACATCTTGTCTGGCCGACTTTACTTCTTCCTGGAATGACACTGATGCTGACGATGAGGGTACATGCTGGGTAACATCACCTGAAGAGAACAGCAAACATGCAGATTGTAAGTAAATGGTACACAGGTAAGTACTTACTGCTTATTAAAAAATAAATAATTAAGGTTAAGAGGTAGATTAGTACTGGTATTACAATTTATGGAGTTTTTTTGTATCTGTATGTGCTCTCACCAGATGTGTACTCAGGCAGCAGTGGTACTGGAAACTCCTGGTTCCTTTGCTCTTCCAGACGTCGCCGTCTCTCCAGCTCCTCCTGTTGGGCAGCTTTGGTTGCTGCTTCTAACTGATGTTCCCTTAGTAACTTCCTACGCAAATAGAAAAAAAAATAATATTAGTTCAATCATTGCTGCATATTTCTATAAACAACTTATTCACTGGGAAACCACAGATTTGTATTGATGAATCATTCTGAAGAAGAGCCCACCTGAGTCCAATAACCCAAGTACTACTTCCTTTTATGCTGAAATCATTTGTATCTACTAGACAGTTATATGAATATCTGTCTATCTTTTGCATTAAGAGATTGTTGGGGCATTCTTCTTCTTCGTCTTCTTCTTCTTCTTCTTCTTATTATTATTATTACTTTGTTTCACCATTCTTCTGTCCCCAGTCAAAACGACAACATGATAATATCAAGACCTCCTTTATTTTATCTGAACTGGATTTTCAGACAGTTAAAAAAGAACTTTTACCTTGTTACTCTATGTATTTTTTTCTGTATCTGTAATTAGTTATTTCATGCTTAAAAATTATTTTGTGTGTGTGTGTGTGTGTGTGCGTGTGTTGGGGTGGGACTTCTTGTCTGACATCTTAGTTGTGCTAGTCTAACAACATTTTCTATGATGACTTCATAAAATATAATATGTATACATAAATACATATTCATATAATATGAAATACATAAATATCATATTTTATGAACTAGAGAGGTAAAGCAGGGAATTGAACCCACATCTTGCCCTCACACGTGTTTGAGATTATTCTAAAGATGTTACACTGCAAATGAAACAACATTCTTGGGTTTAAGCTTTATGTTTTACTGGCAGCGAGAAGGAATGAAGTTACAAACTCAGCAAACTTTTCAATCAATAACAGATTTTATTTGCTTGTGGTTTAGTTCTGTAACAAAAGAAATATCTGAGATTAAAGTAAGAGTAGAATAAGTCGTGCTGGCATGAGGAACACAGGCCATCTTGAATTTTATTGGAAATAAAATAAGTGTTAGAAAAGCAGAGAGACTGTTACCCTGCAGCAGAAACTCACTCAGGGGATTTTGTGCTCATCTCATTTATCTCAAGGTTGACTGGTAACGGTTTGTTGCGCAGCGAGTCGGAACCCATTTTCAAAACATTTGGTTCAAACATGGTCTTGTTGATTTAACGCTGAGTAGGCAAACTGCTGAAACACAGATTTAGCCCTAAATCAGGAATATCATGTTCCTGTTTAGCTGCTCTGCTGATATACGATTTGGGACGCTGAGCTACCACAACAAATATTAGCATGGTGTTTTACTGAAAAACTCAAATATTTATATATAATTACCCCTCAGATGATTTAATTATTTTCACAAGAAGATTTTAATGATCAGGTGTCTCTTGCTGTTTCAACTAGAACCCTACAGAACATTTAAGTGGGTTTTGCAGGTTTATATTTAAAGTTGATGTGGAGGCGTTGCATTCGGTACCTGATGTTTCGTCTCATGTGTGCAGGCTTCGAACTCCTCTTCTTGTTTCCTGTCTGGACCGACGGAGAGGCGGGGCTTTGGCTTGCCAACTTGGAGTGGGGTCTGGACATAGATTGCGAGGAAGGTGGGTGGGCCGGCGTCTCCACCGAAGGTGAGGTAGACGGGGGCGGGGCACACTGCCACATAGCCGAATCACCACCTTGAGCCTCATTCTCAGAGCTAAAGGGGGCGCTGTGGGACTGGTCTGTAAGAGAAGGACAGGTATAGATCAATAAACTGGAAGAAAAGAGCAGGTCCAAAACTTCTACATGATGCAGTAAATAAGTTTATTTCACACACGCTTGATGTTAATGTTATTTGGATCACAGTGAAGAACCAGAAAAAAATCTGGTATCTGCAAAGTCACGTATTATAAAGGCTTTACACAGCAGTGCGTTTACATGATGACTGAGGGGAAACGGCCTGAAACGGTGTCTCATTTTACAACTCAGTAGCTCGAAATTCTAAAATCAATTACAACACAGTGTCGCAAGGTGAATTATTAGGATCTACTGCAAGCAATCACACTTGAGTATTCACATTTTTTGTTTACATTATGCAGAGTTTTTACATCCAAATCAGAAATGTGCAGATAGGAATGCAGTACATCTATAAAACAAACAAAGTTTGACAGCCCAAGCTAACATGGAACCTAAATGAACTATTTGTAAATCATTTGGTAATTCAAAGCGTCCTTAGCTTAATCACAAATGCCCCAATTTGTCTAATGGGTGCTTATTTCTCCTTTGAAGGCAAACGTTTCTTCAAGAGCTACATTAGATTTAGATCAGATTTCATACATTTTTAAAACTTTATTAAGTGTCTGTCAGCATCCAACACTTGTTTCATCTTACAGTGTTAAAATGCAGAGTTCCTTAGAAACATTTTAACCTCTTCGCCTGTATTTATCAGCCTGTTTTTAGATGTATTTTCATGAGCATACAGACCACAGATCGGAAAAACAGCATGGAGAAAATGTCTCAATACGAACCCAAACATCCAGTAGTAAACCATCAGTAAATCTGTGTCACATGACACATTTTACCTTTTTTTTTAAATCAATCTTTAGGAATCTTTTTCTTCACATTGCACTTGTATTTTATGTTTTTTTTCCCTTTCTTCTTGTGCTACCACACAGACTTGTTCTATCAGAAACACACTGAACCAGATCTGGGGCTTATGTAAGAGCTGCATCATAAATATGGACAGCTTATGAAACATAAGATGGGACACAAATACTGACGCAAAGACACACATATTTCAGAGAACGAGTGTTCAAAGAAAAGCACTAATCAACAGAACTATTTAACACATTTGTCTATCCCTGGGAGGCCTGTCCACTGATGATATAAGATTTAAAACCACATTTCTACCCTTAAGCATACACTTTCAGTCAAACAAATGCACATGTGCACACACAGACAGACACACATGCCAGTCCAGGCTGGACAAACAAGGACACCCTGCCAACAAACATATCAATTTCATCATAAATGCATAAAAAATGCATATAAGACACGCACACTGTGTGACACCTGGCATGTGAACGTCCATATGCTCGCATGAGTGTCCAAAAACATCCTTGACATAATGAGGAATGAAGGCTGGCGATGATCTCAATGTGAACTGATAAACAACTTACATAAAACGCCCCTACAGTCCTTCTGTGTGGCAAACTTCTTTATTGGGCTGCTAATGACACCAGCTCATCCACATTATCATGTGTCACCAGGAGACAAGGCAACAGTCATGTTTCAGACTAAAGTTTACAGTTAACTCAGTTTCAGCAACTAAAATTCAGGTTATTGACTAAGTAGGAAACAAAACTAATCAATAAAGTTGAAAATGTGATTTTTAAATGCATAATCAGGTCTAGTGAACAACTTAACCATCTAAACAACAAAAAATTTAAAAAAGGCTGAATTCTTTGCTTGTAGCATCTCACTAATTCGATAAAAATTAGCCGATTAAAAACTCCCACATTTATTGTGAAGAACCTTTTTTTCCTGGAGTTAGTTGGATTTAAGGTTTGTATTTTTGGACCTAGAGGAGGACTTGTTGGTGTTTCTGGTTCACTGTTCTGCTGAGTAACTTGGGTGAAGATGAGCTGAAGATCACAAACTGAAGGCCAGACATTCTGTTTCAGGATTCTCTGGCAGAGAGCACAATTCATGCTTCCTTCAATTAAATGGTAAATGGTGTAGACTTGTTTAGCGCATTTCTTCAGTAAGATGACTCTCAAAGTGTTTGACACTAGTATATCATTCACCCATTCACACACTCACAATTACAACAAGTCGTCCAGGTAGCCAGAGAGCATCACACTCAGGGCCGGTTCTGGGCATAGGCAGATTAGGCAATTGCCTAGGGCGCCCTCTGCTGGAGGGGGCGCCAAATTTTCAGACATTCAAACAACTGAAAGATCTTTCCTCTCTTTGGCTGCCAGCAGCATTAGAACATCTGGATAACTAGTTGTCTTTATTCAAGTTTACAAATAAAATGTAAAAGATCAAACTGAACAAATGGGTTTATTTAAAAGAACAGAAGCAACAAAACATTCTTTTCTCTGAGTCACAGATGTCGTTTACACCTTCACAAGATTACACTGATGTATCCGATTTCCTACCCTTAAACAAGTTATATAATAACGGTTCCTGAAATGCACAGAGCCTCTACTTCACCACAGAACACACTCAAGGAGACAGTAGGAAAAGCAATGGATCAAGGAATGGGGGAGGGATGAAAGCGAGGTCATCGCTCAAAGCAAAAGTAAGAGATGCACTTCAGAGTGAAAGAGATGGACAACAGGGACAGAAAAATATAAAAAACAAGCACTCAGAAACAGATTCTCGGAAGCCGGACCGTTTCCTGAACTCGGGTCGGGTTAAGGATACGAAAGAACGAGACTGCTGTATGAATCTGTTGTGAAATAATATAACATCTCTGCTTACCTGGGTCAGAGTACTATATCCACAAAGTTAAAGTTTAATGTTTTTACACTTAAAGTGAAAGTGCAATAAAACTAATAAAAACATGAAATGTTTCAGCTGCGTTTTTAAAAATAATGTTTTTATCAGGGTATTCCAAACAGTGTCATGTACACTGAAAATGTTTCATTTAAAAATAGTTCATTTTTCACTTTCAGAGACAAATATTTAATGAGGAACTAGTTCAATGAAAATAAAGCTAAAAATAAAAACAGGGCAGTGCTTGTGTTTTAATTCAGATTAATAAACTCTTGGGATCCATAAGTTCACACATTTAAAAATGGCTTAACTTCCAGTGAGATGACTTCTGGTGGCTTATTCTCACAGACAACTTGTAAAATAATTAAAGTTGTTTTTGTTGCAAATCACCTGTTTCTGTTCTTAACTCTAAAATGCTTGAAAAGTTTAATTTAAAGCAAGAATTTATTTTTTAAAAAAGGTTGCATAATCTCCATGGCACATTTTATGACATCCTGTCCTCGCACTGCGCCTTTCCAGGTTCCCACAGGACTGAGATCAGCTTTGTAAAATCAGAGAAAATGTCAAGATGAGAACAGATCTGGGATCTGGAGAGCAAATATCATATATATTTATAACTGGGCAACTGCAACTGTGTGTTAAGGTGTAAGTGTGGAAGCTTCCAGTGTGAAGGGCCTCACACACAGTCACAAACGCACATATAGAGGAAGGTTCTCACACAGACTTGTGAAGATACACCTCTGGAAAAATCTCACCACATTATGACCTGATGGGTTATACAACCCATTTGTGCAAATGTACAAAATAAGTTATCTAACAACTGAAGTGTTCAAGGCTGTTCACTGAGAAGCCAGACAACTAGAAATATCTCTCAAATAGGCTCAGCACACACACACACACACACACAAGTGTGTTTTGTTATCCTTATGGGGACCGTCCATTGACTTCCATTGATTTTAGTAACTAGATTTATACCTAACCCAAACCCTTTTACTAACTTTAACCATTACTGATCTATAACTAACCCTAAGACTAACTAAAACTCTATTCACACCATACCTATAAACCTAACCCCTAACCCTAAAAAGGAGAGTCCCCCTCATGGGGACCAGGCTTCGGTCCCCACAAGAACCCTCGGACCCCAGAAAGATAGTAAAAGTCAGGAAACGGGTCCCCAGGAGGTCAGAAATACAAACCCACACACACACACACACACACACACACACACACACACACACACACACACACACACACACACACGTGTGTTTTGTTATCCTTATGGGGACCGTCCATTGACTTCCATTGATTTTAGTAACTAGATTTATACCTAACCCAAACCCTTTTACTAACTTTAACCATTACTGATCTATAACTAACCCTAAGACTAACTAAAACTCTATTCACACCATACCTATAAACCTAACCCCTAACCCTAAAAAGGGAGTCCCCCCCATGGCGACCAGGCTTCGGTCCCCACAAGAACCCTCGGACCCCAGAAAGATAGTAAAAGTCAGGAAACGGGTCCCCAGGAGGTCAGAAATACAAACCCACACACACACAAGTGTGTTTTGTTATCCTTATGGGGACCGTCCATTGACTTCCATTGATTTTAGTAACTAGATTTATACCTAACCCAAACCCTTTTACTAACCTTAACCATTACTGATCTATAACTAACCCTAAGACTAACTAAAACTCTATTCACACCATACCTATAAACCTAACCCCTAACCCTAAAAAGGAGAGTCCCCCTCATGGGGACCAGGCTTCGGTCCCCACAAGAACCCTCGGACCCCAGAAAGATAGTAAAAGTCAGGAAACGGGTCCCCAGGAGGTCAGAAATACAAACCCACACACACACACACACACACACACACACACACACACACACACACACACACACACACACACACACACACACACACACACACACCTGATGTGTCAAACAATAGTGGATAGAAAATGGTCCAAACAGAATTACTTTAGATGAATGCCATTTGTTATATTAAGCCAAAAACACATGTTACGAAATAGGAACACAATTGCATCCCAATTAGTCCGCTTGTCACTTATTAACCTGCAGTTAATCAGCTCCTCCTGCCAAGCTGCTAGCAGCTCCCCACATCCATCTGCTATGGCTGCAGCCCACACACACCAATTACCAGAGTTTCTCTAGCAGGGAAGCAAAGTGTCCAGCTGTTTATCATGCAGAATAACTTCAGGTTTTCAAGGTTTGAATGCAGTAAACTTTTTCAAATTATCTTTGTGTTTAAAGCTCCTGAGAGTTGATTCATTCTCAAAGTCACGCACAGAATGAAAACACGTCCAAATATAGAATTTTAATCACTTACTCGTGAAAAGCAGATTGAAGTTATGTTAACAAAATCTGAAAATAAAGCTTGTGAATACATTTTAATCAGACCTACCCTGACTTGAGACTTGGGGGGGGGGTCCATCTCTTATATCAATTCTTTATTTTTATCAGAAGTGAAAACTGATTTAAGAGTTTAGTACAAGTTGTGGATGATGAGTCAGATGCTGCTACACATTTACTAAAGCAGCTCCTTATTAGTTCGCATTCGGGTCTAAATTCAGTGACCGAGACCGGCCCACCTCATTAGGAGGCACTGCCTTAAAAGGAAATTTGAGTTGAAGGACTGACAGTTGCTAGGAGACCAAATCAAACTAATAATGTGCTGCAAGCAACATGAAAACTGGGGGAGGAAACAAACAAACAAAAAAAAAATCTGCAACAATCTTTAGGCAGAACGAGTAGAAAGAAAACCTGAAGCCTCTAACTGTCATGATGGATGCACAAAGAGCTGGAAGATAAGAACCTGCTGCAGGATTGTTAAACCATTAATTTCATTAAGAAGTTCCTGTGTGATTAAAAAACTGGTGCTATTCATATAAATAACAGGATACACATCTTCTGCAACCAACCTCAGGCTTCTGTGTGCCACACAACAATCAGATTAAAGGAATAATAAACACATTTTGTGGACACAGACTCCTGTGATCTGGTCAAATTCATGTCTAAGTCTCAGATCTGCACCCGTTTACAGAAGCACTTAAATCGGAACCTTTACACTCGATTTTTGGCAGTTTCCATTTCTGAACAAAAGAACATCTTGTCTGCAAGGATCTTTTAAAAAAAGACACCCAGACAAAACTTGACCTAAATCTCAGGTTCAGTTTCATCCTTAGTGCAGACGCAGCTGTGATGACACAAAAACTGAAAAAGTACTGACCCAAAAAAAACCCTGTTTTTATCATTAATCATGCCCTGGTTCAATTTCGTTCTCTCATTTTTGTTTAAATGGACATAAAAATCTGAAAAGAGTGGAATGCGGCCCGTTCCCTCCGTCTGCTGTCTACATCATCAGATTACAGGTGAAGGCTGTTTCTGCTGGGAAACACATTCATCTCATCATTAAAACTAAATAAAAGATCCAAATGTTCTGACTGCTTGACTCAACATATACAAGAAGAGAAATAAATTTTTTTTTCCAGCCGCTCCACCGGGAACCACAAATATTTATTCTCTTGTAGTTATTCAACATGTTTTGGAAAAACTAAATGGGAACTGTGTGACATCAGAGTTATGAGAGGGCAGCATGTGTGAGAACAAATGAGTCTGGGGCACATCACGAAAACAAAAATCTGTTCTGTCACTACAAAAAAAAATCACATCGGATGAGTATTGTTGTTGAATGTGAAAACATGGTTTTAAAATATGTAAATCATCATTTTTATTGAACTTTAACTCTTTACTGATCTTTTGCTCTTTATTATTTTATTTTCTTAACTTTTTTTTTCATTAACTTTCTTCCTTTTTTTCTCATCTTTCAGCCTGAGTGGTCTGTACTCTCCTTCCACAGGTTCTAGAAAAAAAAAACTTTGTTTCATGACACATGTAACATCCCACCATCATTAATAGTGAAATATCTCCACCTTGTCATTTTTTAAATGAAAGTTAATGATTTGTTCACTGACTAAATTAAAATTGGGGTTTGGAATCAGAAAACTTATCATCCACGTCTGTGAAACTCAAGAAGAATTTTAACTTGAAGTAAATGATTCATCAATTCTCAGCAATGGGGGATTGTAAAAATACAATAAATACTGATGTGAGAAATCAGGAAGCAGGATTTAATTTATAACCTGCAGCTGACAGTAAAACTAAATGTCCAAAGGAGGTCAAACAGTCAAGACGGGAAGTTTTAAGTATGTTAGGATTTGTTTTTTTCCAGGTTGTGGTACCGTATGATGCTGCAGCACACAATACGACAACCTGTTTCATGATCGGCTTCATTTGAATTCACAAATTAAACAGTTTCACTTGAGAAGTGAGTTAACTTGTACAAGATGAGCCACCGCTGCTGAGGCTGGTCGGGCAAGAAGGGACGCTTATGTAACTGCTGCCTCTGGCTGTTACACAACCAGCATGTTCACACGAACCTCACGTCCTGTACGCACACACACACACACACACACCACGTCACAAACACGCGGAACACACTCGCAGGAGCTGGCAGACTCAGACCAACACTGTGACGTTTTAGGAACGTCTGCACAAAGTTCTGAGTGCGGCTCGGATGAGTACATTCTGTTAGTGTTGGGATTTCTTCCACCGCTCTCCGGCTGTTTGGAAAGCTGTTCTCATACTTTAACGACTGTTCAAACTCTCCGAATTTTAGAGCCAGGAAAAACGTCAGACTGTCTGGGTGATTAGAAGACGACTTGGAGGATAAACAAAGAAAAAACAACAGATAAAACAGATCAATATACTGATTGGCTTCAGAAACAGACTGAAAAATCTCCATGAACTCTCACGACCCATGTTTTAGGAGAAACTGATTTTTATTGCTTTAATTTGTAAAAAAAAAAATGTTTTGAGATAGAAGAGTTGCCATATTTGTAAAGAAACTGCTATATTTTTAGATATAGAATTAGAATTTTTGAGTGTCTTCGTGTCTTGTTCATATTTTTATCTATTTCTTACATCTGAAGTTAATTTATTTCTTCTTGTTCTTAAAACTTTCAATTTAATAAAACAACAGTTTTGATAAGATGGTTTAAAATTTAACTGGCATATCACAAACATCTCTATCACTGCTGTATCTTTAAAAGTGGATGGACAAACACACTCAAACGGACACACACAGTTCTGTTACATAACAGGCTGCCCTGAATTAGTTATTAAGGCAGCTTTATTCAAGCGAGGCAGGTGAGTTATAAAACCCTCCTGCTGGCAACATGTGTGTGTCACTGTGCGTCACAAAAAACGATGATGAGGAGTTATGAGACAAACATGACAAAGACTGCAAAGAGGAAGGAGGTGGGTGCGATGAGTGAGAGCAGCAAAAAGGGTGAGACGAGGTAGAGGAGGCTGTTTGTAGGCCAGTGTGTCACTGCTGCTGAGGAGGAGGAAGAGGAGGGCGATAGGACGAGAAGGAAAGAGGAGGCGAGGCCACACACACACACACACACACACACACTGGGGCTACAAGCAGTTGTCATCTTACTGACCAAACTAAAGTCTGTTATATAATGTTCTTTGGAAGCCAAGACTGCACCTTCACCCTAAAAAAAGAAAAATCAGAAAAATCTCACCCACTGAAACCAAATCAATAAAACATTTGCCAAAATATGGGAAAATCCGCTAATCAGTAAAATGAAAAGCTCTGTCTGGATTTGTTGCTATACATTGTAAAAAAAAAAAAAAAAAAACACATTCTAAACTCAAAATAAGCAAAAGAAAAGCTAAAAATGTTTAACTAAAAGCTTTCTGCATCATTTTCTACCGGGCTGATCAGCTAACTACATGTTTCAGAGCAGCAAACCGTCCAGACCATGAAGTGAGTTCAGTGACGCACGACAATTAGCTGACTCAGCAGCTTTTAGAAGCAGGGCTGCCAACACGGATGATTCATCTGTGATAAACAGGTAATTATCATGTATTTATTTCAGCAAAGATGTTACATTTGATCAAAGTTCTGTTTCAAGATCACAGAAGAAGTTTTTATAAAATCAGTATCAGTGACACATGATGGTTGTGATGATTGTAGAAACTGCTGTTCTGCACTAAAATCAGGATGTTCACAACAGGACTGCTGTTAATGTTAAATGAAATCTTCAATGAGGAATCAGTGCAGAGAGAAATAGGATGAAGATGATCAAAGAAAAGCAGGAGAGAAGAGACGCTTCAGGTGTTTCATCTGGACCTCAGCACCAACCAACATGAATAGTTGTGAAGAAGCCGTTTAAAAATAAAAAGTCTTGCAGCACACCATGAAGAAACACAAAGAAAAGATCATAACTGTTGCTTTCCTTTTTATTGGAAATAATAAAGGTGTTACTTCTGTTCAAGCCTTTAAGTGTGTTTATTTTTCTCACAGCTCATCACTTATGGACAGATTGTTCACACACGAAGGTCTAAAAACACACACACTGACGTTCATCTTACCGTCCCTGCAAGTCAAACCCGCCATGACACCAAACAAAAAACAAATCTGAACCTCTAACTTATTAAATTAGATTTTAAACCAAACAATGGTTAAGGTCAAAGGTCAGAACCCCTGATAATATGACTGTCCACACCGTACTGTCATGGCAAAGCAGATCGTTTCCATCTGGTCAGTCGACCTGATCATGTGTTCCACTGACTGGAAGCTTACGCAGACTTCAGATCTGTTCTAATCCTCTTGATTTGGAACAAAAAGGTTCTTACTTTCCCTTCTTGACCATCTAAGTAAAGAAAATATGAACATCCTCAAACTTAGAACTCAAATCAGCTTTTGCAACTTGTTTTAAACTTGAATTTTATTGCAAACAAACTGTACAGAAACAACAGAAAACCCGCTGTAACCATCCGGCATCTCTAAATATCTCAGTGTATTATTGCTGGATGGTTTGAACTTTTGTTAAAGGTTGAAATTAAACACATCCCGTTATATTGACTCAAACTACATGTTCCTGAGCCCCGTCGTCTGTCCCTGATGCCTCACACGTTTACCCTCCTAACCCACTGCTCTGTTGAACCATATGTTTTCCTGCTTCCACATGCTCACACATCAAGCACAGCCTAATCCTGCCCCGCATCCACCAATCAGACGCAGGCACCGGTTTAGGTAATGTAACAGGCAGCCAATGGGAAGGGGGGACTGAGCCGACACCAGAAGGAAAAGGCAGCGTGCACGAGTAGAAGAGACAGACAAAATTATAGAGGGAGGTTTGGAAAAGTGAAGAATCTGGTAAAGGAAGAAATTGTTTAGAACAGAGATGGAAAAAGAGCTAAACTGAGAGAAAAACAAAAAAAAAAAAAAAACAGACGGTGTATGTTAAAGAAGGTATGAATGGAGTGTTACACAACAATGTTAAGTAACTTCAGCAACAGTCCAGCCTCACAGCCTGTTCTCCACACTTCTAAAAGTGGTTAAAAAAAACTGTTTTAGGTCAACTTAACTGTTAAAAATCTTCTTTTTTCCCACTTCATCACCTCTCTGACTTTAATTCATGCATTTTTTTTTCTTACAAACAGGAAGCAGCCTGGAAGCAGCACTGCAGCAGAGAAGCACTGATCCTGTCAGATAAACTCATATTTTTGAATTGGGCACTTATTTGTCAGCTTTCAACGCTGAACCCATTTCTAATTTTAAAGCAATGTCTTTAAATTCCTTTTGCACTGTAACTCTTATCAGTACAAACCTTTTTGTTTCTTGATGTAGGAGTTATTTTCACAACAAAATCAGCTAAACAGATAAAGAAAGTAAAGTCACATACCTGCAAAGGGCTCTGTTTCGTCCAGAAGCAACATGATTATTTTGAAATAAGAAGAGCTGATCTTCTCTTCCTCTCTGTCACACTGTCAATACTGTCTTCTCAGTGGGGCAAAAAAAAAGACTTTAAAATAAAGGAGGGAGTTGACTTATCCTTCTTTGTTTCTTATTTTACACTCAGCTGGGTCTTTAATTAACTGTCTGAGTGAATAACGGACTATTACCTGTAAAGTGTGCTTCTCTCCACTCAATAATAACACCGTTTTGAGGCAGAAGCAGGCAGGAGGTTTGGTAGATGAGAGCTTACATAACCCTTCATGTTGGAGCTGGGGCCCCACTGAAGGGGGACTTCGACAGCAGAGTCTGGTCATCATTTCATTTCTGTTTTTTTCCTTTGGGGTAGGGGGGGTGGGGCACGCCCACCATAAATACACGCAGCAGTACAGAGCATGTACGGAAGCAGGCGCCTACACGCTCATGCTGTGAATGTATTCGCTGGTCACTGAAAACATTCGCCTTCTAGAACAAGGCGTCTTGTTTTCTGATCAAAAAGCTCAGATGACACAGTTTGACATTCAAGCACATGCAGCTGCCCATCAAAGCATTAACATGTAGAACTAAAGCAAATCTACCTCAAACAGATGTTTTTTTTTTTTAAAAAGGACATTTTTACACACTTTGAGCCAGTTTCTCCCTCAATCAATCAAACTGCTGCATGTTTTCCATGTTGTGTAAGAATGTAAAGAATGAAGAGGACAGAAAACACAAGGCTGCAAAAATCTGGGTCAAGGTCTCTGGAACGAACAATAAAATCCCATCGCAAAACTATCAATCAATGAAATACAAACAACTTCACATGCTTATGAGACTTTTGTTAAACGTTGCTGCATTTTCTGCCCTAAACGTACTCAAAAAGGAGACAATGAGTCAAACAACTGCTGCAAATGAAAAGAACGGATAAACAAGCGTTAAAACAATATGCACGAAACGCGCTAAATTACATACATGTCCAAGAAAATCCTAGGAAGCAGAAATATTCGGAATGAAGACAATTTAATAAGCTGGTGCCTGTAAAAAATCATCAGTAATCAGTAAAAAAAAGCTGAATTTAAAAAACTGAACTTTAAATCTTATATAAGCTGATCAAGAAGCCTAAATGTTAAATATAATATGTCAAAATCTGTCTGACATTTAACTATTCATAAATGGATATTCACTTCTATGAACTATAATTAGCCTGCATGCTAATTTCCCCAGTTTTTTGGACTATTTAATCAAAAAGGTTAAAGTTTTATCAGAGTCTGTTATGAAAAGTCCTTTTATGATTAGATGACTCATTATTCCACTAAGTAAATCTACTTTTAATTTTAAACAATACTGAAGAATGAAAGAAAAACTAAACAAGTACATTTTTATTATGCTGAGAAAAAGCAGTCAGTAGTGTGTTTACTGTGTCAAGGATTTTATTTGGAGAAGAACAAGGACAACTTCTGCTGCTATTTCATAATATGCCTTATGAAACCTCAGAGCTCTGCTCTTTCAGAATGACCCGGCAAAAGATTTGGCACTGCACCAAATGTAGGTCAGTGTGTTCATTCATATTCTGATAAAAACACATGTTAGAGTGATTTATCCTGCTAGCGATCAAAGGAATTGTTGGGTGAATTTAAATGAAACTGTCAATCAGTTGGAAAAGCCGAGTCAAATGGAATTCCAGCTACTCACCCATGTCATGTGGCTGAAAGTTTTATTGTCTCCTAATCCGCTGAAAGATCCATGCCTCCTTCTGACAGTCTCACTGTTTAAAAACTCACTCCAGCTGGTGTGTGTTTCATCTTCTAACACACTTCTCTTACTGACACGAGCACATCAGAGCGTGTGTGTGAGAGTCTCTCCACATCTAGTCTTGTCTCGCAGATTTTACCGGTACTCCAGTCAGGACGGAGTGCCATCGGGACAATTACAAAACAATGAGTCGTTGAAAACTGCCTCAGCTGGTCGTGTGTAGGAACCCCCCTCCATTACCAGCTTAGCTGCTTTTCCTGTCCGCCTCCTCCTCCACCCCTCCCCCCGTTGCCAACTGACAGAAGAGGCAGTGTGATGTCATCAAGCCACACCCACTCCAGAGAAGCTGCCTTAGGTAACCGAGATAATAAGGTTCAGTCTGGACACGATGGACAAGAGGAAAGCAAAAAAGACCCCAAAAAGGAGTAAATGAGTGTAAAATAACAGACTTGTTAGTTTCCTGAGAGCAGCACCTTGATTATTTGTGCTCATTTATCAGAAATCTCTTACTGGACTGATTCTTCCAAAGTGATGTGGATGTCTGAGAACATAAAACTAAAATGAGAACAAATTTAAAAACTGCAACAACACCATTTAAGGCTTATTGTACAATAAATAAACTAAACAGAAGGGTGCAATGGAGGAAAACTGGTTGAGGAGAAGAAAAGAGAACCATAAGGCTCTTATTCATGGTCAAAGCAAGTATTGAAATCTTGGTTTTTGGTTTCAAGGGACACTATACAAATAATAACATCATAAACCCTCACATATCTGTAGCATGTCCAGTTCTGTAAAACGTATTTCCCTTCATACAGATTTCCTCTTTTTTATGTCACATTTAATTGTTTCAGATCAGCAAACAAATTTCAATATCAGATAATGACAACCTGCATCAAGACAAAACTCCATTTTAAAATGATGATTTCACTTAGAAAAAGAAAATACTATCTAGTAAAAAAGCTGAATGTTGTTTTGTCCTTTATTTTAAAAAAATTGTCAGGAAAAACCTATTGAAGCTATTTATTACTTTAGTGGTGGAATAATTTTCAGACCACACTAAAGCCTCATACTTTAAAGCTTCTTAAAAGTCTTCTGTGTCTGAAGAGTGCAACTTATTCAGTTTTGTGTATCTTGCTGTGAATTTTAACTGTAACTTTTAACATAAAGACAAACCATTTACACTAGAGAGCTCAATCTCATACCTGGTACGTAAAAAAAAAAGAAAAATATCAGATGGAAGTAAAAATGTTCAGAAAGACAGCTGGTCTCTTATCAGGTGGACATGAGCTCCAAACAAGTGAGAACAGAGAGGGAATTAAATTCAAATTATCAACAAAAAAAAAACAAAGACAACAGACTTTAGTGTGAGTGAACCCAGGGACCCTGTAAAGCCTTGATGGTGGTGCAGGATTATCACTGTCACACAAAGGATGGGAGGTCAAAACCTGGTCTCACATGACTACACTAACCTACATCGCCTGCAAGCCTGGGGGAGGGGCAGCGGATTGAGGGAGGAGGGGGCTGTAGTAACGTGAAACGGAGTCTGCCTGGTAACATATAAATTCATTCACCTTTGCCACACTACCACAGTTATGCTATTAGGCCACGCCCCCCTTGGAGGAGGAAGAGCTCACATTTCACTGTTTACATAACCTGAAATG